>CM076584.1:1668538387-1668977852 GCA_034641835.2 Pinus albicaulis
GAATAATATACTTGCTTAAATCCAACAGTAACCATATACGATCCCAAATATTGAGAGATCCATAACACTGTAAATATTGGTTACCATCACGAGTTTCCAAATTTAATTTCTTTACACTATTCTAATTTTTCTCTCCACTAGGTTTGAAAACAGTGCCGAATGTGGAAATAAATATCGACGCAGTGTAAAGCCAACAAAATTTCTGGTTAATCTATATAATGTTTGAAGTGTATATGTGTATCTTTTGGCATCTTGTGCATTCCAATTTTCAACATTCTTGCCATTCAATGGTGGAGTTAGTGGAGGAAGTGTCCAAAGAATGTCGACATCAGCCAGTGAAGATCATTAATAGTGGGCACGCGGTTCGTTGAGTCAATTGTACAGGGGCGTCAAAGTCGTCTATACACTCAACTGCGTCCGCGTTCGGAGCCTTTCATTGCGTTTTCCGCAACCATTTCGATTGTGGACGCCTTCCTCCTAAATGTGTTATATATTTACATACACTCATATGCCTCATCCTCATCTTCTCAGATCACAACAACTACCCATTATCGCTATCCCCAGGCTTTCCGCTCCAATCCTCTCAGAGGCCAAGTGTTCGCACATAAATTCGTTATTTTTCTCTTCAATCAGGCGAGCGGTAAGAGGGAATAAATAGATCCAACAGTAGAGAGCAGTGAATTAAATCAAGAAATAAGAATCAATGGGGAATCATCTGTGCTGTTCTAAACCCTGCAGAACCACAGCGGCAGCAAAAGTTATACGGTGGAGCGATGGTGGCATTGAAAAATTTGGGGAGGCAATTAAGGTGGGAGAGGTGATGGTGGAGAATCCCCACCAATTCGTGTGCGATTTCAGTGATCTCCAAGCAGGGCGTCGCATCTCAGCACTCCGTGCAGAGGAGGATTTGGCGTTGGGGCGCGTCTACGTTCTTCTGCCAATGCAAAAATATTTGCGGTGTGTACTATCGTCTTCTGACATGGACTCGCTTAATTTGTTAGCATCCCAATGCAACTCTGTCCATAGAAAGCAGTCCTCATGTAACTCGAAAGTCTTTCCAGCCGTTGGCAGTGGCCATTTATCCGAATGTTCTTCAAACAATGGGAGTGCCGAGAAGAGAAAGCAATTGCAAACAAAATTAGCAGATCGGTTTTTGGTGCCAAAGTTGGAGTTAAACGAAAATGATGATCAGTCGATGGAATTGGGGTTGGGGTTGAGGCAGCACAGGGTACGCGGTTGTAGGTATTGGAAACCAGTGCTGGATACAATAAAGGAGTCCCCTCGTGTTCGCATACCCTCACAACACTGAGGCCTCCCCATGACGAAATTTTGATCTCGCCCGCATCGGATATGACAGAATATGGAGCGAGGATTGCCTCAACGCTACCGCCGAGCTATCCCAAAACAAGTCTGTGCGCAATTATTTCAGATGTCTAAAAGTTTTTTCACATGAAGTTATTACCCAATTGACAACTGCAGTTATTAGCCAAAAGGGAAAGCCTTAACTTTTTTTTGGTTCACTCGACATGAAATGGGAGAACAAAATTTGGAACAATCTACATGCTAATTGGAATAAGCATTCTGATTTTAAAAATTTTATATGCTGTTTATAAAAGATATTTTTAAGAATCTATAACATTTATAGTGAATAAAATTTGTATTTTACAAATGATATTTTATATGCATATATATATTTGAATTAAAAGCTATTATGAAAATATTTTTATTTTTTATTTTTTATTTTTTATTTGAATTAAAAAATATTTTAGTTATATCACTATATAAATAAAATATTAATATTTTAAATTAATATGTTAATTTTTATTTGAATTAAAAAAAATTATCCATTAACAATGAAGTCTAACTAATACTAATCATAATAATTAATCAAACTAATGTCCAGTCTTCTTATAAATAATTCTATGCCATGAAATGCTAAATGTGACAATTATAAATGTAACATAGGTGTGTATGTTAGATGTGTTTCGTTTTTAGCATTTTAAAACAAAATTGTAAAATTTAATTATTTATAATGTATTTTTCTTTTAATGTATTTTTTACATAAAATGATTCAAACACTTTAATATAAAAAATCATTAAAACATTTATATATCAAATTACAACTGGACACGCCGACTTCGTAAAAAACCGGATGATAAAATAGTATGCCAGCCCTCGTCTTCGTTTCCGAATTTAATTTCTTTACACTATTGTAAATTCCTGTACCTAAGTTTTCTGAAAATCCTTGTACTGAATCTGGAAATAAATATTGACGCACTGTGAAGCTAACAAAATTTTGGGATGATCTATATAATGTTTGGAGGTAAATGTGTATCTTTTAAAAGATTGCATTCCAAATTTCCAGCATTCTTGCTAATGTGAAACCAAAATCTACATCCATGGTGGAGTTGGTGAATGTCGACATCAGCCAATGAAGGTCAGTGGTAGTGGGCAGTGGGTTAGATTAAATCAACTTTATGGAGTTGTCTTTATGGAGTTGTCAAAGTCGTCCGTACACTCATCTGCATCCGCGTTTGCCCTATTTCATTGCGTTTTCCGGAACCATCTCGATTGTGGAGGCAACTACAACTACAACTTTTGCTTCATTCGAGTTGATAAAGGGATGACAATATTTGAAACAATCTACATACTCAATACTAAATGGAATAAGCATTTTTTTCTAAATAATTAATTGTTATTTATGAAAATTGTTGTTAAAGTGTATACCATTTAAATTTAAACTGATTATAATGAATGATCCTGATAGGTAAGAAATCTTGGTTTTATAAATGATGTTGAAAGTCAATCCAAGTATAGAATAAATTTTTTAATTTTTTATTTAAGGAAGACAATAAATTTGCTAGGATGGTGTTAAAATTTGGGATATTTTTTTCAAATATACAAAATTGAGTATTTGGATAAATTTTCAATGGTGAAAATGTGATCAACACCCTAAAAAAATCAGAGCACTTAAATTCCAAAAATGTGAATTATCAAATTTCTTATACCGTTTTTTCTACTAAATCGTGTCTTGCCCATTTGAGATTATATATATATATATATATATATTCTAAATAATGTGGAATTAAAATGTTGTGTGTATATATATAGATTGAATTATAAAGAAAAATATATTTTATTTTCTATATGATATTCCAAAGTTTTTAAGTTTTATTAAATATAATTTAATTTAGGATTAATATAGTTTTTATATGATATTATTTTATCTTTATTATTTATTTATGGGTTGTATCATTTTTTTATTTTAATTTAATTGTCCAAATACATTTAATGGTATTAATATTTTGAATATTGGTTTTTTATTCAACCAAGAATCAACATCTTTATGCCAATACTTTAATAGTGATAGGAAGCCTCTTGTACTTCATACAGATTATTTTATACATGTACTTTAACTCTCTAAACATAATTTTACTTTGGATTGGTGGAAACCCATCCCGTAGAGGGAGGTTTCGATGTGGTATATTACTTTTAATTTTAAGATTATCAATTATGGAAAAAAAATAGCATTCAATATTCCTCAAGGTTTTATAAGAAATGTCACAATAACAACCTTCAAAACAATATAAGATTAGCAAAATCACTAGTGTGTTGGTCATTTTTTTAATGTTATATTTCCAATAGGTTTGTGATGAAAGTAAACTCTAACATACCCCTAGTAGTTAACTTTATCTAAGTTTTCAAAACTATATAAGATTAAGGAAAATCACAATTTTATAGATCATTTTCTTAATGTTATAGTTCCAAATGGCTTGTGATGAAAGTCAACTCTAACATACCCCTAATAGTTAACTCCATCTAAGTTGTTATTACTGGATGTAAAAATAAATTTAGTGACTTTGTCATTCATAACCTTTGTCTTATTAAATTATTCACTGACATATAAATTTGAACATAAATATTTAATGATTTTTAGTTGTTTCTCAAGATTAAGGAGATTCTTGAAAAATTATTATTTTGAGTGTTAATAAGAAGTTGGGTGATTGTTTCAATTAAATTAATGTTAGAGCAACTTACTTTTTCAAAACTTGCCTCAAACTTGTCAATATAAATGCCAAAAATGATAGAGGATAAATAATTTATTTTATTTTATTTTGTAAGTTAATTTTCTATTATAATGAGAAAGTAGCATTTTCCCCACAACCCTTCCTACCACTGGCCTACCACTTAGGAAGCCATGCCACTTGCAAAATAGAAACGAATTAGTCCAAAAATAATATACATGTCCAAACCAAATGTTCAAAAATGGATATTATTATATAGGAACCCAAGTATATAAGATTTGATGTGTATAAGAAGCTATAGATTGATTATAAGCTAGAGTAGACAAGCAAACATTCAAAGGCCTAAAAAAACGAAAAAACTAAGCAAACAGAGAAACCAAAATCATATTGAAACTAGGTAGAAGTGGAGACGTCCACCTCAATGGGGTTGGTATTCCCCTAGCCGAAACCAATTGGACGTGGAGTATGAGCAACATGGGATTCAATTGGCTTGAGTCTCGCTCCCGTTTCCTTTTGGTGTAGCACTACCTTCTCTATTATCAACAATATTTATTCCTTTGCATCATTCATATCCATGATTACCCCACCTATTAGCATCCTCATTCTCCAATATAAATCAATTGTCGAAAGGTATTGGATCTGTTTTCCAAAAGTATGCCCCCAGGTCAGGAACCCTATCTATCATCAGTTAATACTTATAAATATGATAGACGACTAATCTCAATATCTACATACACTTAAAAATCATCCAATTCATGTTGAACCTTCATGGGGAACTTTTCCTTGAATATGGAAGTTGAAGTATATGCCCTTAAACAAACTTGAGAGCCTCTAGTCCCTCCATGGATGCCACTATACCACTTTCATCATGCCCCCTTCTTAAAAAATTATGAAAACCAATCGAGATAGATTGGACATACATATTGTAGTAGAGGTTGCAAGCTAGAGAGTTGAAGAAATACCAAGGCATAGGAGAATCACGACCACTCCCAGTGTTCGTGGAAATAAAAAGAGACCATGAATGGAAAAAAATGTAGAGAAGAAAATATAAGAAAAAAATGCATTTCGAATAATAGGTGTGAATCCATAAATAGATAGAGAAAGGAGAAAAGCAATGTGAATGATGGGAGAGGAATCATTGTCACCACCATCAAGTTGCTCTATGCAGAAAATTGTCATCCCAATATTTCCATAGCATACCCATAACCACTTGCATGCTACTCCAGTGAAACAATGGATCATACAACGTATATTAATTATGGTTGGTAGGGTGACACATATAACTTAATTATAGAGTGAGGTGATGTGACCCATAGTGCTTCTCACCTCACTTGATCTGGGGGAGATAAATCATGATTTATAATGGATTAGAATTCATATATAGGGGTATAGTTTGAGGTAGAGTGTTTTAAGAATGATGCAAATCAAGGTTAGACATTGAGTAGCCCAGACTAGCTATATTATCTACCAATTTATTCCCTTTCTAGCATACATGAGAGGGGTGTAGAATTGAGATGGAGGGAATAATATTTGTAATTATGAAAAGAAAAAACTACAACCTCCAACTACAAGAATTTTTTTTTTTTTTGGTTCAAAGCCATTAATGCTTCTTTTAAAAGAAGAGATGGTCTCATGAGAATCCCCTTTCATTTAAATAATTTGCAAAATTTTTTCACTTTCACATATAAGAGGATTTTTTTTCTTCTATCACATGGAATTATTCCTTTTAATTGGAGTTTATTACAAATAATTCTATGTAAAGGAAGATAATTCTTCCTTTATCATATCTAAACACTGCTCCAAAACTCTTTGTACTAAGATTTCCACTAGAGGCCCCATCAAAATTGATCTTGATGAACCTTTGGTTCAAATAATATCGAAAGTTTGGAGAAAAGATAAAAATAAAAGAGGAGGTAAAAGTGGTAAAATATAGAGGAGAAAAGTGGAGGTGTTATAAATCAATGCATCTACTGGGGAAGCTTTCTTCTCTTCGTTGGTCCAATATTGGAGGAAGGATGTTTCATGAATGCCTTGTTTGATCTTACCATTAACTATTTTTGGAGTTGAAGCTTTATTCTAAAATATTATTCCATTGTATTCTTAAAATGTATTCCGTAAAAAGAAACTTAATAGAAGTAACTATGCTCTATTAAGAATAGGGTTCTAAAAATCCATGTTCCACCATAGTTAAATTATAAGCGAGAGTTTGGACTAATTCTTATTTGATTGCCTTAATAATACTAATACACGATTCCATAGCTCATTAGAGAGTGGGAAATAATTAAATACCTGCTTAGAATCATTTCAATTATCCTAATAGAGGAAATAAATATATGGCCCTTCAAATCCCTTAAAATTATACCCCACATTATCAGGTCTTCTTGTGCACCGCTAGCCAAAGGAAGAGAGCAATATTTGGCCACAATTTCTATCCCCATATTTTTTCCAAATATCTTGTTATGGAAATAAATCATTCTATATTGTTAGAGAGTAGATTTTTTTACCAAGTAGGAGCATCATTACCGATAATTGCTTCTAACCTTGTCTTGTTTTTTTTAGATAAAAATTTTCCTTTGTTGTAGGGATGACCAGAAAGATTGTCAATCTACTGAATTTGACAAATAAATCCAATAATATGGAGTGAGAAAAAAGTGTTGTATTGAATGTTTCCAGTAATCAATGACCCCATGAATCATCCTAGAAAAGGTCAAATTTCCCATTAGGAATTTTCCAAAAGTTGTGTTACTGAATTATGTTTCTATTGATACTAACTAGATTCATTATGGAGGATCTCTAAGGCACACTATAATATCTTAATTTATGTATAAAATATATTTTTTTCCATGTTATCAATTCCATATATGATACCACAATTAATCACCTTCTTGTACCTATCACTGACATGGTTTGGCCCCATCACTTTACAGAGGATTCATAGGTCTCTCAAGCCTAGTCACCCATTTAGATTTGGAATACATAGCTTTGTTGAAGTGACCACGAACCATTTTTTTTCTTATGGGATATTACTTAAGGAAAAGAGAACATCATCATAACTATGGAATTAAGAATAGATTTGGGAGCATGATGACCAATCAACTTAATATGTTAAGAGAATGAAATGTCTAACTATATAAATTACTATTCATTTTATAAATTAATGTTGCATAATTTTTTCTTGCAAGGGAATTATTGACTAGAGGGGATCCTGGGTATTTAGAGGGAAGGGAGAAAATATGAAAACATAAAAGAAAATTTAGATGGCCTTGAATAGAGGTATGGGTGTTCAAGGAAAAGATATAATATTTGGAGAAATTTATTGAGGTACCAAAGGCCTCCAAAATATCATCCAAGACCTTAGAGAAGGCTTTAGCTTCCCTTATTTTAGGTATTCCCATGAGCATAGCGTCATCCACAAATTACTGAGTAGATATGAGGATCTCTCTTCCAAAGAGAAGAAGACATTTGATATTTACATTAGAAACATCAACTTTGACTGTCTTACCAATACCTTTAGTTGTAATAGAGAGAAAAAAGGGAAATAATGGGTCTCCCTAGGGAAAACTCTTGAAGTATTAAAAGTGGGAGAGGGTGAACCATTAACCGACATGGAAAAGAAACGAGTGGAAAACGAGGGGGAGATACATTTGGAACATGATTCAAATAATACAAAAGCAATATGAGAATGAAAAATATAATTTTAATTTAATTCATTACTATGCCTTTAAAAGTTCTAATATGGTAAACATAACTAATTTTTTGGAATTTTTGATAGAATAGATGACCGCAAGGTAAAAGACAACCAAGATCCAGCATCCCTCCACATATATTTTTTTCTAAGCTAAGATGAGAGATGGAAGAATGAGCTTAAGGAAACTGGCGATGACTTTGGAAATGACCCTCTACATGAAAATAAAGATGGATATGGGTCGAAAGTTGTTGAGGTATTTTACTTTGTTCTATTTAAGAGATACAATTAGGAAAGTGGCATTCAAAACTCGAAAAAAAAAAGGATGAACATTTGGACTCTTCTTCTAGAGCATGTATCTCATTACCCGGAAAAGGCTTCCAAGTGGGAGAGAAGTCCTTTGTAATTCCATTCATATCTAGAGAATTATTTTATGGCATATTTTAAACTATCTCCCCTACTTCATCTATTGGTATAACTGTAATAAGGGATTCATTTTGTTACCTTCTAATGAGTGAGGGGATATGTTGCGTAATTTTCAGGATAACCTCCATTTGGTCTCATTTCACATAAAGAGAAACTCTTGTGCCTGTATTGGGAAATTGCATTGCATTGGAATTCACAACTACTATTCCTGTATATAATTATATGTACTCATGAGTGTAAGAAATGTTGTACAAATAAATTTAGCTTGTTATCTCTGAAAGGTTAACATTCAAATAGAGATGGAACAAAGAATTCATTCCTCACTAGTAAAGAAATTAGAGGTTTATGCTTTAAGACTAAAAGTGAAACTAATTAAGTTGGGGCTCATGTTTTATTAAATAATTTTTGACTTTCTTAAGAAAACATAATTCTTAATTTCTAAATGAAAGAAAATTCGTACCACTCAAGAAGATAATGGGAAATAAATCTACACCATACAAAATTAATATCAAGAGGAAAACCCAACATCTCTCATGGGCCAAGCATAGTATTCAATTTATAAACATTACAAATGTTTCCAAAAAATTAATATGGGAGACAGAGAAGGTGGCCAATCAAGCCATTGTAAACAAAGAAAGAACTTTATAATTATCCTAGCTCTACCTCAATCTACTCATTCTACCAATTCTCAGTTCTTGGATGCATCTAAAATGGATTTATTTGCATATGCATCAAGATACTTATTCGATGAGGTGGTTAGAAACCTTCACAATTAAATTTCACCAATTCTATTGTCATAATGAATTATGGAAGAAGAAAATAGAAATGAAAGTAGAAGTAGAAAGAATCAAATATGGGCTCAAACTTTGCAACAAGAAGCAAGAAACGTTAATGATATGGTTGATCAGGTAGAGAGAGACATGACCATAATTTGAACAAATTTCATTACTCGTGCAACAACAACATAAAAACAAATAGATCTCCTTCCCTAAGGTCTATGCTATCAACATTGGCGTTGGATGAGAACATGGATGAAAAAATGAATATTCTGGCAGTTGCCCTCTTTGGAAATCCAAAACTACATGATTGTGATTTAATTTCACTATGATTACCACTTCTTTCATTTAGGCCTTTGTTTTAATAAGAAAAAACTATTTTCAAAAGCTTCTGAGTTATTTACAACAGATAAATTTACTATATTTGGCATGTATTACAAAGATGATGACAATATAATTCTTGTAGATAAAAGAACTTTCAGATTAATCTTAATGACGTGATTAATCCGAAATTATTTTTTCTACATTATGGATCACAAAAGTCTTAGATCTAAAAATATAATTCTTCTGTCATCCTTTGGCTATATCACTACCTATAGGTGTAATTGGAACATCATGTATTATTTTGTAGCTGAACATAATTACTTGTTCTGTTTAAAATAAATCCATAAGTTTGAAATTTCATTCATTATAAATAAAGAGGAGAAAATATATGCTTATTATTTGGTTTACAAAATCCAGTAAATTTCAAAATGATTGATTTAAGCATTACACCAAACTCTGTGATTTGTTCAGTTTTAGTTTTCTATATTATTTCCCTGGAAACCCTTTCAACCCACTTTTGAACATAGATCATAAGGTCATGGAGTCTACAAATATGAGAAACTTCTATGAACAATATTAACTTCAATGAACGATATTATTGTATTATGAGGAGTCAAAAATAAATATTTCCTGTAAAGAGTCAAATGTTTTTTAGCTACTCATTGTAGTTTCCTTGATGATGCCGCAAAGGGATTTTTTGATGCAAATAAGTGCCTAATGCTTGGAAAACAAATGTATGCACGTGTTTATAATTAATTAAGTTATGATAAGTCACTCAAAGAGTCAAATTTATTTTTTCATTGCCTTTGTACATCTACATTTGGACGTGTAAGCAAAGAAATCATGTTATGCCCCAAGAAAGCAATATAAGAAAATATTATAATTGTAGTGAAATTGAAAAACACATGAATCATAGAATTGGAATATATAGAGAATCAACCTTCTTACCATTTATTCATCTGCAATTATTTTCTCTGAATTGTGTTTTCATTGTCGCTTTACCATAAACGGTTCTCAATGAGAGGTCTCATCAACTTTCTCCTCATTCATACTTTATAAGATATAACTCTTCCACAATTAGAAGTGAAAACATCTACATTATCAAACATGTTAAAAACATAGGATACAAATTTGTGCCCAATTCTTGGAAAACAAGTGCATGCACAAGTCTATAGTTAATTTAGTTATGATAAGTCACTTAAAGAGTAAAATCTATGGTTGCATTGCCTCTGTACAATTTCATTTCGACATGTAAGCCACGTAATCATGTTATGCCCCAAGAAATCAAGATAAGAAAAAATTATAATTGTAGTGAAATTGGAAAACACATGAATCATAGAATTGTAATATATAGAGAATCAAACTTCTTACCATGTATTCATCTACAATTATTTTCTCAGAAAAAGTTCCACACTGTCACTTGAACAAACTTGGTTCACAATCAGAGTTATCATAAGTTTTCTCCTAATTTCTACTATATAATGCATAACTCTTTTACAATTAGAAGTGAAAACATTTGTGCTATCAAACCTGCTAAAAATATAGGATTTAATGCAAACAATGAGTAATGCAATGCAAATTTCTATGTTGCAAGCCTCATTATAAGCTTTCTTTTCATAAGCATGATTTTTTTTTTCATAAGAGGAAGTCAAAAGGTTCTTCTGATGTTTCTTTGAAATAAAATCCGAGTGTGGAACGTAATCATTGTATTTGTCAAGAAAAACAGGTAGATCTTCTAAACATTAGTTCAAAACTCGTTACTCCTTTTCAAATGTCTGAGCTACTGCTTCCATATCAGAAATATCTTCTCTTACATAGATAGTTGGCATGTGACCACATTCGCAGTTCATTGCTACAAGTAATAAAATATCAAGTTAAAATATCAAGTCAAAATAAGAAATGTAAAAAGGAGAAATTTCTAAATAACAGATGTCTGATTCTTTGCCACCAACTTTAATCCATATTTGGCATTAAAGGCTATATTTCATATGCACATGATGACCCCATGTGCAACAGGCTTGTAACAACTAGTTGGCAAGTTCTACCTGCTTTCCATTAAACCAAATCCACTTGTTTCGAGTCATAAAAAATGGGGCTGACTTCAACATCATGAATTTTATCATTTTCTGCATAATTTGAAAGAATGTAGGGAATATTAAAAGACATCAAGTGGAGTCAAATTTATACCATGATTTAGACACACAAAACAAATATTAGATTGGTATATACCAAATTCCATATAGCACCAATGATTCCAGACAATGCATAAAACATTTCTATTGTGGAGTAAAATATATCTGCTTTTTGCTTCCTCAGAAACCAACAATAATGATGTTGGAGTCTTATAAGGAAAATAAAAGAAACCTTCACACACCATTCTGTTCTGTTATTAGCCAGAAGCATTACCTCTTTCCACAGTAGTTGTTTGTGAGGCAAAATGTGTTCTCTGTTTAGATTCTCATATCCTTTACAAGTTGTTGCCTCTTCTAGAAATCAATCAAGAAACACAAATAGCCTTTAGATTTTTTAGTAGATATTTGAGAAAAAAATTTATTGCAGTAAACATAGCCTCATTATTCTTGACCATGGAAATGAAAACATTGACAGAAAACTAGATACAGCTAAAGATAAAAAAGAATGGAAATATATACATAAATATCAATATATTTACCATGTCTAAAGCCAACATGGTATACTTGAGGAAATGTAATTACAAATTCCCCAGGCTCTTGCACAACTTTATAAACAAGAACTTCATGTTCAAACAATGCCTTTGGGGGGAACATTGTTGTTTTTCCTATTAGCAAATTAAATGTTTCATCCACTCCTTTGTGCATAATTATTTCCCCATCGTACACATATTTCCGGACTATATTTTCAAAATCATAAGCAACATGGCCATGAACACCATACCATGTCTTAGATGCACCACAGTGGTGATAATTAATTTTTTCATGGTAATTAAAATTCACATAAGCTTCTCTGAAATAATATATCAATGTTTCTCAAATATATTATAAAAATAGTTTCTACCTGTATAAAAAATTATCTTTAATATGCCATGCAAACATGCTAAAAAACATTCCAATGTAAAGCATTGGATCACTTACACTCTACAACTAGTATAAAATTGTTGTGAGATACTGATAGCAGCTATGTCAGAGTAGTTTTGGTTCGTATCTTTTCTCTGTTATCCAAGTTTCGGGTATTTTTTTTCGTGCACTGTCAAAGGACACATGACTCGACCTCCGAATAGTCAGGGCTGGCTAATCAGCCTATTCACAATTAATCTTATATTATTATCACATTAATAATAAATATGTACAACTTGATGTATATTTTCTAAATTTTGTATGATGAAGAAGACATAAGCACACCATCGACGCGATGTATCAAAGTGGTTGATCACTGGGCCCCTTAAGCCTTTAATTCACACAGAAAGATAGCGAACATAGTTTCCAGATGAGGCCATGCTACACGATTAATCTTCAAAGGTTCTTCAATTTTCCAGACTATTTGTGATATTAGTACATGTAAAAAAATATATACTATCCCCCCGTCGGCGCAGTCAGGGGTTTCTTCAAGTCAAAAAAAGGAATATAGTGGAAAACCTCATCTCAACCTTTTAATTTTTTTGTCACAAAGTAAACATTAAAACTTTGCTTACAGATTACAGTAAATCATTGTGAAATAAAAGAAAAATAAATAATGATTGCAGATAAACATAAACATATTGGATAGAAACCATGAAATAAATAAATTTTCCATAACAAAATATAAGCATGGGAAATTGATTAAAAAAAAAAATTCCACAAGGAAGCAGATTCGCCCTTGAAAATAACTAACATGGCAATGGAAGAAATCTAAAGAAAATAACACAAAAAAGGCTCTAGATAACAAATCGAGGATTCTTATATGCCTTCTCCCAGCAGAAATAGTAGTTATTATTGCAGAGAAATTCATGCTTGGAGTTATAAACTAACTTGTGGAATTTTTTATTGGAAACTTGTCATTTGAAAAAACCTCTTGGGATTTCTACAAATTAAGTGTTGAGCTTTAAAATCAGTGATATTTGCATTAAAAAACACCATTCAGAAGAAAAAAATTCAATGTGGAAGCATACCTCTTCGCTGCAAGCGAATTAATCTGCATTAAAGGAATATGATTGGAACGCCTTGGTTGAAGTCATAACGAGGGATCTAGGAAAAATTGGCCCGTGTTTTTTTTTCACTCATTATCGATGGCTTCGTATGCAGTGCTTCTAGAAATTATATAGACATTATCTATACGAATGGATTCAATTCGATCATGCGATGTTCTAAAGAAACATATTGAATCTTTCTACAAATTAATTGTGGAAAATAAACATGATCGCACAATCACACCAAGTAAAAGAAAGAAGTAAATCAATCCACAACATAGATATTTTTCCTGAGGAAAGCTTAATGGTCAAAACCCCTCTATCTTCTATTGTATAATGAACCATGGAATCATGAAACAATACAATGCACTCTTCTCATAAGAGTCTGTTGTACTATCCTGACTGTCTCACACTGATATGGACAAAATTGGGCTAGTAATTAGCCAATTCTTAGCCTATGCTCAGCATGCCTTGATTATGCAATCCATAGGAAATTAATCCATATTATATAGGATAATTAGCCTTCCTTGACTGTGCAATACATCATGGGCATCCTATGGTCTATATAATTGCGCCCCAGCAATTTCCTATAAATACAACTGATAGATAACTTCACTTTAACATATGTCTCAACTAGGTCTTCATCAGAACAAACATGCATGCATATATTAATATTAAATCTGGTTTAATTCACTTAACCTCTCACTAGTTCAATAATCACTTACAACTAGTTAGACTAACTTCAACACACTTAATTGAGTTAACTGATTTTTCATGCATTAAAATAATACACTAACTGCAACTTGGACTCTAAAACAAATTGAATCACTCTACATGCCTCACCAACCACGCTGAACTCGAATTTCATGAGCTAACTAAGTATATCACACTCAGTTAACTATTACAAGCGATTATGAGATAAGATTACAATTTATTGTCCAATTTATTGAATGGATAATACATTTGATCCATATTTCTTTCAATTTAATTAAGAAATAATTAAATCAAAAGCCTCCATGGTAGCCATTTCTAGATTCCATTTTCTAGATGATGTTTCTGGATGCCAATTTCACTATTTCTTGTTGCAAATTTCAGCACTCCCTCTCAAAAAGAAAGGAATCAATCTGTCCTAATCTGGTACCTTTGGAATGTTTCTTGCATGCAACACTTCTTTAGTGTTGTTCGCACATGAAACTATCCTGAAACTGAATAGCCTCCAAACAACTGAATCAGTATAATGCATCTATCATGAGAGTCTTCTGACTACTGGATCCTACTGCACATGTCCACTGGACTCTCTGCGCTGCTAACATCTGCATCCATGCACTCTGCAATGCTACCAACTCTGATCTGCGCTCCAATATCCGGCACTTGTCACTTTGATTTTGTCTTCTAATAGCTAACTACGTCAATATAACCGATTCTTCCTACTACTATTGTAATGTGGGCTCCTCGTATCCAGGTTAGATCCATGAGACACACCATCTCAATGAACCCTGCCCAAATTTCTTCTTGAAATTAATTCTGCACATCGCCCCACCTCACACCTGGAGGTATTACTGCATATACTCCCTCTGCCCTTTTGGCTTGAAATTCCCCCCTCCGAGAGGTATCTTCTTGAGTGGACTCTTCCTCTCGGTCTCTTCTCTACATCTCCAATTGTGGCTACTCCATGAACTTATGATTCTTCTTCTGAGGCTACATGTTAAGAGATAATTTCTCCCTCTCAACCACCAAGTCACTAGCTACTTCTTTTATCTTCAAATCCTTGCATGCATTCTCAACCTCGAGAGCATACATGTTCTTGACTCTTGAACTGATCTGCTCCACCTATCCTATGGCTATGTGTTTAAGGAAAATTTTTCCTTTTCTAGACATCACTTCATAACCACGGTCTTCCAATACTGCAATGGAGACAAGATTCTTCTTTAGGCCTGGAACATACAAAACATATGCTAGTCTGAGATGGGAGCCATTCTCACACTGAAAGGTAACTGTACCTATATCGGTAGCACTATACCTCTTGTCATCTCCAAAATATATGCTCTGCTGGAGGTCCTTCTCCTCCACGTCACTCAAGAGATCTCTATCCCCCATCATATGGAAGGAGGCACCATTGTCTAGATACCACATGAATCCCATTATAGTGTTGGCCATGCATGCAATGAGAGTAAAATCAAGCTCGAATTGTGAAGGAAATGCTAACACTATTACCAATGAAATAGGTAACTGCACTGGTACCTACTTTTTGACGTAGCAAGAAAAACACCCGATTTTGAAAAGTGGTGATGCAGAATCAATTTTTTTTTTTTTGAGCATGTTTTTGGCATTTTAAATTTTTTTTTTTTTTTTTTCAATGATGCTTTTTATGTCGATTTTGAACAGTGGTGGTGTATCATCACCAACGTTTTTTTAGAGGATTTATTTTGACACTATACATTTTCGAATGTCTTCTTCTTCCATGAGATGTTTATTTTTAAGTGCATTTATGTACTTGTGTTTTAAAAAGAAAAAAAAATATTTTTTTAAAATAAAAATTTGTAATGATATCTTCACTTTTTCACATAGATAAAAAATGAAAAAAGGGTCAATATTATAAAGTTTATATTTTCTACAAGTTTATGTATTGCTAATTAATTTTTCAATGCACATCAAATAATTGTCGCTAAAAAACCAATATTTTGAATGATATGACAAAAAAAAATACAAATTTTCAATACAAATAGAACGCAAAAAATACACTTTTAGAGACTTTTTGTTTAAAAAAACATGTTAAATAAACTAACTTTTGGGAAAATCTTAACAAAAAAAACTTAATAAAATAGCATTTTTATTGAATTTTATGTCAAAAAATAATAGTAATCGCATATTTTTTGCAAAAAATAAGGATTCTTCTCATAAAATATCAAAGTCTAAACATTACAAGTAAAACTGATTAATAGATCTAAAAAATGAGCTCTGTTTGCAACCATAACTTAAATATCCTCAACAATATCAACTATTACATGTTCAACATCATCTAGAACAACATTGATGGCTTCTTCCGCAACATTTTCTACTTCATTTTGGTCATTTTCATCTTATAATGGATATTTCATGTCTGTAAAACTTCCAAAGTGTCTCTTTCCAATCATTCCATATAATGGTGGTTGAGGTTCCTTTGCTTTTTTTGCCACACGTGATTCATTAAAATCCCCTTTCCTCAAACCAACTTCTTGCTTCGCATCTATAAGGAATTCAAGAGCGTTAATTATTTTTTGAATAAATTTTCATTGCACTGGGTCTTTCTCAATGGCAATGCAATTTCTTCCTTTTGGTAGGCAACATGTTAGTGTTGTACCTAATCATCAAGTACAAAATAAATAAGTAAGAAAATTAGTATAAAGACATAAAAAGTAAAAAATAAAATATTTAAATTTAAATTTATATAATAAAACTTACTTGAACCTGAAAATAGATCCAAAACCCAATCTCCTTCATTTGACGGTGTCGCCCGGCCAACCTCCGGCCCTCGGCTGGGTGGAGGGCAATTCTGAGAATCGCCCTCTGCCTAGCCGGGGGCTGGAGGCAGGCTGGGCAACCCTCGATAGTGCCACCCGGCCGGCCTCCGCCTAGCCAGGGGTGATTCTTGGAATCTCCCTTCACCTAGCCGGTGGTGATTCTTGGAATCACCCTCTGCCCTGTCGAGAGTGATTCTCGAAATCACCCTTTGCCCAGCCAGAGGTGATTCTCGGAATCTCCCTCCGCCCAACCGGGGTCCAGAGGCAGGCTGGGCGGCGCCATCGAGGGCTGCCCAGCTTGTCTCCAGCACCTGGATGGGCAGAGACAGGCTGGGTAGCCCTCGATGGCACCACCCGGCTAGCCTCTGGACTGCGGATGGGCAGACGGAGATTCTCGAAATCACCCTCTACCCAGTCGGGGGCTAGAGGTAGGCCATGTGGCACCGTGAAGGGCTAACCAGCCTGCCTCCGGCCCTCGACTGGGTGGAGGGTGATTTCGAGAATCACCCTCCACCCACCCATGGGTCGGAGTAAGACCGGAAAGCCCTCGACGGCGCTGCCTAGCCTGCCTCTAGCCCCTGGCTGGGCGAGAGGCAATTCCAAGAATCATCCCCGGCTGGGCGGAGGGCGATTACGAGAATCACCCCCGATTGAGCGGAGGGAAATTATGAGAATCCGCCCTGCTGGGTGGAGGGCGATTCCGAGAATCATCCCCAGTTGGGCGAAGGTTGATTCCGAGAATCACCTCCAGCCGGGCGAAGGGCGATTCCAAGAATCACCCCTGGCTAGGCGGAGGGCGATTCCAAGAATCACCCTCCACCTAGCCAGGGAAGATTCTCAGAATCACCCTTTGCCTAGCCGGGGGCCGGAGGAAGGCTGGGAAACGCATGGAGATTTCGACAATCACCCCTAGCAGGGTAGAGGGTAATTCCGAGAATCACTCCCGACTGGGCAGAGGTCAATTCCAAGAATCACCCCCGGTTGGGTAGAGGTCGATTCCGAGAATCACCCCCGATTGGGCAGAGGTCAATTCCGAGAATCACCCCCGGCTGGGCGGAGGGCGATTCCGAGAATCACCACCGATTGGGCGGAGGGTGATTCCAAGAATCATCCCTAGCTGGGCAGAGGGTGATTCCGAGAATCACCCGCGGATGGGCAGAGGGCGATTCCGAGAATCACTTTGGCTGGGCAGAGGTCGATTCCAAGAATCGCCCCCGGCTGGGCGGAGGGAGATTCCAAGAATCACCCCTGATTGGGCGGAGGGTGATTTCGAGAATCACCCCTTGCTGGGTGGAGGGTGATTCCGAGAATCACCCCTGGTTGGGTGGAGGGCGATTCCGAGAATCACTCCGGCTAAGTGGAGGTCGATTCCGAGAATCGCCCCCAGCTGGGTGGAGCATGATTCCGAGAAGCACCCCCAGCTGGGTGGAGGGCGATTTCGAGAATCGCCCCCGGATGGGCGGAGGGCGATTCCGAGAATTTCCCCCCGTTGGGCGGAGGGATATTCCGAGAATCACCCCCGACTGGGCGTAGGTCGATTCCGAGAATCACCCCTGGCTAGGGGGAGGGCGATTTCGAGAATCACCCCCCCCGCCTGGGAGCGGGCCCGGCGGTCGAGAATCACCGGCCGGGCCGAGGTCGATTCAATCACTCGCCGCGGTGGGGTGATTCCTAGAACACTGCCGGGCGGAGACATTCCAAGAATCACCGTATCGGGGCAGGGCGATTCCGAGAATCACCCCCGGTTGGGTGGAGGGCGATTCCAAGAATCACCATCAGCTTTGCGGAGGTCGATTCTGAGAATCACCCCTGACTGGGCGGAGGTCGATTCCGAGAATCACCCCCGGCTGAGCGGAGGGGCGCGATTCCAAGAATCACCCCCAGCTGGGTGGAGGGCGATTCCGAGAATCACCCTCGACTGGACAGAAGGCGATTTCGAAAATCACCCTCGGCTGGGAAGAGGGTGATTCTCGGAATCGCCCTCTACCCAGTCGGGGGCTAGAGGCCGGCCGGGTGGCGCCGTCAAGGGCTACCCAGCCTGCCTCCGGCCCCCGGCGGGTGGAAAATTAAGTTTTATTTTATTTTATTTTTTTCAAACACAAACTATTTAAAAAAAATAATTTTTTTTAAACAAAAACTATTATAATAAAAAATATATATATTGTTTAAAAAAACGATTCAATTAAAATTTTAAAATATAAAAAAAACAATAAAAACAAATTTAAAAATATGTTTTAAAAAACAAACAAACAAATATAAAAAAAAGATTTTTTAATTTTAATTTTTTTTAAATTAAAAGAATTATTATTTAAAATATTAAAAAAAAAAAAAAATTAAAATATGTTTTAAAATATAAACAAACATATAAGAAGATTTTAATTTTTAATTTTTATTTTCTTAAAACTAAAACAAGTATAATTTAAAATATAGAAAAACAATAAAAAAGAATTAAAAAATATTTTTTTATATATAAACAAACAAATATATGAATATAAATTTTTCATTTACTTGTTCATTTTTAAAAATGGTTTAAGTCATATAATTTGTCCATAATTTCATGGTTCAAGTATCTTGAAAACTTAAGATTTAAAAACTTGAGATTTAGAACTTGTCATTAAGGTTTTTATGCGCTGCAAATTTTTATCTTTAATGTTATGGTTGAAAATAATTACAATTTTAGGGTTGTCTAGAGCAAGATATTTTATGTTTGACAACATGGATAAAAATTGTTTGAAATGATAAGCCCTTCATATATGATTTTGTTTATATTTAACATCATCTATCAAAAAATTTAGAATTTTACGATTTTTCAATGTCCTAATATGTTGTCTTTAATTCCATTGTTACAATGTGTCAAAAGTGTGACACAATGTTTTTGTTTGTTATCCTAGCATCAACTCGCTTTGTTTTCAGGGTGTTTTTTCAATCACTTTTTCAAGAAACAATTTCGTTTTTAGCATAATTCTATAAAAAGGTGAAATTTGACCTTGAGAAAAAAAAAATGTGTTATGGAATACACACTTTTTGTTTTTGGGGCGTTTTTTCATGTTTTTTGAGTCTTTTTGGGCTAGAGTTCCCGTTTCATCAGTAACATTGTTTGCTTCACCTGTTGAAACTGCAGAATCCTTCTTGCTTTCCTTCTTCTGTGGACAATTTGTAGCATAGTTCCAATGCTTGTAACAGTGAAAACATCTGATCTTGGACAAGTCTTTCTTGCTCGCTTCGCCTTGGGACTTCCTTCCCTTGGCCTTCTTCGCCTTACCAGCCAAGGCACAATCACTTGTTATGGTTAAACCAACATTTCGAAGCTCATCTTGACCTTGATTGAACTTCGCCAAGTATGTTGGTACCATTTCTCCCTCCTCCTTCTTTATTTTCCTGAGCTTTTCCTTCAGTGCAAAGTTGCTCTGAACTCTGTTGTTCTAAAAGAGATTTGTCAAGGCCTTCCACATAGCATATGGAGTTGCCTTGCCATGGAGACTCGAGAAAATGTGATCTCGAACTCCCTCTAATAATGTCCTCCTCGCCCTTGCTGTATTTTTTTCCTAAGCATCAAGAAGAGCGGTGTCTACTGCTGTGGGCTTGGGAATACCATTATCAATGAATTCTTTCAACCCGTTGTCCTCCAGAACCGCCTCCATTCTATATTTCCATGAAATATAATTAGAACTTCCCTCGATTGCATAATCCAATATTTATCCATTGAAAGCCATCTTGGTCTTCTTGTCGCTCCAAAGAAAGTATCTGCAAGTTTAAATATTGTTCAACACAAACTCAATTTCTTCTCCACTATTGTGATTCCTAACACTCTCATACCATGTAGAAATTATAAAAGCAATATGTATACCAATGGATTGAATCCAATCATTCGATATGCTAAAGCAACATAATGATTTGGAAAATAAACATGATCGCACAATCACACCAAGTAAAAGAAATAAGCAAATCAATCCACAACACATATATTTTTCCTAGGGAAAGCTTGCTACTCAAAACCCCTCTATCTTCTATTGTATAATGAACCAAGGAATCATGAAACAATACAATTCACTCTTCTCACAAGAGTTTGCTGCACTATCCTAATTGTCTTACACTCATCTGAACAAAATTGAGCTAGTACTTAGCCAATTCTCAACTTCTTGTTAGCCTGTCTTGCTTACACAATCCCTAGGCAATTAATCGATATTAAATAGGATAATTAGCATTCGTTGACTGCACAATACATCATAGGAATCTTATGGTGTATATAATTGCGCCCTGGAAATTTGCTATAAATACAACTGATAGATAACTTCCCTTTAACCTCTATCTCAACTGGGTCTTCATCAGAACTGACATGCATGTAGCTATTAATAGAAAATCATTAGTCACTTGATAGATCACTGCATGTGAATTAAATCTAATTTAATTCACTTGACCTCTCACTAGTTCAACAATCAGTTACAACTAGTTAGACTCACTTTAACTCACTTAATTGAGTTAACTGATTTCTTGCGCATTAAACTAGTACACTAATTTCAACTTGGACTCTAAAACAAATAGAATCACTCTACATGCCTTACCAACCACCCTCAACTTGAATTTCAAGATCTAACTGAGTCTATCACACTCAGTTAACTATTACACGTGATTATGAGATAAGATTACAATTTATTTAAGGGATAAATAAATTTGACACATATTTCTTTCAATTTAATTAATAAATAATTAAATCAAAATCCTCCATGGTAGCCATTTCTCGATTCCATTTACTAGATGTTGTTTCTCGATGCCAATTTCACTGTTTCTTGTTCCAAATTTCAACAACGCTAATATCGAGAATGCTAGCCCTTCCTGTCATCCAATCCTTAGCAGAGAAAAACTACTTACCAAAGCAATCCTTACTGAGAAACACTTAATGTATGTAACTTAAATCAATATAAGAAAAAGGCATAATAACGACATTCTCAGTGTTTTATGGGATAGACTTAACTGCAGTAATAACAATTCTTAGCTACAATAACATCACAAGTGAAATTTATGAGTTTTTCCACAAAACAAAGAACATTCAGAAAAAAATTCCTTAAAATAACATCTCCATTGCACAATCTCGAGCACTATAATTTAATCCATGTAGTTCTTCTTTTCCAAAATAACAACTTTTTCAGTATCTTATAGCAAAGGCTTAATAAGAGTAACTCTTGTTAGTGGATATGACAACGATTCCATTTATTTTCTTGCAATATTGAAGAGTTGCATGGAGTCGACGCTAGTATGGTCTGTGTTTGACGTTGTGCGATGAAGGATATTTGTGCTTAGAATAAAACCCTATACGCTTATCGATAATCCCTTAATAAATTTTCCACCAACATTCTTAAACCAATTTTATGGCACTTGAGTTTAAATCAGATCGAACTTAACTCTCATAAGTACGCAAAATCATATTTGCAGTATGTCCCTTGTACTATCTAACCAATCTAATCAATCATGCATTGCAAGATAACATCAAACCTCGAATTTTGGAGCGAGGCATGTGGCAACACACTAACATCATACAAAAATATCACCTGAAATTCTAAAGTTAACTACGATGAAATGAAAAATTGTAATAGTACAGACAAACTATTAGCCTAAAACCAATGATAGATGTCACTTCATAAACAATGAAATAATAATTATTATAATAAATAAATTATGATTATTAAACTTACTTTAAAACATTCATAATTTTATAATAAATAAATTATAGTTATTAAATTTACATGAGAATTCTCTATTTGTTCCAAGTTCAAAAATTCTTCTCCTAAGTCGAGATAGGTAAGAGCAATGAATTTTAAATGGAAGGTAATAGAGCTTCCACCAACATGAAAACTTGTTTTAAATATTTTAAAAGATAATTGTAAATATAATCGTCATCTTCTCAGGTCACACCAACTTCCCATTATCATTATCCCCAAGATTTCTGCTCCAATACTCTCTCACATGCCAGTTGTTCACACATAAATTCGTTATTATTCTCTTCAATCAGGGGAGCACGAAGAGGAAATAAATAGATAAAAAAGTAGAGAGAAGTGGATTAAGTAAAGCTTGAAATCAAGAAATTAGAATCAATGGGGAATCATCTGTTCTATTCTAAGCCCCGCAGAACCATCACGGCAGTGAAAGTTATACGGTGGAGCGATGGTGGCATTGAAAAATTTGGGGAGGAAATTAAGGTGGGAGAGCTAATGGTGGACAACCCTCACCAATTCGTGTGCCATTTCAGTGATCGCCAAGCAGGCCGTCGCATCACAACACTCCCTGCTGAGGAGGATTTGGCGTTAGGGGGCGTCTACGCTCTTCTCCCAATGAAAAAATATTTGCGGTGTGTACTATCATATTCTGACATGGACTCGCTTAACTTGTTAGCCTCCCAATGCAACTCCACCCATAGACAACAATCCTGTAACTCTAGATTCTTTCCAGTCGTTGGCACTGGCCATTTATGTGAATTTTCTTCAAACAATGGCAGTGCCAAGAAGAGAAAGAAATTGCAAACAAAATTAACAAATTGGTTGGCGGTGCCAGAGTTGGAGTTAAATGAAGATGAAGACCAATCGATGGAGTTGGGTTTAGGGCTGATGCAGCAGAGGGTACGCGGTTTTAGGTATTGGAAGCTAGTGCTGGAGACAATAAAGGAGTCCCCTCGTGTTCGCATAACCTAAAATGGTGGACGACATTGAGGTCTCCCCATGACGAACTTTCGATCGAGTTCGTTCTCCCCCACATCGGATATGACAAAGTATGGAGCGAAGATTGCCTCAACGCTATGGCTGAGCTATCACAAAACAAGTCTGTGCGCAATTATCTCAAATGTCTAGAAGTTTTTTCACATGAAGTTATTAACCAATTGACAACTGAAGCTATTACCCAACAGGGAAAACTAACTTTTGGTTCACTCGAGATGAACAATCTACATACTAATTGGAATAAGCATTCGGATTTTATATAGTGTTTATAAGAGATTTTTTTAATAATCTATAACATTTGAATTGACTATAAATCATAATGATGATAATTCATGTTTTTGTTTCTGTAAATAAAATAAATTTAATTTAACAAATTATATTTTATATGCATCAATATTAGAAATATTTATTTTTTTATTTGAATTAAAACAAATGTTTTATTTATATGACTATACAGATAGGATATTAATATTATGAGTTAATATTATGTGATTTTTTAAATAGGTAAATATTAAAATTATAAAATAAAATTACATTTTATTTTATATTTTAAAATATTATAAAAATAATTTTCATTTCAAGAGGTTTTAGGTTTTATTAAACTTAATTTAATTTAGGATTAAGTGTGTTTTTATATGATATCATTTTTTTCTTATTATTTATGAGTTGTATCATAACTTTTATTTTAATTTGATTGCAGGAGTAGTTAATAATATTAATATTTTGAAGAGTAACCTCTTATTTAACCAAGAATCAAAATGCCAATGATATTAATATTTTGAAGAGTAACCTCTTATTTAACCAAGAATCAAAATGCCAATGATCTAGTGATGCTACGGAGTCTTTGAACTTTGTATTAATTATTTTGTAGTTGTATTTCAATTACTTAAACATCTTAATTGGTAGAAATGCATTCTCCAAAAAGATAATTGGATGTGGTATATTACTTTTAATTTTAGTATTAACAAAAATTAAAATCTTGGGGAGAGTTTTTTAAAACATGAGTTTACATTATTTAATTTGTAGAATTGGAGTGGCTTAAGGGGTTTTCTAGGGTCTTGAACCAATATATGTATTAAAAAATATATTCTAAAGAACAAAAAAATTACTTTTTTTCCTTGAAATTGTTTTACCTAATTTCAATAATAAAAAAATCTATTTTGTCCATAAGTTAGACCAAACTAAATACTAATCGTAATATTTTTCACTCTCATAATAAATAATTATATATCATGGAAATGCTAAATGTGCACACTACATTGTAAATCGCAAAAAGTGTTAAATGTGTTTGCTCTTTACGAAATTTGAAATAAAATTGTAAAATTGAAAAATGTACCTTATTTTTTAATGTATTTTTTACATAAATAAATTCAAACTCCTTAATATAAAAAATTATTAAAAAATTTATATTAAAGTTACAACTTGACACGGTGACTTCGTAAAAAACCATATGATAAAATAACATGCCATCCCCCACCCGTTTACGAATTTAATTTCTTCACACTATACCAAATTTTCTGTACACTACGTTTGAAAATTGTATCAGATCTAGAAATAAATATTAATGCACTATAAAGCCAACAAAATTTTGGATTGAGAGGAGCTCTGCACCAGGTCCACCTCCATGACCTAGGGTTTGCTAGTTCTGGCATTGGCTGCCCTCAACAATCCTTCTTCCCCAGCCTAATCTACTGCAATCTCTCACCTAGACATCTTCAGGCTCACCTATGACCGACTCCAACGGGGGGCGGCTGCTCCTCCCCTCATAGGCCAGCCTCCAACAGGGGCGACAACAAGAGCCGATACTGTCAATCAGCACAACTCTAACCTGTCTCAAGAAAACGCAGTGGTGACACCCACAACGCAGATGCATAATATACAAGAAGTAGCACCAACGAACACGCAATCAACCACATGCATTCTAAAGTACACCAAAAAAAAAATGATCGAACTCCTTGCTCATCGCATCAATGGAAGAATTCAATTCATGAAAGATCATGCATTAATAGGAAAGTTCATGGGTTTCTGGCCCATGGAAAAAGCACTGAGAGGATAGATCGCCTCGAAATGGAAACCCAAAGGCCACAAAGACTTGCAGTTGAGCGCTAAAGGATTCTTCAATATACTCTTCACCTTCTCTAAAGGCAAGGATCGAATAATGGATGGAGGGCCATATTTCTTCAACACTGCAGATCTATATCTCAGACCCTAGACTGAGCGATTCAACCCAGACAAACATGATCTAACTTGGGCTCCAGTCTGGATTTAGCTACAGTCTCTTCCCTAGGACTATTAGGATGAGCTCAACCTCAGATATATTGGAAATGCTTTAGGAGAGTTCGTAAAGATTGAATATAAAACCAAAATCAATCGCTACGTAGCCTATGCTCGCATCTGTGTCTACTTGAACCTAGCCGAACCGCTACCAGGAGAGGTAACTCTGATGCATGAATATTTTGAATGGACACAAACTGTTGCTTATGAGCATATACATTTTAGATGTATGAAATGTCACCAACATGGGCATCTCTTTAGAGACTGTCCCCTAAATAGGAAAGCTACAGTTGAAAAGGAATCTAGCGAACAGGAGGCAGAAGGATTCATGAAGGTAGCAAGTAAAAAAAGACATAACAAAAGAGATACCCATCAACAGAATAAAAAAGGACCTACAACCAGAAATAGCTTCGCTACCCTTAATCAGTTAAATAACAACGAAATTGAACTAGTCAATGAAGTTGGGAGAACCTCAACTGCGGAGGCCCAATCCTTTAAGGCTCAATAGCATAAATTTTTTCTTGAAACCTTCTTAAATCCACCTAGCGAAAATGCTGCAGAGGACAACAATCTGACAAAGGGAAAAGAAACGATCATGGAACCGATCCCAGAAGCAATGGAAGAAGAACCAGAAAGCATAGATCTGCAAGGCTTGGATATTCTTGGGATAGAGGAAGCCTACAACAATAAGGACTACACATCAATCTCGGAGCAAAAAATTGAAAAAATGGAGGAAATCCCAGCCAGAGCTCAACAGCTCCCCTCCCTGGGTATAGAGGAAGGCACGCTTATCAACAAAAATTACTTCATGAAAGAGTCCTGCAAAAGAGGCAAGAAAACATCCCTGTATAGAAACATAGAAATTGGGAAAGAAATGGTGGAATCTGGGTGATTCCCCAAGTTGACCAGATTCTACGCCCTCACCTCCAACTATATTCCATGAAGCTCATCTCATGGAACATCAAAGGGCTCAATAGCCACATGAAGCATAGGATCATAAAGAAAATCATTTCTGAGGAACATCCAGCAGTATTCTACATGCAAGAAACCAAATGTTCTAGCTCTACTCTGGAAACCATCTTCAAAAAGATATGGAAAGGCAGTAATACAATGGTGATTGATGAAAACGGGGCATCTGGAGGACTGGTCATCATCTGGAACCCTAAAATCATCTCCTTAGAGCACTTTCATGCCAACAAACATTTCATTTAGGCCAACTTTCACCTAACTGGAATGGACATCCATGGATTTCTCACTAATGTCTACTCTCTGCAAAATGTGCAACAAAAACTGACGCTCTTGAACAATCTAGATGAACTCAATAAACATATATCCTTCCCTGTCTGTCTACTAGGGGGATATTTCAACATGATAACTAACCTCCAGGGAAAGAAAGGCAGTAGGTTGCATATGGAATCAGACAGTAATGGATTCAAAAAATTCATTCAAAGAAATCAGCTCATTGATCTATGCACCTCCAATGGCATCTTCACTTGGAACAAAAATAGAGGGGGTACCCACCAAATAGCCTCTCGTCTGGATAGATTTCTCATCACTAATGACCTTATCCGCCTCGGAGGTAACTTTGATACCACCATCCTCCCAGCAGCGAGCTCTGATCACTGGACAATACAACTCCAATGGCTCCAACATAGTAAGCAAGCTCCTAAACCTTTCCACTTTGAACACTGTTGGTTCAGAAACTCGGGGTTCAAGGAAATGGTGTCCAACTGGTGGTCTTCCTTAGCACCCCCTCAAGGCACCAAAATTCTCTAGTTCCAGACAAAAATGAAACATATCAAAGGTCAACTGAAAGTCTGGAACAAAACAACCTTTGGCAATATATTCACAGATCATAAAGAATTGGAGGAGAAAATGAAGAAGCTGAAAAATAATACCATCCAAGAGGGACGCACAACTAAGACAACTCACGAGGAGAAAATCCTAACAACTCAGCTGGAAGAAAAAAGGAACCAAGAAGAAGCCCTCTGGAGACAAAAATCAAGGATCGGCTAGCTCAAAAAGGGAGAAAGAAACACCAAATTCTTCCACCACTCCACCATTCGGCACACGATGCACAACAGAATCATAGTCCTCAAGAACCAAATGGGGGAAAGGCTAGAAACGCATGATGCCATCACATAGGAGCTGCGCAATCCCTTCAAGGAAATTCTTCAAGAACCCAACCACCAAAGGCAGGAAGCCATTGGGGAAATCACTCAACACATCCCGAAGTTGATAATGGAGGATCATAACAGGAGGTTGCCACCACTCTAGCTGAGGTGGAACATGCAGTCTTCCAACTGAAAGCAGGGAAAGTTCCAGGACTTGATGGGTTTACCACCAACTTCTTTCACTTCTTTTGGGACATAATCCGAAACAAAGTTTGGGAAGTGGTGGAGGAATCTCACTCCACTCACTAGCTGCTACCTGCGCTAAATGCTACCTTCATCACTCTGGTTCCAAAAGAAGACAAAGTTGCCTCTCCAAGTAAGTACAGACCTATAGCCCTTTGCAATGTCATTTATAAGATTATATCCAAAGTAATAGAAAATCGTTTGAAGAAGCTCTTGCCCCTCATCATCTCCTCGGAGAAAACTTGGTATGTGGAAGGGAGACAGATCCTTGATGGCATCATCTTAACCCATGAAGTTATCCACTCCCTAAAAACCACCAAAAAGCTAAGGATGCTTCTCAAAATTGAACTATCCAAATCTTTTGATAAACTTAGCTGGGATTACATCAAAAATTTCCTCTTATCCTTTGGATTCGGTCACACCTGGGTCAGATGGATCATGAGTCTCATCACATCTCCCTTTCACTCCATTCTGGTCAATGGCATCCCCTCTTCCACCTTTAACCCCAAAAGAGGCATAAGACAAGGGTACCCCCTATCCCCCTTCATCTTCATCATCATGGGCAAAGGATTGGGTCGCCTTATCAAGAGCTCTATCCAGACTGGCACCTTACCATGTCTACCTCTCCACAACCTGCCTCCCTCCTGTCACCAGACATTTGTGGATGATAACTTGATCATGGTCTACCCCTTAATCCAAGAAGCCTGTACCCTAAAAGTCATTCTTGACTCCTTCTCTGAAGCCTCTGGCACAGAGGTCAACCCTGAAAAATCGCAAATTTTCTTCTTCCATACACCCCCTCAAAACCAACATACTATCACCTGCATCCTTGGATTCTCTATCACTTCTCTCCCCTCCAAATAATTGGGAGCTCTGCTCACTGACTCAACCATTAATCACTCCTCCTGCAGAGTTCTGCTAGACAAAATGGAAACTCGCCTCTCCAACTGTACTCACCATTCCCTCAACATTGCCATATGTCTTGTCCTCATTAAGTATGTCCTGCAATATCTCCCCATCTACCTCTTTTATGTCCTTGCAGCTCCCAAATGGGTCCTAAAAGCCATGAGCAGTCTTCAAATGTCGTTTCTTTGGGGAGGCACAAAAGGAAAGAATAAATGGGCCTTAGTTAATTGGAAGGATGTGTGCACCCCTAAATTTCAGGGAGGTTTAGGGCTTCGGGATCCTGAGCACAACAATACCATAATGGGAGCCAAAATCTAGTGGAAATGGGTCTCCAACCCCAACACCCCATGGGCCAACCTATGGCCTACTAAGTATGCACAGTATTGGCCAAAGGAGGATCTCATTAGATACAAATTAGATCTGGCTAGTTCCCAAATCTGGAAAGTGGCTAGCAGTAAAAAAAAATATAGTCCAAAATCACAGATTCTGGGAGCTGCGAAGTGGTAACCAAGCCAGATTCTAGGAGGATTCCTAGAAATAAATGCCAAGCCTCTCCTCCATATTTTTAGACCTCTATGGAGTGCAGCTCTCCAAGAAAGGCAAAGAGGGAAATCTCAAGACTTTTGGATGAACAACATCTCCCAAGGCTATAGGCAATGGGTTCACACAAGCATATGGAAAGAAAACTAGAACAATTAAAGCCATTCAGACTTGGAGGAGCTGAGCACAAAAAGAAAAATCAAGGTTAAAACAGGACTTGATATTCTTCGTTGGGGGCATCTTCCTAGCGGAACTTACACAACCAAGGAATATTACAACATCCTTCATTAGTAGGATCCTGGCCTAGCCAACAAAATCTAGAAAAAGTTTTGGAAAACAAATCTGTGGCCCAAAATAGCCACTTTTTTGTGGCTTCTCAACAAACAATGCATCCTCACATGGGAGAATATTTTGAAAAGAGGGTTTTTAGGGCCCTCCAGATGCCCTTTATGTCAGGACAACTCGGAAACCATCGACCACCTACTGGACCAATGTCCTACTTCCAATTTCCTATGGGACAAAATTGTCATAGTATGTCGTCCTTCCAATATTGACAGAGGTAACATTATTAACACCATCAGATGTTGGCAGGACAATCCTTACACCTGTACCCTTCTGAATAGACTATTTTAGATCATTCTGGGTATCCTCATCTGGAACATCTGGAAGGAAAGAAATTGCCGCATCTTCAAGGACAAGGCGTCCACTCCTGATCAGCTCTAGGACCGGATTCACAGCAACCTCAAAGAAAATCTAGCCCTAGATGCATGGAGTAAGGAGGACTTACCCACTGTGGCAGCTCAATGTCACATATGGAACAACTACAAAATGAGTCTAAACACACTCGTGGACATCACTCCCAGAAGCGTCAGTAGAACTCCTGCTCCTAAAACTTGGTTTCCTCCCTCCAAAGGCTTATTCAAATGAAATTTTGATGGGGTGTCCAAAGGAAACCCAGATAATGTAGGTTTCAAAGGTATCATCAGGAACACTCAAGAAGATCCACTCAGAATCTACTATGGGAATATTGGATGGGACAATAATAACTCAGCTGAACTGGAAGGAATGATACAAGGTATTCAAATTACCATTGAATTCCAATACTTCCCTTTGGACATGGAGGGAGACTCGCAAATCATAACGATGGCTGCCACCAAAATTATTCAAGGCACGACCTCCTCAAAATTCTCCAACAGCTAGAGACTTGCCACAAGCTCAAGGTGTTGGAATTGCTGCTTCAAAATCACAAAGCCATCACTTTTGGTGATGTGCGGTGGAAATCCAACTCTATTGCGGATCTTCTTGCAAACAAAGGGGTGGAAAGAAACTGTGCTTTGCATCACTCAACTCTTGCACAGGTTGAGGAGGCTGCACTCATACGGAATTGTCTCCTTCTCATTTAGAAGGATCAGCAACCCCTGATGCGAGTGGCATGCTGGACATGAGTGACAATCACACCTCTCCCCACACAGATAATAGAGATCTCCAACTCAACACTTAACCTACAATGAATCCAATTACCATTACCCTCTTGCACGATCCGCGCAGAACCAGAAATGATGGAGATCGGACGGGTACTGCGTCACCTTGCCGTGAAAATCACCTCACTTCTATCACCGTTAATGTATGTCATGATTAACCAGCATCGTAGCCTTACCTCCTCCCATGCACCTGCTTAGGAGATCAAGCTGAACACACAGATCCGTGCAAAGGCCACTCGTCGCCATCCTCACAGATCTCACTCCAACCACTTTATAACACCAAGTAGTCTACCCCATTCCTCTCTCATCATGTTACCTTCGCCTTTTTCTCTCCTCACTCTGCTTTGGCTCCTCACTGACCTCAATTAGCTGTGAAGCCTCTGTCCTAGTGTGGAGTTGTGCAACACCCTTTGGATCTCCACTCTCCATCCTGCGAACCTGTACCCAAGAAATTGTTGCCTCTTCAACCCCAGAGTGAATCCATTCTCCCCTCCTTGGCCTTGGTGCTTATGTTTCTCCTGACCTGCTCACCGCATCCCAGGTGCACAATGGCTCCTAGACTTCGCCAGCGTATCATCCGTGAAGGTCAAAGAGGGGCTCTCCCGGGTCGATATCATCACGGAGAAGATAATCGCCTCAAGTCGATTTATGGATCCTCTTCCAGCACCTTTGCGAGCCAAAGACCTGATCCTGGGTAGCGCGCAGAATCCTCCATGCAAGCTACGCAGAGAGGTGGTTGACGTATAAGGAGGTTCACCTCCTCTCCTAGTACGCACTCTTCGCAACGCACACTTGACTCTTTGATGGCTCCAGAGAAAGAATATGATGACATGGACATCTGGGTCATGGATTCCGATGGCATTTGGACATGGATTTTAGATGGCATAGACCCTGACTCCCCTATCCTCTCTGCTCCTGTGCACACTCCCAAATGCACTAAACCTGATGTGGAAGCAACTTCTGTGCAGGCCCCTATCTGTCCAATTGAAGAGGAGAACCCCAGTGGTAATGATGAAGAGAATGAGTAATGTCTACACAGTGGTTCAATTTTCTTATGTTTTTTGTCATGTTCGCTCTCGGGGCCTGTCTGTTATCATCTACTTTATGGTTTTTAATTGTGTCAGCACTATTGCGCAAATGTTCTGCTTGGTTCTAAGTTTTGTCTAGGCTGGTTTCCTCCCTCGAGGCAACCTAGAAACAATGTAACAAAGACTGGGATTGGTTAAGCATAGATTACCTAAAAAACAAACAAAATTTTAAATTAATCTATATAATTTTTTGAGTGTACATGTGTATCTTTTCATTTCCAAATTTCCAACATTCTTGCCATTGCGATAATTAGAAAAACCCAACCAATCTACATCCATGATGGAGTTGGTGAAGTGTCGAAAGAATGTCGACATCAGCCAATGAATGGTGGATTAAATCAACTTTATGGATGTGTCAAAGTCATCAGTACACTCATCTATATCCGTGTTTCTTATCTTTCATTGCATTTTCAGCAACCATCTCGATTGTGGAGGCAACTGCACTTCATTCGATTTGATAAAGGGATGACAATATTTGGAACAATCTACATACTGAATGGAATAAGAATTTTTTTTAAAATAATCATATGTTATTTATGAAAATTATTTTTAAATTATGTACAATTTAAGGTGATTAAAATGATGAAAAACATTTTAGTTTATAAATAATGTTTTTTTTTAGTAAAGGAAGATAATAATTATGCTAGGACGGTGTTAGAATTTGGGATATTTTTTTTAAATATATAAAATTAAGTATTTGGATAATTTTTTAATGGTGAACATTATATCAACATCTTAAAAACCTAGAGCACTTCAAATTCTGAAATTTGATAGTTGTCATATTGATTTCCAAAAAAAATTCCAAATTTAGTATACCATGTTTTCCTAGACTAAATCTTTGCCGGCCTATTTGAGATTTAATATATATATATATATATATATATATATATATATATATATATATATATATATATATATATATATATATATATTCTAAAAAATGTGAATTTAAAATGTTGTGTGCATATATAGATTGAATTATAAAGAAAAATATATTTTAATTTCCATTTTTTAATATTATACCTATTACATATTTTTTTTCTATCTAAAGATTTTAAGTTTTATTAAATATGATTTAATTAAGGATTAATAGTGTGCTTATAAGATATTATCTTATGCTTATTATCTATTTATGGGTTGTATCATATATTTTATTTTAATTTAGTTGTCTAAATACATTTAATGGTATTAATATTTTGAAGATTGGCTTCTTATTCAACCAAGAATAAACATATTTATGCCAATAATTTAGTGATGATAGAAAGCCTCTGTTGCTTTATACCAATTATTTTATACTTGTACTTTAACTACCTAAACATAACTTTACTTTCAATTGGAAACCCATCCCCAAACATAAGATTGGATATGGTATATTACTTTTGATTTTAAGATGATAAACTATGGAAAAAAAAATATCACTCAATATTCCTCAAGGTTTTATAAGAAATGTCATATAATAACAACCTTCAAAACCATATAATATTAGCTAAATCACTCTTTTTAAATGTTATATTTCTAGGTGCCTTGTCATGAAAGTAAACTCTAACATACCCCTAGTAGTTAACTCTATCTACTTTGTCAAAACCATATAAGATTAGTGAAAATCACAAGTGTATTGATCATTTTCTTGTTAAATGTTATATTTCCAACTTCCTTGTGATGAAAGTAAACTTTAACATACCCATAGTAGTTAACTCTATCTACTTTGTCAAAACCATATAAGATTAGTGAAAATCAGAAGTGTATTGATCATTCTTAATGTTATAGTTCAAAGTTGCTTGTGATGAAAGTCAACTATAACATACCCCTAATAGTTCACTCCATCTAACTTGTTATTATTGGATGGAAAAATAAAGTTCATGACTTTGTCATTCATAACCTTTGTCTTATTAAATTATTCACTTAAAAATAAGGTTGGACATAAATATTTAATTATTTTTAGTTGTTTCTCAAAATTAAGGATATTCATTAAAAAAATATTACTTTGAGCTTTAATAAGAAGTTAGGTGATTGTTTCAATCAAATTAATTTTAGTGCAACTTATTTTTTTCAAAACATGCCTCAAACTTGTCAATGTTAATGCCAAAAATTATAGAGGATAGATAAAAATATTAATTTTATTTTATTCTATTTTGTAAGTTAATTTTCTATTATAATGAGAAAGTAACATTCTCCCCACAACCCTTACTACCTATCACCTAGGAAGCCATACCAATTGAAAAATAGAACAAAATCATTCCAAAATTAATCTTATGTCCATACCAAGTGTTCAAAAATATAGATTATTATATAGGAACCCAATTATATAAGGTTTCATGTGTAAAAGAATCTATAGATTGATTATAAGCTAGACTAGAAAGGCCACCATTCAAAGGCCTAACAAAACGAGAAAACTAAACAAATAGAGAAACCAAATTCATATTGAAACTAGGTAGAAGTGGAGACATCCACCTCAATGGGGTTGGTATTCCCCTAACTATAGCCACTTGGGCTTGGGGTTTGAGGAACATGGGATTCAATTCGCTTGAGTCTTGCTACCATTTCCTTCTGGTGGAGTACTAGCTTATCAATTATCAACAACATTTATCCCTTTACATCATTCATATCCATGATTACCCCACCCAGTAGCCTCCTCATTCTATAATATAAATAATTTACCGAAAGGTATTGGCTCTACTTGCCAAAAGTATTCCCCCGAGTCATGCACCCTATCTGTGATATGAGTTAACACTTCTAAATATGATATACGACCACTCTCAATATATACATACAATTTAAAATCATGCAATTCATGATGAAAATTCATGGGAAAATTTTCCTTGAATATGAAATTCAAAGTATATTCCCTTGAGCAAGCTTGAGAGCCTCAAATCCCTTCATGGATTCCACTATTGCACTTTGATGATGCCCCCTACCTAACCATTTATGAAAACCAATGGACATAGATTCGGCACACATACTGTAGTAGCAACTTCAAGCTAGAGAGTTCAAGAAATACTCAGGGGTAGGAGAATCATGACCACTCCTACTGTCCATGGAAATAAATAGAGAGCATGAATGGAAGAAAATGTGGAGAAGGAAAAACAAGAAAAAAATACCTTCTAAATGATAGTCTCGAAGCCATAAACAGATAGGGAGAGAAGAAAATGAATGTGCATGATGGGAGAGGAATCATGGTAACCACCATCAAGTTTATCTATGCGGAAAATTTGTCATCCCAATACAATCCATAACATAACCATAACCACTCCCATGCTACTACAGTAAAACGCTATACCATACCGCATATATTAATTAATGTTGGTAGGGTGGCACATATACCTTAATTATAATGTGAGGTGATGGCACGCGTAGTGCATCTCACTGAATCGGGGGAGCTAAATTGTGATTTATAACAGATTAAAATTCATCTATAATGGTGGAGGGAGGTAGAATGTTCTAAGAATGATGAAAATGAAGGTTAGAGGCCGAGTAGCCCAGGCTAACTAGATTATCTACCATTTTTTTACCTCTATAGAATTCATCGGAGGGGAGTAAAACTAGGATGGAGGGAATAATGTTTGCAATTATGAAAAGAAAAAATTCCAAACTCCAACTAAAAGATATATTTTTTTGGATCAAACACATTAATGATTGTTTTAAAAGAAGAGATCATCTCGTGAGAATCCCCCTTCATTTAAATAATTTTCAAAAGTTGTTGAATTTTTCATATAAGAGGATTTTTTTCTATGGCATGGAATTCATCCTTGTAATTGGAGTTGATTCCAAAGGAGTTTGTGTAAAGCAAGAAAATTCTTCCTTTTTAATCTCTAAAAATTGCTCCAAAATTATTTGTACTTAGATTTCCACTAGAGGCCCCATCAAAATTTAACTTGATGAACCTTTGGTTCAAAGAATATCGAAAGTTTGGAGAAGAGATCAAAATAAAAGAGGAGCTAAAAGGGGTTAAAGAGAGATGAGAAAAGTGGATGTGTTCTAAAATAAATTCATCTACGGGGGAATATTTCTAGTCTTCATTGGTCCAATATTGGAGGAAGGATGTTTCATGAATGCCTTGTTTGATCTAACCATAAGCTATTTTTGGAGTTGAACCCTTATTCTAAAATATTATTTCATTGTATTCTTAAAAATTTCTTACCTAACAAGAACCATGGTGAAAGGAACCATGCTCTATTTTGAATAGGGTTCTAAAATTCCATATTTCACCATAGTTCAATTATAAGCCAGAGTTTGGACTACTTCTTATTTGACTTCCTGAATACTAGTAATACATTATTTCATAACTCATTAGAGAGTGGGAAATAATTAAATACATGCTTAGAATCTTTTTAATTAGCTTAATAGAGGGAATAAATGGATGGTCCTTCCAATCCCTTACAATTATATACCACTGTATGGTCTTCTTCTGCACCACTAGTCAAAGGAAGAGAGCAATATTTGGCCACAATTTCTATCCCCATAATTTTTCCAAACATTCTGTTAAGTCAATGAATCATGTTCTATTGTTAGAGAGTAGGTTTGAAAAAGAAATACAATACTATGTGGCGATACAAAAGTGTTGTGTTGAATGTTTCTAGTAATCAACGACCCTATATTTCTCTTCGGAGAACATTGTAATTTTTATATCAACTAAAGGTCCTGTCTCACAATTTTTAGGAGTTCATTCCATGAGTTATCCTAGAAAGTAGAATATTTTCCATTATGAATTTCCTAAAATTTGTGTTACTAAATTAGGTTTCTATTGTTACTGGTTATACTCATTATGGGGGATCCCTAAGGAACATAATGATATCTTAATTTAAGTAGAAAAAAGATGTTTTATCCATGTTATAAATTATATATCTCATACCACAATTCATCACCTTATTTTACCTATCACTGCCATATTTTGGCCCCCATCATTTTACAGAGGATTCCCGAGTCTCTCAAGCCTAGTGACCCTTTTAGATTTGGAATAGATATCTTCGTTTAAGTGACAAAGACCCATTTTATCTCTTATGAGATCATCCTTAAAGAACAAATAACATCATCATAGTTATGGAATTAAGAATAGATTTGGGATAATATAAGGTACAAAAAATGTAAATAGGAGGGGATTGTAGCACAAATTTCATGAGGACCAATCAACCTAATATGTTAAGAGAATGAAATTTCCAATTATATAACTTGCTATTCATTTTCTAAAGTAAAGGTGCATAATGTTTTCATGCACAGGGGTTATTGACTAGAGGGGCTCCCAGGTATTTAGAGGAAGGGTTCAAATATGAAAACCTAAGAGACAAGTTAGATGGCCTTGAATAGAGGGATGGGTGTTCAAGGAAAACATCTAGAATTTGGAGCAATTGATTGAGGCACCAAAGGCCTCGAATGTATCATCCAAGACCGAAGAGAAGGATTTAGCTTCCCTTATTATAGGTATTCCCATAATCATAGTGTCATCCACAACTTACTAGGCAGAGGCCAGGATATTCCTTCCAAAGAGACGAATACCTTTGATGTCTACATTAGCAACATAAAATTTGAGTTCTTTTCCAAGAACTTTAGTTATAATAATTAGAAAAAAGGGAGATAACAGGTCTCCCTAGGGAACAAATCTTGAAGTATTAAAATTTGGAGAGGGTGAACCATTAACCAACATGGAAAAGAAAGGAGTGGAAAACAAGGAGGAGATACATTTGGAACATCATTCAGAGAATGAAAAATAAATAAGAGAATGGAAAATACAATTGTAATCTAATTCATTACTATGCCTTTAAAAGGTCTAATATGGTAAACATACCTATTTTTTTGTAATGTCTAATAGAATAGATGACTGTGAGGTAGAAGACATCCAATATAAAGAATCCCTTCACATAGATTATTTGCTAAGCTAAGATGAGAGATGGAAGAATGAGATTAAGGAAATTGGTGATGACTTTGGAAATTACCCTCTAGATCACATTACAAATGGAAATGGGTCTCAAATTGTTGAGGTATTTTTTTTTGTCCTATTTAAGAGCTACAATTCTGAAAGTGGCATTGAGCACTAGAAAATCAAAGGAGGGACATTTGGACTCTTCTACTAGAGCATGTATCTCATTACCTAGAAAAGGCTTCCAAGTGGGAAAGAAGTCCTTAGTAAATTTGTTCAAGCCTAGAGAATTGTTTTATGGCATATTTTTAATTATCTCCTCTACTTCATATATTGGTATATCTCTAATAAGGGATTCATTTGGTTCCCTTCTAATGAGTGAGGGGATATGTTGTGTAATTTTCTGGATCGCCTCCATTTGGTGTGGTTGGGGGTCCTTTAAGAGTTGTGCATAGAAAATAGTTATTTTTTAATCTATATCATTGTGATCCACTAATATAGACCCAAATGTATCCTTTAAGGACATGATTATATTCTTTTGGGTGTTATATTATGGAGTTGTGGAAAAATGTAGTTTTCTTTTGCACCTCGTGTAGTCATGGACTTCATGATTCCAAAGTATTTTCTCCTATTTACACCTCTCATCCAAACTGACAAGGAGGTTCTCTTCATCGCTTGTTTATTCTTCCAATATGTCATCGAGGGTGATTTTTTTTTGAAGGTGTTCCATTTTGGATTCCAAGTCATGTTTTATTTAAATAATTTTATCTAACTCCTCTTGGTTCCATTTTTATCTTTTACTCTAAATATTGTATCTTTTTTTGAAACTGGTACATTGTTGATCGTTTTTAAAGATCATCTTCTAATGATTAGGCCTTTTCCTTGTCTAATAAGGAACGTGGTAGTCCCATCTCTGGTTGGTTTTCACATTAATTAATGAGAAGCCCATTCCTTTGGTAATTGATATATAAATGCACTAGTATATATGTGGATTTTATTGTTGTTGTATCCATGGTATTTTTGTTGTTATTATGTTGGTTATGAGAATGTATTTTAACGATGATGATGTGTGACTCTCCTGTGTTTTTATTTGTAAATGAATGAAAAATGTATCTATGGTAAAATAGATTATATTGCAGCTAATGATGTAGGGGAGAAATGCTTCTTAGCGATTCTTAGATAAGTATGTGACCCATTTTCTCTATTTTGTTGGTTATACCTGTAGCATTCATGTTTCTGACATGTTTGACGAAATTCTTGTCATGGCTACTAGGGGTCCAATTTATTCCTCATGCACTTTTTTGTAAATATATCATTGTTTGGTCATTATAATTAATGTCTGAACTTGTTATGAAATTCTAGGCAGTGCACTGGGTTATGAGCCTAGAAACGTAGCTCAAATTGCAGGGATGTTGGAACAATACTGAGTAATTTAATCCTTGGACGCTGGCACGTGGGCTTATGCATGTGTACAGAGCCTCATAGACACTATATTGCAGGCCTGTGCATGCGTCCAAAGGCCCAGAGGTTAAAAAGGATAGTGGGACCCAGGGGCAGGATTCTTGAATGGTTGGCTTGGCTCCTAGTGGTGTTATTATTGTTTTGCAAGGCATGTGTGATAGGTTTCCCTCAATTCCAATTACCTCAGGTAACCTAAGAGGTTGAGTTTGATCATAGTAGCCTCTCGTCACATGTTTACCCCATTTGGTCGGTTACTTGGGTAGATGTGGGAAGAGGGTGTTAAAATTAAAATATTTCCCAATTATCCACATAACACTTCAAATAATGGGTTTTATTTTGCATAGGTTCCATATAAAATATTATTTTTCACTAATCACATGATTATATTGACATTGGAAACAATTTTGTCTTCCAAGGATCCTATCAAATAGAATTTTGTCATTAAGATACAAGGGTCTACAAAGAGATATATTAAGGAAATCTCATCTAGATTCCATAGGATAACTAGTTTTCTTGCATGACCTAACACATTCATATCTATGGATTGACAAACTTTCTAAACTTCGAGGGTTATTTCAACAATATTTGCACTGGAAAATTGAATTCCCTATATCAAAAATATCATGGATAGTTATTTTTTAATTTTCTCCTTAAGAAGATGTTTCTTACCTCGACATTTGAGGCCTATAACATTCCACAATATAATATTCATGTAAATTTTTATTGGTTGAAGTGAAATACCTCTATGATCAACAAGATTTATATAGACTGTATCATATTCTCTTTTAATTCCTTCAACCTTTGAGTGTTATATTTCCTTCCCATTTTTTTATTCAACCTGGAAATCTTGGGTGGATCCTTGAAAGAGTGGATAAAGAATCCCATCTAAGGGGTTGATTTTTTGGAACCATAGGAATCCAAAAAATATGATGATTCACTTTGAGGAGTAAAATATGAATTATCTAGACCTAAGGTTGGAGGATGGAGAGTGGGTCTTTTCCATGTGAAGTTTCAACAATCTCTAGCAAAAATGGGTCATATATATCCATTTACTTAGTTGAATATAGGGCTACAATTTATGTTCATTCTTCCATAATCCCCCCTATTTTTTTTACTATATATTTTTTTTACTTCCCCTACCTCTTCTGGTAGTGAGGGATGATCTTATATTCTCTTGTCTTGGATTTTTTTTCTTCCGAGGGGTATTATTTAAATTAGTCACAACCTCTCAATAGAGGGATTCAATGTTATTTATTATGGATGGATAGGATCTGGGATATGGTTTTTTTGTATTGTGAGTCTTTCTCCTCCACAATCTGACTTTAACGAGTCAGACCTCCTAATCTATTTACTAGTTCTATGGTTGTGGTAGATTCTTGGGAGTAAGAGTGAAGCCTAAAAAAAGACGACCATACTTGTGACTTCTTCTACATGTGAAACAAATGTGTTTGTAATATATGGGTTGCTTCCAAGTTACATCTTGATTGTGTATGTTAATGAATTCTATAAGAGGATGAGTAATATCCATGTATATGTAGATTTTAAAATAGAAGTATATCAACCTCTTTTAAAGGCTTCTAAGACTTTGACAGACTAAAAAAGGGAATTTCAAATTCCCTACATGTTTTCTTCCTCCAAAAATTCCCATGGAATATGAAGGATTCCAATCCACACAAGAGCTAATTTAAATCCCCCCTTATCTAGGATAAATATTTCAATATAAAATCAAATAAATAGGCCCAATGAGTTGAATAAATAGGGGTATTTCTCAAATATTTGATTCTTTTCTTCTAGATTTACGAAAATCACTATAAAAAAACCACTTTCCCTTAAATATAGATCTATTTGTCCCTTGGGTTTCCCCTTGTTAGGGATTCACCATTTTGGATTTTTTTTCAATGGTTAAATACTTGGAAATTTCCCTGTAAATTCATGATATTTCATATATAGAATGTATTTAGCATTTTTTGTAGATTTAACCTTAAATTTAGGGTCATTTACAACTTTAGGAGGACATTGCATTACATTTTGTATTTCTAAGCCAATCCTATAGGGTTTTCAATTCCTTGACTTACATTACTATTAAGATTCTCAAAATGGCTATGAAGAATTGAAACCTATCTATGAATATCCCTCGAGGCCATATTGTTGTAGGACAGAAAAATGCACATTGTTCCTACTCTTACCATATGTTATGAAACCCTAAGTAGAACTAAAATATCATACATTATTATTATGAACAAAAATATTACTTAACCCAAACAATGGAATGAATTATTACATTTAGAGGCACATTCAATTGTCTAATATGAGGGAGATGTGTAATTCCTTCCATGATCAACCTAAAGTTGACACTTAACCATTTTAAAATTAAAATTAAATATTCATTAAATAATAAAAAACAATATTAACTATAATAAATAATAAAAATAAATATACATATTTGGTAGAATTTAATTGCATCATAAGGCATTTCCCTCTAGGAAGAACTCCCCTCCCATGCCACCTCTGCCTTTGTGTGCCATTGATTTTGGTGTTAGATGATATAAATAGCTTGGGCCATTGGATTGATTCAACTATTATTATTCAATTATGAAATCATCCCATGAACATCCCTATTGCAAATGACTTTAAAAATGCGTAATGGGGATAATTAAACATGACATTCAAGTTGGGTGTTTTTTTCGGAAGGATTCAAAAGTTGGGGGTTAGTTTATCGAGGTAGATTTGGGGGATTAAACAATGGAGAATTGAGAGAATAGTTGTGAAGTGTTTGGAATAAAGATACTAGAGGATTTCATCCATGAAATTCTTGTCTGCAGGGCTACTCGTGTTTGGCTTCCCTTTCTCCCCGAGGGTTCCTATTGGGTTCTGCCAAGAAAGAATAATGTGACTTTGGTCCAGCTTCTGGGAAGGTTATGTAACAACCCGATGAAACAGGAGGAGACTCTCTCTTTTACTATGTCAATAGGGTGGCCTTGTTCTTCCTACTCCATTGAAGGTTTCTATTACTTGGAAATTACAATGAAAGGTGTTAAGGTTAAATATTTTTTATTTTGTGAATTGGATGGAATGGGGTATTGGGGGGATTGTATGACATGCATAAATCAATATATAACAATTTCCATCCCTTAGCCTTCAAAAATACTTCGAAAACGCTTTTTAAAAATTGTTGGATGGAATTTTAATTTATGTGGTAGAATTTTTGTCTTTGTTCTGTGATTAAAGTCAATTAGTGGGATTCCAAAGAAAGAAATGCTCTGATTTAAATAAATATTTGACTTTATTTTTTGGTAAAAGGACATCATAATCTAATGTGAAATCATTTGAAACAGTAGGAAATAACTATGGTATATACATACTAGATCAATAACTTGGTAAATGAATATAGACATATTAGTTATGAAAAAATACGCAAAGATTACATATGTGAAAGATGACTAGAGAGATTTGGGATGTGCTCGGGTTATATAATTTCTTAGATGCCTAATATAGATGTTTGGAATCTAATGCTTGCGCAATTTCTATGAAATTTAGTATGTTCTCACTTTTTAGCATTCATTTGTTTATAAAGTGGCGTAATACATATGGTGATGCTTCATTATGATCTCTCGATACAACCATGCTTTAAATGACATTTATCATTTATGTATCTCAATGACAAATGGAATTTCCATAGTTCATGGTATAGACTTATTTGGTGTGATATACATGTGCCCTGAACTACGTCTGCATGAGTTCCTTTGTTGTTGTAAAATATTGTGTTCTTGTCATGCATTGTTTTTTTACTAATTAATTTTTCAGCGACTCTAATCTAATGCCTTAGATATCACATTTATAAGGTAATTTGTAAAAATCCACTAGACTTTGATGTGAAATGTGAGGGTAAAACTTAATCTGGTAAAAGTGAAATAATAGGAAATAATTAGGGTAGAAATAGATCAAATGGATAACTTGGTAAAGAAATATAAATAGAATAGTTGTCCTACTAAAATTGTACTAAAAACTATGAAAAAATAACATATATGAAATCCAACAAGAGGGTTTTGGCATGTGCCCAAATTATATAATTTGGTATATGCCTAATGTGGGTGTTGTGAAAGTAATGCATGCTTAATTGTTGTTAATTTCAGGATGTTCTCATTTTTTAGGGTTTACTTGATTAGAACTTGGCATGATGACACAACTATGCTTCACCATTTTTCGATGCAACCATGATTCAAAACACACCTGTCATTTCCATATCTTAACACTACAAGAAAAAAGGACATTGGTGATGGTCATGCTTGTGATGGAAAATTAAGGTCCGTCACCAATGTCACATATGGTGATGGTCCTTAAAAAAGTGTCGTTGTAAGTGTATATAGTGATGGTCCTTTAAGGTTCATCACCAAATCCATTTTCAATAAAAATTTTGGTGAGGTTCGTTAAAGGCCCATAACTAATTCTCTCTTTGGTGACACTTCTAGTGACGAACTTTTAATGACCGTCACCAATGATATTTCTTTTACTTTTGGTGATAGTAAAAAAATGTTCATCATCATTGATCATTCCAATGAGTTTTTGATGACGCTATCTGCCTGTTAATATATTTTTTGTAAAAAAATAATTATTTAAGACCATTATTGTGGAGTATTTCTTATAATATTTCCAATTCCATAGTGGTTAGAGTTAGTCAATTTGTTAATAAGTAATTAGTGTGTATCATTTCCCTCAAGTAATGACTAGACGAATAGAGTTTTCCTATGAGTCAACACATGATTCATATCTATTAAGTTTATTATCTATAAAATTCCTTTTAGATAAATTCCCACTAGTGTGTGTAGGAAATATATTATTTATAAATACTTAATCAAACTCTATCAATTCTATTAATGAGAAAGACCTAACACTCCTCAACAATCTGTGCACACCTTAAATTAATGATTTGGCACACACTAACATTTCTTAGCACCTCGCATGTCTTGGAACATATTGTCATGACACTGATGCCCAAGCACATTGTGGCATGCACTAGCACAACATAGAACTCTCCTAGCATGTGTTGGCATGCATGTAGTCCCTAACATTCCCTGGAACACCTTGGTTGCATGCATCGACATACATTAGAACTTGGCACACAATGCCACTTGGCATATATTGGAACCTATTATTAGTGTGCCTAGCATGCCCATTTTGAAAAATATAAAGTACCAACTTATTAACCCTCCTATGTGTTCATTTCCTTACATTTTATCTTGGTTATTCCTTTTCTTTCCTTGACACTTCTTACACATATTGACATACCCTGGCGCCCTGTACATCCTTAGCACTTGGCATGTATTGGCATATCTTGGCACTATTTGGAACATATAATTAGCACACCCTGGAACTCCCTAGCACACTTTGGCACTTCTTGGAATGCCTTGATATTCCTTAGCATTCCTTACCAATGCTTAGCATACCTTTTGACTCCCTCGACATGACGGCTAGCACTCATTACACTGGTCTGTGGCACATGTTCCTCATAATCATTAACTTCCATGAATTTTTACCTGTTTCTCCCTTCATGTTTTGTCCTAGTACTCCTTAACACTCCTTAACATGCATTAGCACTCTCTAGCACACCTTAACACTCTTCAACATGCCCTTCCACTTCATAGCATGCATAACACTCCCTGACACATATTAGCGCTTAGCATGTGTTGGTGTTTGGAAAGTATTAGCATGTATGGAATACGTTGAGATGCCTTGGTATTATTTGGAATGGTTTGATATTAAATTTATTTGAGATCAATTGTTGGAAAGTAGATGAGAATAAAAAAAGGGAGATTTGGCACTTAGAATGCACTAATACTTTTCACTTGGCACCTATTGGTGCCTAGTGTTGGTGTGCCTAGCATGCCCCTATTGGAAAAGGTGAATTGATGACTTATTAACCCTCTTATGTGTTCATATCCTTGTAGTTTAGCTTGATTCTCCATTTTTTTGCCTTGACAGTCCCAGGCACACATTGACACACCCTTGCACATCTTGGCATGCCTTATCACTTGGCACATTTTAGCATGTTTGACATGCCTTCGTACTATCTGGAACATCTTAGAATTCCCTAGCACACCTTGGCACTCATATCCTCATATATATACTTTACGTTTTTTCATGACTTGGGGACTCAATCAAGTCCTTGGCTACTACAATTCATGTGACAATATTGGCCTGCTTCAACTGCAAAAACTTGACCAATTGCACCTACTACAAGTAGATTGTGCCTTTTTCACCTAAGAACTGCCTATAACTCCTCTTATGCTTCTCATGTGCAAGCTCAACTTGTCCCACTTAACTCGTTACCAAGACAAGGATCACATGATCTAGCCATGGCCATAAAACAACTAAGCAACACAGCTTACACAAGAAATATTTCACATGTATGTTCGGTTCATATAAACAATAGAACATTAACTGAGAGTTTTCAAGAACCACAAGATGCACAAGCCACACAAGATATAAGTTGACACAAGTCGAGTGCCCTAAAACTTATACACAACAATGTACAATATGCAAATATATAGAATAGTTTAAAACATGAGCATGTAGCCAAAGTGTGCCACATATCGTTAAAAAAAATAGCTAAAGGAAAAACAATGTTGTGTCTGACACAAAGTGATTTCCCTTTGTCTAAAACTGTTATGTTGAGCCTCGTATAAAAATCGTAGGCTTACCTCGTGTAAATCATATTATGAACTTCTCCTAACACACTTCGTCCTTAGCACACTTGAATTCACTAACACTCCTTGGCTCACACTATTATTCATTCCTTTCCATGAATCTTGACCTAGTTATCCCTTAATATGCCCCAACACACCCTAACACTCTAATTCAACATGCATTGACATTGTCCGAAATGTGTTAGCATTCCTTTTCATTCCTTTTCATGCCCTGAACCTCCCCAGCTATCATGCCCTCACAACTACACTTACTTAATTTTCCATTTGGGAACCCAACCAAGCCCTCGATTGACTACAAGAGCTTGACCAAGTTACGGTTACTACAACTAGACTATGTTGTTGAATTGTGTAGCTTGGTAGGTACTCCACAAGCCTAGTGAGATCGGTTTGTGTGAGTTTTGTCACAAAAGGCTTTGTGGGCAAAGAAGCCAAACAAAGGGATTTTAGACCTAAGATGGGGTTTAAAATATTTAAGAAAATTAAAAATGGAAATTAAAATTTCCTAAGGTCTAAGTGGATAAGACCCGTAAGTTCTAGATGGTTCCTAAGAGGTCTAGTAAAAACCATTTAAGGAGGCCATAGGATGAAGGAAAGAACATCAAGTGAGAAGGATCTCATTTGATGAAGGGGGTGAAGAGAGATGTAGTTCTAAAGAGGCCATGATAATTAGCATGTCAAGAATTAATTAAGATGCCTCGGTATGATTTGGCATGGTTTAATATTAAATTTATTTGAGATCAATTATTGGAAAGTAGAAGAGAAGTAACAGAGGATGATTTGGCACTTAGAATGCAATAACACTTGGCACTTGACACTTATTTCCACCTAGTGTTGGTTTGCATAGCATGCCCCTCATTCAAAATTTAATTTGATGGCTTATTAACCCTATGATGTGTTCATTTCCTTTTATTTTAACTTGTTTACCCTTTTTGTTGCCTTGATAGTCCTTGACACGTATTGTCACACCTTTTCACATCTTGGCATGCCTTAGCACTTTACACATCTTATAATATTTGACATGCCTTAAAACTATCTCACACATGTTAGCATTCCCTAAAATGCCTTGGCACTCATGCCCTCACAACTAGCCTTACATATTTTCATGAATTAGGAACCCAATCAAGTCCTCGGCTACTGCAGTTCATGTGACATTGGTCTGCTTCAGTCATAACAACTTGATCAATTGCACCTACTACAAGTAGATTGTGCCTTGTTCACCTAATAACTACCTATACCTCATATTAGGCCACTCAAGTCCAAGATGGACTTTACCCACTTAAGAACTTACCAAGACAAGGATCGAATCTAGCCATGACGATAAAACAACCAAGCAACATATCTTACATAGGCAATATTTCACATGTATGTCCAGTTCATATAAACAATAGAGAATTAAATGAGAATTTGCAAGAACCAAAAGATACAAAAGACACACAAGATATAAGTCGACAGAAGCCTACTGCCCCAAAACATATACACAACAATGTACTGATGGACCTCTAAATTGGACATAAAATAAGGCCCATCTAACCTTTTTGAAGCCTATCTACCTTCCTTATGAACATGAAAAGATATATTAAATCTCTCCTTCTGCACTTAATAATGTTTTCTTACGCTTTAATATTTTCTTAGGAAGGTTTAAAGGTAATTGCATATTTGTGCCTAATATTGGTTATTTTTGTAGAATATTATGAGAATATTTGGTAGATTATGCAGATTTGGAGGAGATAATTTAGGGACTTGCTCCCTGCCATTAGAAGATAAAGGGTGAAGAATATCAGAAAATTAGGGAGAAATATTGGAGAGATTCAAGGGGCTTGTCCACCCTCAAAGGCTTCCAAACGATCCTCATGAGATCCCCTCCAACAGTTCAAATTCCAGAGCTAGCTAAGTGTTGGAAATACTGGGGGGGGGGGGGGGAGGGGAGGGGATGAATCAATATTACTTTCAATTAAAGCATTAGTTAATATTCAATTATTATTAGTGTTTGTACAATGATAGCAGTAAACAGAAGGAACACAAATGCACATATTTTTTAAGGTCAAAACCCTCTCCGGGACAAAAACCACCTGAATTCTTTTCTAATAATTCTTTAATATTCAACTCCAATTGAAACTAAAGCTCCAAATTCCTAGAATCTAGAAAATAATTCTGCTCCAGCTCCCACTAGATGGATTCTCCAACACTCGAGATTATTCAGTAATCAGCTGAACGGATGCCCCAACACCCAATGAGCTACAACGCACCCTATTGCCACCCTACCACCCTAAATTTACCACAATATTAAACCTGTTGGTGACTTCATGCACCATCCTAGCACCACCCTACCACCCTATATAAGAATAAAACAATAATGGACTCCCGTACTAGGGAAAATGGTCCACTTTACAATGATATAGAATGATGTAGAAGAAGAAAACACACTAGACCATAACCCCAATGATGACACAACCACCTAATGATGATCCTAGACCTCCCGACACTGCCTCTTCAACTCTTGGCAGATAGACACTTGTACAATTTTTACAATGATGCATTTACAATGACTTAGTACAATTATACCTTTATAATGATTGTATGCAGTTCTACCCACTTGAAGACTTCATGTGCTGAACTTCTTGTTGCTATTCTACTCCTTAATTTCTTCTCTTGTCCTACTACCCTCTATTGCACCTTGCTTGGCTTTGCTGCCCTAAAAAGTCTAGTCCTTTACATCCCTTGACAACACATGATCTAGCTTTTTCTTGCCTTCTAGGATCTCGATATTGAATCTGGTGTATCTCTGTTATTTCAGCTCCCCAATATGTGATGTTCAGTTTTTTAGTAGTACTCTGAATCTTCTTGCTAATGCCACAAGTCTGATCCAATTTGGATTCTTCAAGAGCGAGTTATTCCCAATCTCTCACAATGACCTAATTATGGACTATTTCAGTACAATGAACTTGTACATCGTGCCACGTGTCATTGTTTATTCATTCAGCTATGAAATTGATAAAAAAAAATCTACAATTCGTGCACTATCTTCCGCTTTTTACATAATTCCAATCCGATACTTAGAGAGAGAGTTATGACGATTTTCTTCCAAAATATTACGCACCCTAATCTGAAATTTTTACATAATACTCCTTATGATTTCAGCTTCGCCTCTTAAAAATTTCAGCTTCTGAACCTTCGTAGAAAAATCTTTAGAGCGCAAATTCCACGATGACATGTTTCAGGTCGCGAAATCCTTACATAAGGAGGATATGAGGATCACAATTTATATAAATTCTTAGGTTGAGAGGGGCTTCAACAAGTAAAAATGGGAGGGATTTTAGGAGCTTAAAAATTATTAATTATTGAATTTTCAATGACCCATTCCACAACCCCATGGGGTTTTAGCCCACTAACTGGGGTTAAAAAAATTTAAACATGAATATCTCTCAAGCTGTGAAGAATTACGTGGCGAGCCATATATCAATAGAAACATCTCGACAAGTAGAAACCATCAAAATAATTTTTGACCAAGAATATATTAATTTGGTAGGTCAAAATTCCCATGAAATTTTTGGGTAGCCCCTGGTGCTGCTTGGGTTGGCATCAATGACAACCACTGATCAAAAATAAGCAACTCAATACCAAGTGCACTCAAGACATACCTCACTTGGAGTCTCCAACCATTCGAATTCCAAGAGGCATCCAAGGAACTGAAGATGAAGAGCACTCGATCTATGTTTACTGGGCCTCAAGTGGACTTAATCACCATTTCCAAGGGAGTTGTTGGTAGTTTCCTTTTAGAATAAATAAAGTGGAGCTAGAGCTAGGAAGGAGTTAGTTAGCCAGTGAGTTGATTCTCTTCGATTCCATTTCATTCTGCCGCTTCTTCTTCCATTCCATTTTGGTCCATTCGATGGTGTTCATTCTATTCCATTTTCATTCCATTCCATCCCATGCCATTCATTTTCCATTCCATTAGGATTTTTTGTTTAAGACCTTCAAGATGTAATAAGATTTCATTTTTAATGAAATGATTAGACATAATCCATTTTACTGATTTAATTCCATAGAGTTGGGCTCATGGGTTAGTGCCCAAACCACGTGCTTCAGCTTCTTTGTTGTTTTCATTCTTTCCTTTTTCTCATTTAGTTATTTTTTCTTCTGCCATTTAGCTAGATATACTTCTAATAGTTTCATTGCTGCTTAGTCTTTGCTTTTAGTTTGCTGTTGTAGTTTTTCATTTTCTTGTGAGTAGTAGAATAGAGGAAAAACTCCAAAATTTGTGGTCAAGCCTCACCCTCTCATCTCTGTCAATAGAGTTCGAGCAGGGTAGACCTTCCCACGGGCCAAAAATTTCTCTTTTTTTGAGTTTAGGGAAGAAACCGCATTACTAAGTCCGAGTCTCTCTTTCACTATTGTTATCATGCATTTTTTTCAACTTTCCGTGCATAAATCTGCAAGTGTGTTACACTTCCGAGCACTACTGGTGCACCTCCATTCCCTCCTATTTTTTGCTTCTTTTTACTGTTGCACCCTACCTTTTTCCCTAAATGAACTCAATCCCTTCAACCCGCCTTATTCCTTTATTTTCTTCATTCATGGTTACCTTACCTTTTTTAATGCAAAACATGTAAAAACTTTCGAAAACCATTGAAACACGACTTCCGCCTTTCCTCCTAGAAATCAACACTATCGAACTTCACTGACCGTAAATTGGAGTTTTTAGTTCTTCCTTTACAACTTCCCGCAACTCCTCCACATCGCAATCGCACACTGCAACCTTTTTTCCTTTTCATTAACACTTATCGCTCCTAAACCCCGATTGCGAAATATCACGATCGCATTTTGCATCACCTTCCTGAATCATATTTCGCATTTCACACATCACAATTCGCTCATTCCATTTTATTTCCATTAATAATTTCTGCCTCTGAACCTCGATTGCGATATTACCATACTCGTTTGCCACGTCACCCATCGCTATCGCTTGCCCCACCTTCTTTCCTTTTCCCTTAAGACTTACCTGTCTCCTTTGGTGATTGCAATATTGTGATACCACATATCACAGATCACAATTCTTACCAACTCGCAAATCACAAATCAAACCTTTTAACTTTTTTTCCTTTACACTTACCGCTTGTTTTCGTCGATTGTCATATTGCGATCGCGCTCCAATGCCGGTCCCACTGCCACGTCACCCGTTGCACATCGTACTTCGCACCGTTTATTTGGTCTTCATTACACTTACTGCTTGTTTCCACTGATTGCGATATTTTTATCGCACTTCATTTCTCTTCCCCACCGCACTTCGCACATCGCATTATTCAGCCTATTCCCTTTAACGATTACCTCTCCAACTTCACAATATCACGATTGCGATATCAGTCCCACCCCCACATCGCATCTCCGCCATCGTATATTTTGAGTTATTCCACTCCAAATCCCTTTGCGCTATAATAAAGTCTTAATCTGGTTTAAACCCCCGCTTTCCACTTCTAAGCCTCATTTCATGTCTTAAGCCCTCCATTAGCCTCTTTAGCCCTTTTTTTCTCCTCCAAGCTACAAATCACACTTTTTAAATCAGAATTAAGTCACGGATAGCTTAGTTGCATGGGTAGAATCATGGTAGATAGACCAGAGGATAAGTAGAATAAATTTAGCCATTTGGCCAAGTTAAGTGTGGTTTAGAATTAGTTTCCTTTCTGCCATTTATTTTCTGAAAATTAAATCAGTTTCCTTTCTGCAATTTCTTCTCAGTAATTTAATTTAGTTTCTTTATGTCATTTCCTTTCTACAAATTAAATTAGTTTCATTCTTGTCATTTCTTTTCTGCAATTTAGTTTAGTTTCCTTTCTATCATTCCTTTCCAGCAATTTACTTATAGTTCTTATCATAGTTAAAAAATAACACCCTTTTATAAAGCAGAAGAGGATGACATCAACAGGTTCCATCAGTTGTGTATATATCACTGTCACCTCCAAGTTTGTATGAACCCCAGGTTGATAAAGTAAAGTAGGGCAGCCCCTGGGAGTTGCAACACTCTTGGTGCAATACCATGGCTCACCACTTTTTGGCGTCGTTGCTAGGGAGGTGTCTAGTAGATGCTTTGATTCTATTTTAGCATTCTTTTCTACTTTCCTTTTTCAAGTTGTTTCTGAAATATTGAAATATACAAAAAAAAAAATTCATGCCTCATAGGAATAGGGATACTAAGAAATTTTTTAAAAATACTTCTCCAATACCAACCCCCTCACTTGACCACGTGGTGCAGTAAGAACCACATCACCATACACTTTTTAAGGTATAAGAGATGGATGGATATGATGACAACGAATAATATTTTATTGGGTTTCCCATTCAAGATACGGGCATCAATGTACATATGAAGAACATCCCTCCATCTTTCCTTCCCAACTTCCATGGAATGAGGACAGAGAATCTGGAAACATTTATCTTTGAATTTGAGATACTTTGTAGGTCTTATGGCTACTTATCACACACTTAAAAACTGAGATTGTTTCCTGCAACATTGATGGATAGAGCTCTTAGATGGTTCATGGGTGTAGGTACTAATTCAATAAGATCATGGAATGATATGAAAAAAATATTTATAGAAAATATAAATATCGTGATGTTTGAGAAGAAATTTTTAGAATGAACCAAGAAGAAGATGAGAGCCTTGAGGATCTAATAGAGAGGTTCATGTATAATGTTAAGAGGGAAAAATTGCATCATCTAGGATTTGACACACTGAAAACCCTCTTAATTAGAAAAATTAGGGATGAGTGGATTGATATCCTTAATATCATGAGTAGAGGATATGTATACCAATTTCCATTTGAAGAAATTTGTGAAACATGCAAGAACATATCAAGAGGAAGGGAAAGAGTAAGTAAATTAGCATCAACATTGGTAAGGCAAGGAGAACTTGGAAACTTTCTTGATAACTTTAAAACATAAATTCTTAGAAATCTAAGTGAACAAGTAGAAATGTTAAGAATGGAAAATGTAAAAAATAAGATGTTGGTATTTTTGTTATCCATGCAGGATCATATGCTACTAAATGTTGTTCATCATTTCCCAGGTTTAAAGAAGTTTACCAGGAAGACAATGGAGCAAGGCAATCACCAAAGAAGCTATGTTATGTAGCTCCAAGGATACTTTGGCAGCCTAGTAAACTTGATATGATGCAAGGACCCACTCCACAATTTCAAGCTTATTCACATCCATCTCAAACTAATTGGGACACACTCCCTCCTTGGAAACTTTGGCCATCTCAACCCCAAAACCAATCTTGGCAACATGGTTGGCAAGTACCTTATGGGTAAAATCCTCAACATCCACAATATTTCCCTCAATATCCTCCATACCCAACTCCATGCTATCCCTACCAGCCACCTCCACCACGAACATAGCCTCAACCACATCCATCTCATATATCCACCCCCACTCAACTACATGTACCACCATTTCCAAACCCACACCATGAAGTATCTCAACCCACTTACAATTTAGAGGTACAACACTACCAAAACATATCCTCTTGGTCTAAATGGTTTGCATCGTAGTTCAAGAAAGGTATTGCAAAGAAGATATTTTCTTAATGTCATTGAAGGACAACATCAAGAAGAAAAATATTTTCTTTATTTGCATGTTTTTCACTCCCTAACACACCCTAGCACTCCCTTACATTCCCTAACACTCTAGCATTCCTTGGAACTGCCTAACATATAACCTTGTCACTCACTCATTAGAAGACTTGGAACTCGCTAACACTCCCTATCACACACTCTTATCCATTCATTTCCGTGCATTTTGAACTAGTTCTCCCATGTGTTTTTGTGGACATAAAGAAACTAGTAGGCTTGGCACTCTTTACTTCCCTAAAAGATTTATATAATGAAGGGGACATGATTTCACTCCAATTTAATGCTGGCCCATGAGTAAAAATTTCATTTACCATAGGCACCCATATTTCATGAAACATTGTTCCATCCTTTTCTCCATACAGTTTGTCCAGCAACAACATGACTATTCTGAAATGATGCTTCAATCTAGCAGTTGGATACACCTTTGATATCCTAGTCTTAAATATTTTAGCATAAAACAACTATTTTTTAGTAGCATGCTAGGAGGTACCTCATCCATAGCCATTTTCACTCATTCCTCATATAGACTTAGCCATTTTCACTCATTCCTCATATAGACTTACTTCAGTCTCTAGGAGGAACTTTCTTGAAAATATGTTGAAGGTCTGGTAGCCTCCAACTGGGCTTTGGTGTTGGTTTAGGATCCATCTATTGGACAATTCCACCTGGACTATGAGCCAGGAGATTACCTCCACACAAGGAAGAACAGGAGATATGGCAACAATCCTATGGAGGCATGATTTGGTCACATTCTTGTAAATGTTGATACTAATGTCATGTTTAGGATCATTGTGGATGAGTTCTGAGAAATCCCCTGAGCTGAACACTTGATAAATTATTCCCCACTGGAAATAATTCTCATTTCTTATCTTGTATTCTATGTCCCCATGATTAAAGGATGATGTTCAGGAATCACCACCTCTCAAGATTTATTTTTTCAAATTTTATTTGCATTTTTCTTCATCCTTTTGACTTTCTTATCAATTCTTACACTAACTCAATACAAGAAGCTTAATGTTGTACATGTTGTTCTACTCTATTCATAGTACAGATGCAATAAATTCATAATTATACACAATATACTTGTTCTATATTACGGAACAAATTTAGATGATAAAATAAACCATTCATTGCATGGAATTTGATCTACAAGTTGTTTTACATTAGTCTACGTAAAAAGCAGTTGAATTGATTATGAAATAAACTTCATGTTTGATTTCACTGTGTATTGGTTTCACTTACCACCTACTGATAACTTGTTGTATAAATGATGTCTGTTATCACTCCATTGCTTACACTATTCACATAATAGAATTAATCAGCTTAGCTTTCTCTTGTTTCCATTGTTATAGTAGACTCAACATAAGTAGAACCGTAAACAAACCAGAGTTAAGTTGTTATGAATACTAATGGTAACCACACTCAAACAGATTGACTTTTATTACATAGATCACAAATATTGATCAATACTACTACCTTGTTCTATTTATATTGATGGGTATTATTTTATAAACCATGTATTATGGAAATTCTTATTATGCTCCCTTAGTGTAATTAGGTTACATGTACTTGTTACACTGGATGCTGAATATTTAGGCATATAACGTAACAACAATACAACCACTCTACATGCATATTCAATGGAAATATGACTATGTGTCTAGTTAGCTTTATAAAACGGCCCTCAAAACTCAAGCTTCACCCTTGACCTATGCCTTTCATAGTACTGCTATTGGATAAAACCCAACTTTTACGTGCCTTTGCAGGGAGGGAATGAAAAAGTAATTAGAAAATATGAACTAGCTCTACAACCTTTTGGTCTTGGATATTTATCTCCTTCATCACCTACTTAACCCACTACTTCAAACACTGGATCTAAGGTCAATCCTGTTAGAGACACAATCATCAATCACTATGCATACAAGCCAGTTCTACCATATGAAGCAAGTGTTGATTGAACCAAGTGTAGTAAGGTCAGTAGGTGTAGTTTAGTGTGAGTAGCAGGAGTGATAATGGTAGTGGGTGGCATAGCTTGTTTGAATACTATTGTTAATGATATTGCTTGAAGGAAGTTCTTATTCCCTTCTCCATCAAGACATTGTTTTCCACGGGGACAAGAAAACTTGTCGAAGCTATGTTGTCTAGGACCTTCGTACCCACTATAAAGGTGAATTCTTTGGTGGGTCACCTTCCTATCTGTCAGTAAGTGACTCAATCATAGAGTAATGTCATATAAAAGGATATATCTCATGATATATGTAATTATGCCTTTATCTTTGGCATCAAATAAAATGGGTTTCAATATGTTCTTGAGCCCTAATCTTTCCCCCCCACCGACACAGTTATAACTTCAAACCAAGTTGATTGATTGACCATCAGGTTTTAACATGAAACTCGTTCATATGGATGAGGGTTTCTCCCCTAGCACAAGGTTGGGGGGCGAGAAGCTCTTTCAATCAATTATTTGTTCAATTATTTGAGAGTGTAATTACATATATAATCATTTCAAAATTGCATATATAAAAGTAGCATTTTCTACTAAAATGTAGTTACTTATATATAAATCATAATTACATATATAATTAGGGCATAAATCATAATTACATATATAATATATGCAAGGACCAACGGAAAAAGGGAAAATGATAATTACATATATAATAAAGCATCGATCGAACTAATAACTTTGACATAAGGTTCACAAGAATCATCCCCTTCGACATTGAAATCCACGTGGGGGAAAAAGGGCAAGAGGAATGGCCCCCTCCTATAACAACGAAACTACTGTAAGAACTTAATTTTTCCAAAGTCAAACTCTTTGGGCAGAGGAGAAAAAGAGTCTGCTCTCCTAACTAGATCATTCGGGTGACTCCATGAGAGGGAACCATTAGAGAAATTGATTGGTCAGTTTTCCAATCGATCAGAGTTATATTTGATTTGAAATATTCCCCTACCTCTCTCTAAAAAGTGTGGAATTGAGAGGCTTGAGGCTCTACAAGGAAGGGGATCAACTAGGCAACCACCTTCCTGAAACTAGCATCCACCTTACCGATCAATGCACACATCTCACCCTCTAACATAAGAAATAATATCAGCATGGCATGAGAGACAACAGAGGGTTGTAAAAATGCCTCTACCAACACCGGTCACCATAAATATACGAAGCATCATACCATCATATAAACAGATATCATGGCCAAGGAAAACGATATTGGTGAAGTAGGCATAGTGGTAATAAACCTCGCCAATACCACCCATTCTTAGTACTACAAGGAAAATTTAAATTACACCAAATAGTGAGCACAAAACATCCTTGTATCACAGCAAGGCACCCCATTGATGACCCCCAAAATGAGGAGCATAAGGACTAAGGATAATTCCTAAAGATAAATGAATTTGTTTGATGCGCAAGAATTTGGAATGAATCTTCACAAGAAGATGAATTATTGAAAAAAAAGGAAGTATGATTCATATGATGTTGAGACTAGACAGGTAGAGGGTACGAATGCGTATCTTGAGGGTACTATGCCACAAAATCCATGCTTCACATAGAGTGGATTTCAATGCATTGATTTTTGCACATAATTTTTTACTTCAATCAAACGGTGGCAGGGCAGTGGAAAGTTGATGGGGTTATGTTTCCAACGATTGAGCTAGATTATTCATGTATTGAAATCCATTCAATTAGTAGGTAAGAAGGTTAAGTTTCTTGAATGTATATTAGCTTTGGTATGGAGAGTCTATCTAAGTGATTTATACCATCCCTAGGCATGGAAATCAGTTAATCATGAGTTGAAAGAACTGAGTGAGCAGAGCTTCACCCCTGCCTGATAGTAACGTATCAAGATTGGTTAGGATGTTTCCGATACCCCTGGTTAAGTGAAGGAGCATCATCTAGACCATACAAAGTTATCTATTCTAGTGTCTCTGGAAAGAACTGTGTTGGCTAAGGAAATAACTATGTTGGCTAGGCTATTAGCTAGCCTTCTCGAGCCCACACTGGCCATCCTATTGAACCTCCTGTAGGAGGTAGTAATGATTATTTCTTGTCATCATACATTTTGATATGCATCATGTTATCTATTTAATATTAGATAATATCTTTAGATATCATGACTGAATGGACCAGCTTCTAGAAAAGCCCTTTAAATTTGAAATCCCATTAATATTTTTTTTGCGTTCGTTGATAGTTTCTTATCATAGTCCCATCTAACAGGTTTTTAAAGCTAAGATAAACTAGATCATAAGTTATGCGATATAAGCATACATGGTACTCCTTTCAACTTATTATATACATATACCTTATTATCCCAATACAGAACCATGTGCTCCATGGAACTGACTTTGTTTGCACTAGCTTAGCCAATCTCTAATCCTGATGGTATGCTTATTTTTCTAGTGACTGTCATTCTTTTTTTGCTCCAACACAGTTGAAGAATGCAAGAAAATCAGTGGCTTTTAGTGCAGGTCACCCATTATTTTTGTTGTTGTTGTTGTCAAAATATGTCTTATATTTACATAAATCTATTTACCAACAACAAATAAAAAGGTGGAAGTGTATATACAATGGAGCTTATATTAGTATCCTCTTATGTAAGACTAGCAACTGGTTGGTCTCTATATCTCCTCGAAAGATACACAAGATGCATATTCATAATTGTATTCAAGTTGCAAGGAAATATTGGAAATGGATTCAGATATTGTAGACTCAGATCTACTAGGACTCATGCTTGTAACCAAAGTTGAAGACTGTGTTCCCAAAAGGTCATGGAACTTTGTCAAGGAGGCAGGGACTTCGTTGTAAATAATAAATAGTATGAATTGAAATTGATATGTTAAGATGTTGATTCAATGTCATTTTGTGACCCCAGTTGTAGAGTAAGTTAAATGCTTTGCCTAGGAGTTTTTTAATTTGCTTAGGAATTCAACACTAAAATTTCTTCTAGCTTTATAACTTGAATATCTGGATCTAATGTTTTATGGGAAGGGTCAATATTTACATGTACAAGATTGGAAAGACCATATGGAGCACCATGAATACATTGAAGTCGATGATCAAATTATTTGGTTTTGGTAGGTATTATCACTTTTTCTTTTATTTTTCATTTGTAATGTAAGTGAAAATCCATGGATGTCCTATGTATCTACAAGGGGAACTTCATTTTACTTTGATGGAAATATTGGGATTCAAATATTCCATTTTTATTAGATTGTTGTCATTAATATCTTGGAATAAATTTTGATTCTTTGATTTCTGTATGCCATAAGTTCGTTGTATGTTGTAATATTTTGTGAAATATATCATTAAATTGACTTGGAGCTAGTGGCACCTATAAAATTCTGCTAATTAGGTGCCCACATTCTCCCTACTCTTTTGGTTGCATTTTACTTATTTTTTGACATGGTTGTTTGTGTTCCTCCAGTGTTGTCTCATTATTTTCATTATTTCCTTAATGCTGGGTTTTTAGTCCTTGGGATAAACTTCTTGTACGCCTAGGTTTTGATATGTTGTTGTTTCATTTATGGTGATTAGTTTACTAGTTTTCTATATCACTTCAATGGTTATTTATTTCTCATCTTCATGGGGCTTCTTGCCCACACACCCCACTGTTTTATATGGGCTTCTCATGATGGGTATAATCTATAGCTTGACCTATTTTGTCTTTAGGGAATATCAATATAAATTTCAATTTCAATTTCTCCATGGTTTGTTAGCTCACATTGGCCATGTGTGTGACAGGGAACAATCTTGGTGACTTGGGCATGGTCCAAATTTCCATCTCGCTCAACATAAAAAATTTTAAAAGTAAATAAGATTTATTTATCTTAATTATTAGGAAATCAACTTATTGTGTTTACCTTTTAATTTTTACATATTTTCCATAAATTACCACTAATAATTTAAAATAATTTATTTTTATTTACATAATTTATAAATTTTAATTAAAAATAATTAGTTCAATACCATAATCTCCCCTCCCCACTTTAAATCATTGTATATTAAGAATTTTAATTTAAATTGTATATTAAGAATCAAAATTTAAATTGAAATCAATGATTTTAAAGTTCCACTTTTACCCATAGAAAAAAATAAAATCAAACAACTTTTTAAGGCTTACACTATAAAATAAAATAAAATCCATACCCAACTTAAAATGAAGAAAAATATTTTTAGGTGGGAATATAACAAAGATTTAAGTCTACTAGAAGGGTTTATGAAAACCCTCTTTTGCGATGTTTTATCCCTAATAATGCACCTCATGAGCGTCGACAATGAGCAGAGAGGTGAGAAAGAGGTGTTGTTAAATATCTGCATGGAGAAGTCCCTAGATGCTCTAGCCCTGAAGCTTGTTTATGTCCAATGCTCACACTTTCAGTGGAAAGCCCCACAATGGTTGTGCTTTTGAGGAAGCAGATCACACGACCTAGCACTACCCACACAAACCAACATCAAGGTCCACCTGCTAGTTTGAGTTCAATTCCATCAACAAGGTACTCTTCCCATTTATTTCTCTGTTACTGTATGATGTGGTTAGAATATTGTTTGAAGAAATAGAATAACAACCCATATTAATCTTAAAATATTATTTGAAGAAATAGAATAGCAACCGGGATCAACTCACCTTTGGATACATCATAGAGGGTGTATTCCAACCCAACCACCTGTACAAACCCTCTATCTCCACCAGATTAAGATTCCATTGTAACAAAAGATGGCCCTCTTCCATGATTTCACAATTGACTTAGTCAGTCAAGTACAAGAGACTCCACTAGTAGCACCCTGGTCTAGAATTTAACTTTGTTGAATGGGGGGGGGAGTAGCAGGCCGTATCAGGAGAGAGGATATACACAACCATGGCTTTTGTGAAAGCCCAGAAATTGAAATGATGTTTGTTTTTTTGTTCTTGACATAATCTGTTGTATAATGGTTAATGCACACCAAATCCAACGACCCTTTCACGCGATTCGGCTCTTCTAACGAGAATAAAGGCAGTCAATTTCCAACTCTCTCCCTCGTCGACGCTAGATAGTCTATGAAGAATAACGGATCCATGAACCTACAATCGCTTATATACTTGTGTTGAGTATACAAATTGTTATGAGCATGGGATGTAATGATGAATAATTAAGGTTTAATATGATGGCAGGTACCATCCCAACTGGAAATATTGTGCTCTCTGTGTAGCTCCAATATCATCAGGGGAATCTGACATTGGCTTGTACCATATCACAAATCAAATTTAACATAAATTATTACATGTTTTCACCATCATTTTATAGATGAAAATACAATTATCTAAAACTAGACCCATTCACGGTCTTTCTTAACTTTTAAGTAAATTAATCCTTATACGAGTTGAATTTTATCTCAAGAACTTTCGAACATATAAGATTAATTTAGGTTACAAAGTACTTGTACGACAGAGTTATGTCCACTTTCTGAAATCTGAGAGGAGTCTTGTTCGAAAGAGTTGTTTGCATAAAATAAAATATTATGCAAGTATCATCTCCTAAATAACAACCAGTTATTTATAGTTACAATCCACTTTTTCAAATTCGAAAAACACCTCAATATTATGTCCATAGAATGTTTGGAATGTGTCAAGCATGGAAAGAAGGTAAAAAATAAAGCAAGTGGAAGGGTAGATGATCAAAACTCACGGAGCTCCAGAGTGCCAGGAATCAACAAGAGTATCTTTGAGAAATTTTTTGATGATGTTGGTTTTTTTGTTCTTAACATAATATGTTGTATAATGGTTAATGCCCACAAAATATAGCGACCCTTTCAGGCAATATGACTCTTCTGACGAGAATAAAGGTAGTCAATTGCAAACTCTCTCCGTCATCAAGGCCGAATAGCCTCCGAAGAATAGCGGATCCATGAACCTGCAACCAATTGTATTGTTGTTGAGTATACATATTATGATCTAAGAGCTGCATGATGTAATTATGGATAATAAAGGTTTAATGTGATGGCATGTACCATCCCACCCGATCGAGATTCCATTGTATCAGAAGATGGCCATCTTCCATGATTTCACAGTTGACTCAGTTGGTCTAGTACAAGCGACTCCACTAGTAGCAGCCCACTCTAGAATTTAACTTTGATGAATGAGGGGGGAGTAGGAGGCTATAGCAGGAGAGAGGAGATCTGAAACCAAGGTTTTCGTGAAAGCCCAGAAAAACCGGGGCCTACTTCAAGAGGTTTCATGGTGTATGTGTTGTTGTCCTTTTTTATAGGTTGTATGTGTTTGTCATCCTTTTTAAAATCCTTTGTATACATATTTCCATCACTGAAGATGATACTTCTTCTAGTTTCTATAAATGATTTTTTTTATATAAAAATCACTTCCTTTATTAAACCATAAAGTCTTTATTGTGGCCACAAAATTGACGGATACTATTATGAAAATAATCACTGCCAACATATGTTGAACCCATTTATTGTATGTTGTAAATGTATAAATTTTCATTTCGTTTGGGAATTTGTCCCTTGGAACTATTTGTTATGTTATAAATTGTTGGTTGTAAATTTCATCATGATTCTCTTCTTTGCTGGTACAAATAACTTCTTTCTCTATGGTGTATATTTATTGTTATTCTCTGAGAAATTTTCTCTTCAGTTTCTTTATTGTCTCCTTGTGTTCCACTCGTCATCATCATGGTCATACTGGATAACCACATAAGAAAACTGCAATGGTGTTGCGCTCTCAACTACAAAAATCACTATTGAAAAAGACCTAACCACTATACCTTCACAAATTAAGATTGAGTCTTTACATAGAAAATTTCTTTTCACCATTGAGCCTAAGTGATTTGGCTCCCTTAATGTTTCTTTGAAGACTATATCATTGGGATGCTTTTCTCTTACATATGTTATAAGATCATTTTGATGAATTTGAGAAGGTTGAATTAGAAGTTTTCCTAAATGCTCTAGATATTCTTTTGGAATATTTACTTCCATACCAATTATTTTTCCACTTGAGTGACATTTGCATCTCTGCTAGCTGACTCTACAACAGTTATTTTTTCACATGGCTTTGCTCTTCTTGATACTTTATCATCCTCTCATTGAGATTTCTCATAGTATCTAGGTTGACATGTACTACTCATTTTTGTTTTCATTTTAATTATCTTCCACATATGCACTAGTCATCTCTTGCACATTGTAGCTATGGTATAGCTTCTATTATTTGGCTTAAAAATTTGTATGTTTGCTTGTAATTGATAGAATGTTGTTTCTAGAAGGTTGATGCTTGAATGATTAATAATTAATGTACTATGGATGCCATTTCTATCTTTATTGATGTACAAATATGTAGGTTTTCATATATTCTACAACCAATTTGGCATTCTAGATATTTTTTTATGAATATAAATGCAATATAATTTCTCTCTCTCTCTCTCTCTCTCTCTCTCTCTCTCTCTACACACACACAGACAGAGTCCCGGGGATTTGGGAAAATGATTCTCTTGACAATCTCACCCTCAAACACGCTCTCACTCCTTCCGACCTTGGATGTGCCCTTTATTATGTGGTTTTGATATTAGGGTTTTAATATTTCATATTAGAAATATTAACTATTTAATGTATTATAATAGCCATAATATTGTATGTGGAGTTTTATAACAAGTCTCTCTTTTTTTGTGTTGCTTTACCCTCAAAATAATATTAGAGCCTTACTTGAGTAAGCAATATGTTGTATCCTTGATCCAAAATATAGCACTTTGATTAAAAAAATGATTTGCTATTTTTCTTAATAAGGAATTATATTGAAAAAGGTGGTTAGGAGGATAAACTCTTGAAATTTTTCATAGTTGATTGTGATAAATTTACATTCAAATCTTATTAAATGTTTTTGATAATATATTCTCAGTATTTTTATTATATATACAAATGCTTCTTGATGCATAGTGTATGAGTGTATAAGAGACATGATTATCGCAAAATCACCATGACCTTGCATAAGTAGTGATTTAAATATGATTGCTATTCTTCATGTGCACGAAATGGAGAGCAAACAAGAGGAAGGGGTAGAGGATACCTAAGTGGGAATATGGCTAGGAGTATTGTAGAGGAAGGAGGTGTGTGGCCACTATGTGTAGGGTTCAATGTTGGTTGATAGTAATTTATTTTGAGGGAGGTGTATGTGACAAAAGGGATTGGGAGATTTGTCAGGGAGGGGAAGGAGCTCTCTCCTCTTGACAATTCAATAACCTATGTTTCTTCTATGTAAGGAAAATTATACTCCTTATGGGTGGTTGTGGCTATCTTGGGATGAAGGTCTATATCATATTTGAACCTTCTATATATAGCTTTACAATCATCATCATAATACCATTTGTTAATAGTTCTGGAGATCAAGGGGAATGTGAGTCACCGTGAATGAAGGTTATGAAGGAAGAAATCTTTGATAGCTTCCCAAAGAATATGTGTCACTGATGATGGGTGGTGAGACCACTTGAAATGTAAGACATTAGTAAATCTGCACACAACATTTATCTATAATCTTACATAAACTAGATTTAGAGAAGTTGCGGGTGGAGTGAAGAAATGAAGAAGTTGTTGATGAAGTCGATTTTCATAGGTGGGGGAAAACAATAGTCAAAATTGAATGTGATGTAAGGTAAGGAGAAGATTGTGTTGATAGTGCACAACATTGTATTCATGACATCGGAAGTTCCTTGACCTCTTGAAAGGTTGACCATTTCCATTTCCATTTCGATAAGAGGGAGCCTTCCTCTTTCCTTTGAACTTGTTGTTGCTTTGATTTCCATTCCCTATGAAATTTTTATTGTTGTTGTAGTCATAATATCGGGGAGAGTCCCTTTTATTAGGGCATTCTCTTACATAGTGACCAAACTTGTTACAATTGTAACAACTTCCCTTTCCTCCTTTGGGACCTGCTCTTCAATGAATTTGATTTCTCCGTCCAACATTTTTCTTCTTCTTTGCATGAGCAGTGAAGGCATTAGGGTCACTTCCATTCCCATTTGAGGAATGGTCTCTCTCCATCATCCTTTTCTCCTCTTGAGTGCATCTCATCAACAATTCATCAAAATCATGAATTATATTATTATTGAGAATAATGGTATTAAATACATACCATGGTCAGGGAAGTCCACCAAGAGAAATGAGAGTGAGCTCTCGGTCACCTATGACCTCTCCAATAGCTAAGCGATCATTCTTGATTTTAGTGAGCCTCATGAAATATTATTGGATGGACTCTCCCTTGTCCATCTTAATGTTCTTAAACTTGTTCTTCAATAAGAGAATTTGATTAGCATTGCTAGCCCTGAACATGCTAACCAACTTATCATACATCTCCTTAGATGTTCCCAACTCGAAGATATAAGCAACCAAGTGCTTATGAGTAGAATCCCTGATGAGTGCACATTTTTTCAATGGCCATCATGAAGACTTCTAGCCAGCCCATGAATATCTCTCCAAAATTGAAATGATTCCCTTGCAACTATTTGGGAGCATATGGTACTGGATCGACTGCTTCAAATTTAATTCAAGTGTTGTAGGATAAGGTTGAGCCTTTGTCATAAGAATAAAATCATCCTCATAACTTTTTTTTTACATGAAAACATAATGTGAAAATCCTCAATTCGAGGACATCCTCAATTCCCTATGCACAAACAATCTCCAAAGATATTTGTCACACCCCACATTGATGAGTGTGAAACCCAACACAAATTCCATCATACTTCAAAACTGAGATAAATTTTGAGTGCACATTTTTAAAAATGGCCATCATAAAGACTTCCAGCCCATGAATATTTCTCCAAAACAGAAATGCTTCCCTTACAACTATCTGGGAGCATACAATATTGGTTATACTGCCTCAAATTTAATTCAAGTGTTGTAGGATAAGGTCGATTCTTTTTTATAGGAAGATAATCATCCTCATAACTTTTGTCTCTGCGTGAAAACATGGTGCTGGAATCCTCAATTCAAGGACATCCTTAATTCCATGTGCACAAACGGGATCTAGAGATCTTTGTCACACCCCACATTAATGGGTATGCAACCCAATGAAAATTCCATCATACTTCAAAACTAAGATAACTTTCGAGTGCACATTTTTGCTGGAATCCTCAATTCAAGGACATCCTCAATTCCCTGTGCATGACCAGGGTCCAAAGATCTTTGTCACACCCCGCATTGATGGGTGTGAAACCCAACACAAATTCCATCATACTTCAAATCTGAGATAACTTTTGAGTGCACATTTTTGTAAATGGCCATCATAAAGACTTCCAACCCATGAATATCTCTCCAAAATGGAAATGATTCCCTTGCAACTATCCAGGAGCATACAGTATTGGTTATACCGCCTCAAATTTAATTCAAGTGTTGTAGGATAAGGTCGAGTATTTTTTATAGGAAGATAATCATCCTCATAATTTTTGTCTCTGCATAAAAACATTGAGCTGGAATCCTCAATTCAAGGACTTACCCAATTCCCTGTGCACGAACATGGTCCAGAGATCCTTTTCATAACCCACATTGATGGGTGTGCAACCCAGCACAAATTCCATCATACTTCAAAACTGAGATAATGTTTGAGTGCACATAGTGCTGGAATCCTCAATTCAAGGACATTCTCAATTCCCTGTGCACGAATAGGGTCCAAATATCTTTGTAACACCCCACATTGATGGTTGTGCAACCCGGCACAAATTCCATCATACTTCAAAACTTAGATAACTTCTAAGTGCACATTTTTTCAAATGGCCATCATAAATATTTCCAACCCATGAATATCTCTCCAAAACTGAAATGCTTCCCTTGCAACTATCTGGGAGCTTACATTACTAGCTCAGCTGCTTCAAATTTAATTCAAGTGTTGTAGGATAAGGTCGAGCCTTTGTCATAGGAAGAAACTCATTCTCATAAATTTTGTCTCTGCATGATAACATAGTGCTAGAATCCTCAATTCCCTATACATGAACAAGGTCTAGAGATATTTGTCACGCCCCACATTTATGGGTGTTCAACCCAGCACAAATTCCATCATAATTCAAAACTGAGATAACTTCTAAGTGGGCATATTTGAAAATGGCCATCATAAAAACGTCCAACCCATGAATATCTCTCCAAAGCTAAAATGATTCCCTTCCAACTATCCAGGAGCATACAATACTTGTTCTGATTCCTCAAATTTAATTCAAGTGTTGCAGGATAAGGTCGAGCCTTTTTCATAGGAAGAAACTCATCCTCATAAATTTTGTCTCTGCATGAAAGCAATGCTGGAATGAATATCATCATCCTCACCATCATCTACCAGTCCCTCACAAACTATGTCATTGTTTCGCTCCCCACTCTTATTGAAATTCAAAATGGATTTCTTTTCTACTACTGCCTCAAAGATATTGAGATAATTTAACCACAAGAGTTTGCTTCAGTATTTCCAGAAAATTCAACTATATTGTTTCTATCTGATCATTCTCCCCTTTTTCTAACATTCACTTGTTCACTATTTAACTTTACAATAGTAACCTCAAGCTAGAGTGGTGTCTAAATGTGGACCTGGACACAAGGTAGTGACTCATTTTTCAATGATCAAACTCAATTTATACCAAAAGATGTCTAGGACAGGGCCATTCACCGTATTTCTCGGCCCTCATTTTTATCCTACTTTATTTTTTATGAACTTATTTATCATAATAGTTGTAGGTGTTATTAATGGGAGAACCATTGAAACACACCACATATTATTTGAGACTGTTTTCCTTGAGAAAAGCATCTAGATATCATTCTACATCAGGGCTGTCGTGGTATCTACCCTCTAGATCTGCAGTACCCTCTCCAAATGTACCAGTAGTGTTGTCTCTTTCTAATTATATGTTGCGTTCTCCATCTAATTTAACAACAACTTCTTCAAATTATGGCATCAAGGATTCCTTTGTAAGCTTGTAAAAAAAATTGATTTTTTTTTCTTTCATCAAATGTACCATGTAGTGTTGACTCCTCTCTCCACTTACCCTTTGCCAACTCTTTCAACTACCATGCTTTTAGAAATATTCTAAACCATGAAGTAAACTTTAAAGCTACAGCTAAAGCATTGCCACAATGTTCTCTCTTCTTATGCCACTGAATTCGGCTCTTTATATTTTGGAAGTAGTTTTCATATTATTTTTTTATTTTGACCTTGTGACATGTTACATATTTTATGTAACTCATGATTTTTCTAGAGTACCCATAATTGTGTATGAAAACTAATTATGGGTACTCACGAGAAATCATGACTTACATAAATTATTAAAATTATTGAGTGCCATTTTTAACTCCCTACTCTTATTGAAATTCAAAATGGATTTCTTATCTGCTACTCCCTTAAAGGTGTTGAGATGATTTAACCACAAGTGTTTGCTTCAGTCCTGCTAGAAAATTCAACTATATTGTTTCTATCTTACCATTCTCCCTTTTTCTAATATTCACTTGCTCACTGTTGAGTTCACTATTTAACTTTACAAGAGTAACCTCAAGCTAAAGTGGTGTCTGAATGTGGACCTGGGCATAAGGCAATGAATCATTTTTCAATGATCAAACTGAATTTCTACCAAAATATGTCTAGGACAGGGCTATTCACCATAATTGTCGACCCTCATTTTTAGCCTGCTTTATTTTTTCATGAAATTATTTATCATAATAGTTGTAGGTGTTATACATGGGATAACCACTGAAACACATCACATATGATTTGAGATTGTTTTTCTTGATAACAACGTCTATATCCCATTCTACATTAGGACTATCATGGTATCTTCCCTCTGGATCTGCAGTACCCTCTCCAAATGTACCATCAGTGCTGTCTCTTTCCAATTATATGTTGCCTTTGACATCTAAGATAGAAAAAAATTATTCAAATTTTGGCCTCAAATCTTCCTCTATGAGCTTGTAAAAAAGATTAATTTTTTTTTCTTTCATCAAATGTACCATGTAGTGTTTACTTGTCTACTCACCTACCCTTTCCTAACCCTTTCAAGCACCATTCTTTAAGAAATATGCTAGACCATGAAGTAAAATTTAAAGCTACACATAAAACATTGCCACAATGTGCTCTCTTATTATGCCACTGAATTCGGTTGATTTATATTTTGGAAGAAGTTTTCATATTATTTTTTTATTTTGGCCTTGTGACATCTTACATAATTTATGTAACTCATGATTTTTTTGGAGTACCCATAATTGTGTATGAAAAATAATTATGAGTACTCAAAAAAATCATGAGTTACATAAATTATTGAAATGATTGATTTTCATTATTAGCTCCCCACTCTTATTTAAATTCAAAATGGATTTCTTGTCTACTACTCCCTCAGAGATGCTAAGATGATTTAACCCCAAGATTTTTCTTCAGTTCTACCAGGAAATTTAACTATACGTTTCTATCTGACCATTCTCCCTTTTTTCAAAAATTCACCTATTCACTGTTGATTTCACTATTTAACTTTACAAGGGTAACCTCAAGCTGGAGTGGTGTCTGAATGTGGACCTGGACACAAGGAAGTTACTCATTTTCCAATGGTAAAACTAAATTTCTACCAAAACATGTCAAAGAAAAGGCTATTCACCATAATTCTCGACCCTCATTTTTAGCCTGCTTTATTTTTCCATGAACTTCTTTATCATAATAGTTGTAGGTGTTATAAATGGGAGAAACACTAAAACACACCACATATGATTTGAGATTGTTTTACTTGAGAAAATCATCTAGATCTCATTCTACATTAGAGATGTCATGATATTTTCCCTTTGGATATGTAGTACCCTCTCCAAATGCACCGGAAATGATGTCTCTTTCCAATTATATGTTTTCTTATCCATCTAAGATAGAATAAACTTCTTCAAATTATGGCCTCAAATCTTCCTTTGCGAGCTTGTAAATTTTTTTTTTTTTCCATCAAATTTACCGGCAGTGTTGACTCCTCTCTCCACTTACCATTTGCCACCCTTTTCAACCACCATACTTTAAGAAATATTCTAAACCATGAATTAAACTTGCTACACCTAGAGCATTGCCACACTGTTCTCTCTTCTTATGCCACTGAATTTGACTCCTTTATATTTTGGAAGCAGATTTCATATAATTTTTTTATTTGGAGCTTGTGATGTCTTAGAAAATTTATGTAACTCATGATTTCTCTGGAGCACCCATGCTTGTGTATGACAGTTAATGGACATTATACACTAATATATTGGACCTATGTTCTTCCCAAATTCAATGTGAGAGCTTTAGAAGTATTATTGCATGTTTCTGATATTCCTCCATAAATGTTTTGTCTCTGCATTTTCCACCTTCAAAATTAGAGTTTCGTATCCACATCAACAAGATTGGTTCAGAAAGGAAGCTGCAGAGGTAATTTATGATACAAATTATATATATGGTTAGATGTTTTATAATTAGTTTATATGCCTATCATACCTATGGAATATGACCCCCCATATCCAAACTAATGTGCATTTTGATGCAAATGTATAGGTTGCAGATAAAGTGGAAATGTTGTTTAGAGAGGTTTTTAATCTGCTCTGTTAGATTGGACAGAAAATCGCCACATTTAGATCCTTTTATTTTGGTATTAAGGTTATTGAATCAAGGAGACAAATTGAAGAGCTTGAAGGAATGTTGCATAAAGAGATAGTTGAATTTGAGGGGATATTATATATGTATATAAAGGATGTTTAATATAATTTAGGTTGTCTAACATGATATTATGCTAGAATAATACTTCTACTTAATGAATATTTCCATATTTGTTTATATAAATTGCTTAGTTGGAAATAATTTCTTTAGAGTAATTCATTATTTTAATGCAATATGTCAAATTCAAATAGGGTTTGCTGCAAGAGGACATCATTAGTGATGAACAAGTTGCAGTATAAGGAAAATACCCTCTACCAGAAAATACCCTAGAATTTAAAATCTATAAAGGTTTCAAGATACAAATTTTTAATATTCTAATTCTTTAAAGGGTGCTAGTGTTTAGTCAATTTAGTGTTCTAAATAGCTTACATAAATTTATCAACCAGGGCTTGTAAACTGATGAAGTGTGGTGCACTATATGTGCCTAAGTGACCTTTCCCTTACTTCGTTGTTTGTGTTTTTATTATTGTTTTTGGGGGTTTGTATTTTTAATCCTTAGTGTGCTACCCTAGGATATTTTAAAAATTTAAAACGAATCTAATTAGAAAGGAAGAAAAGGAAGTATTATGAAACTAAGTTAATTTTCTATAAAAGAAACAAAAGTTTATGGACTAGTTCTAAGACCTAGTTTTAAACAAAAAGGTAAAGCATGTACTTCATTAAGTGATTAAACCTAATCCATGGATCTATGGATAAAATAATATTGGAAGACAGATTAAAAGCAAGAAAATGTATCAACTATTGTACTTTAGGTTGTCTCAATGTTCAATTATTAGGTCAAATGTTATTGAGATGAAATCAACTGTTTGTACCTTAGTTGCTAAAGTCCTAAGACAGAAAACAAAAAATGCTATTAAAAATTACCTAGGATGTTTTTAGTTACTCCATTTACCCAATATTAAGAGAGTGACCCCTTTGTGGTAATGTTTCTAAGGCACCATTACATATGTCTAAACTCTGTAAAATGAAATAACTCAAACATTACATCACATCTAATCATTTAACCATCGTTTCTTAGTATATTTAGGTTAGTTTATTTCAGAATGATCTTTAAGAATATTGTTTCGTTGCAATGAAATGAGGATCTTCTAACTAAAACCAACTAAGTGAATAATTGACTTATCAGTCTCATTCAACTGTGAAGCTTGTGACCTCTTGGAATTTCTTCAGAGAAATCAATTATACTTTTAGTTCTTAGCAAGCAAATGACAAGAAATGAAATGTATTCTAAAGCTAACTAAATGAGTAATTGACTTATCAGTCTCATCCAACTGTGAATCTTGTGATCTCTTGAAATGGCTTTGGAAAAATCAATTACACCTTTAGTTCTTAGCAATCAAATGACAAGAAATGAAATGTATTCAACCACTACACTTATAAGACATTTAACCATTCAATGTAAGATTTAATAAATGGAAAAAATGGATTTCATAAATGCTTAATTAGACACAGCAATTGACAACTATCTTCTATTGAAAAGGTAAAAATAGTAAACTAAGCAACCATGTTTCTCAACACTTCAATCTTTATTCCAATTCTGAAGACAGAATTCCTATCTCCTTGAAATGTTTCGGAAGGCAAATCTCCATAGTTGCATTTAAACTATCGAAAACTGGAAATTAAGTATGAACAGAAAATACTAAACAAAATTAAAGAAATCTAACTAGAAACATTAAAAACCTCCTTTAGTAGTAGGGGCCCTCTGTTACCAAGCTAGTTAACTCCTTAGCTTTTCAAAAGTGAAATCAAACTAACATCTAGAAACTGAACTTCTTTATTGAAACATAGTTTTAGAAAGAAGAGTATTTCACTGTAATTATGAACTTGTGCTACAAAAACTTAACTTATTCTCGGTTCTATAGAACCGCTATTTAAAGGTAATTTGCATAACTAACTACGAAGAAAAGTAGCTACAAGTGTCTCTTTGTATTATAATCAAAATAGGACTTTTAGGACTCATGATTTGCTACGAAGCAAATCAGGAGTCCTGATTGCTGTAGGAAATGGTCTTTGACTTATAGCTTTGACCATAGGGTTAGGCACTTTCATATGTCGATTTGGTCCATATGAATAGGATAAAATCCATGTAGGAGGGATTTTGAGAATACCCATGTGGCCCACTCCTTCAACTGACACCTGTAACATGCTCAACCACAGGAGTAGCTATGGAATGTACAGTCAGCTGCAGAACAAGCTGCATTCTGTAGCTAATATGCAAAAACTTATAAAAATAGAAAAAATCATTAAAATACAATATGTCAATCATTTGTATGTATCCTTGAGAAAAAACTTAGCATTCTTCACTGATTAGGGTTTATGAACTGATGGAAAAGAGGTGAAATGACATAAGAAAATTGTAAAGGAGAGGGTAATCTTGGGGTTCAACAGCTAACTTAATGGAAGAGGAACCTGCTTTACAAGAAGGAGGTTGGTGGTTCGATTCCATCGTGCCTTAATATTCTAAGGGAATGACGGCGATCATTTTTTGGTGACAAATTCTCTTTTGACCATCACCAATGAGCTTATGGTGACATTTTTTGACCCTCACCAAAATATGAAATGGTGACGGTCAATGAATGCCACCATATATACGCATCAATAGTGACGACCCTAAAAGGTCCATCACCATAAATATTTGTTGTTGATATGAAATGGTGAGGGTAATTTTTTGTCATTATAGTCATTATTCGTGATGGACCTTTATGTCCCCAATGAGGTTATCATGACATTTTTTGACCCTCACCAAATATGAAATGGTGACGGTCAACGAGCATCGCCATATATATGCACTAATAGTGACGGCCATGAAAGGTCCATCACAAAAAATCATTGTTTTTCATATGAAATGGTGACGGTCACTATCCCTCATTATAATAAATATTTGTGACAAAATTTGAATGTCACCACAACACATACTTTCGGTGATGCCACCTTTGGTGACGTTCAATTTTTTGGTGATGGAGGCTATTGTCCGTCACTATTGCTCATATGAAATGGTGATGGTCACTATCTGTTATTATAAATAATTATTGGTGATGGACCTTGAATTTCACCAAAACACCTATACTTTCGGTGACGCCACCTTTGGTGAAGTTCAGTTTTTCATGATGAAGGCTCTTCTGAGCCTCACCAATGAGCTTATGGTGACATTTTTCACCCCTCACAAATGTCATTTTTTCTTTTAGTGAATGGATAGGGCTCTCCTTCTTCATGCTTTTGAATTATTCCTCTTGCAATCATCCCGGCCTCTTCTTGAGTGAATTTACCAACGAGATCAACAAATTATGGAACCACATTGTTGTTGCTTAAATTTGTAATTAAGGTTTCCAAAATAGGAGTAAGACCTTGAAGAGTCACCACCACCAGCTCTATACAAAATATTTGTTCACCATCATATTGCAATTAACCCATTATATTGGATATTCTCACAATATATGATCTGAAATGGATTGTATTTGTTACATTATGCAAAGTATCCATTCTGATATAATAAAGTGTGCAAAGTGTTCTCTATGAGTTGCAGGTTAAACAAAGTAGTTTTGGTTATGTTTATGAGTTTTATGTGTGAGGATTAGTTAAGTAAATTTATTTTTTAACACATCACAACAGAAATACATAGCAAATAAAATTCACCATCACATAACACAACAAATTGTTGAGGCAGTTCACCCCTCCTGGGCTACATCTGGCAATCCAAGGCTCCCCAATGGCATGTCGTTGCTCGATTAATTTGCTCAAAATGGTTACAAAGGTAAAAATATGTCTCAATAGGAAAAAATAGCTATAAATTCTGCTTCAAAAGATAGAAAATAGCTAGAAATGGCTTTTGTTTCACACTAAACAATGAAATATTAAACAATACAGTGCCTTCTCCATGATGGCCCTGATGGCTTCTTCATATTCCTTGAAGAGAAATATGTTGTATATCACCTCTGTTTGACCTGAAAACTGTTCCAAACTATTTCTAATGTCGAAGAGACCCAAAATTGACTAAAATTTCATCTTGTTTGGTCGAAAATTGAGAAATTTATGACCAAAACAATTTTTTCCCAGTGTCACTAGAAAACCTCCTCCAAAACTGGAGGAACTCCAGTTAGGGTCGAAAAAAATGGAAAAAAGGCCGAATTTGGAGGAGCGTGCCCAAAGTTATCAGCGGTCAGTGCACTGGCAATAAATTTTTGAGGGCAAGGTGGTGACATGACCCCCTGCCGGAACCGTCGGTCTTAACCACACACTTAACGATTTTCTCAACCGTCACATTTAATGCAACCATTTATGCGTTGGTCACATGACTGCATTAACCGTTGAAGATAAAGGCTACATAACCCACTGGAGGATTAAGGGCCTGGCTATGGGTGCCTGGGTCATGTGGGGCTAGCCCCTTAAATCTTCCACCGAATAGCATTTTAAATCTTAAATAAAACCCGACAACATTAATGGTTAAGTCTTATTGTGTAGTTGAACTGGTCAGGCACTTGCACCCGGGTGGGTTGGTTGCTGGTTCAATTCCTGTGCAACATTTTTTGTAATGCCAAATAACTCTGGCTTGGGGCCACATGGTGGCCTCCAGGCCTGCCACGTGGCAGCCCGTGATGGCCACAAAACTCCAAAGTCAAACCAACATCAAATCCCAAGCTGACACTTGTCAAAGTCTGATTAGCTCGAATGGAATATTTTGGGGAATATTCCAGGGAATATTACAAGGAATATTCTTTGGAATATTCTTTTTTTAATTTTTCCAATGTTTAAAAGTCAAACTTGGTCAACCAAATTTTGGATTTTACTGGAGATTTCAAACCTCAATAACTTTTGCATACAACGTCGATTTTGAGAACCGTTCATAGTGCCAGAATCACAGTGACGAGACCCTTCGGTCGTTCAAAATGCAACCACTTTTGAACACTTTCATTTTTTTATCAATTTGCATAACTTGGACATGATCACCTGATCACACCTCCCAAATGGGAAGCTTTTGGTCCCCAAAAGCTCTCTGGACTACTGAAACTGATCTGTACAGCAAATAAGAGTATTGTGCCCTCTTCTCTTCAGCCTCCAAACACTTGCCTTGCATGGCTAGTGACTTTGAACCACAACTAGAAAGAAATTCACACTTCCCTTCCTCAATGCACTTGCCCTCCTGTCAAGAAATTTATTTCTTGCACTCACTCAGAAAATTTCTGGTGAGAAATTTGTAGAAGGGAATTGAACATCATTTCCTTAATCAATGATCCAAGGTGGCTCAAACAAACAAGAGATTACAGTATAAAATACATGCATACAACCAAAATTTTAATATGTACAAAATGAGTACATCTTACTGTACTAAGAAGTCCATCCACTTCTTACCAAGCCACTTCCATGGCGACTTTTGTTGCTGAAACTCTTCCTCATGTGAAACTTCTGTTTTCACTTCAATAATGGAATCCTTGGTTCCCTCTTCGCCAATCTTTTTGTCCTCTTGCTGCATGTGCTTGGGACAACTAGTTGGATGCAAATTCCAACAATGGGAGACAACATGTCCCCTCTTTTGGAAATATGTGAAAGTCTTATGCACCTTATTTGAAAGTTGTCTTTGCTTCATCTACTTCATGTATGCCTTATTCCTCATCCAACATCTCGAAACATCATGGTTAAATCGACCACAATATGTACAACACATATTTCTTCCATTTAAGCATGCAAAATGATCATGCCTTGTAGAAACACAATCAAATTGATCATGAGAAGATTTATACCTCTTGCACTGCTTTGAATGTTCATCCTTTTGCTCTTCATGAGAAGATGAACTAGTAGAGGCTACAACTTTCATTTGCATACTAACATCACTGTTTTTGTCTTGAAAACTATATGAACTTGGATGCTCGCCATAAGCTTCATGTCTACCATCTTCTTGCTGTAACAAAGGCTTAAAGCAATGGAAATCATATTTGAAACAAATTTGACATATTTGCATCTTAGAACTTGGAATAAAGGTTCTCTTTGAAATAGCCTGACATGCCTTCATGGTTTTGGAGTCTTCGTCATTAAATTGCACATAACCAAGACCAAGATTCTTGGGTCATTCCTCAACCGAAATAGGTTCAACCATGCCTTGTGCATGATTTCCTAACCCTTTGCCTTCATAGCCCATTTTAATCATTAATTTGGACCCTATACCTCTTGTATGTTTTTCGAAAGAACCAACACATATTTCTAATGAGGAAACTGAAGACAAATTAGAATGGATTACCTCTTCCTCATGCATTTTTTTGGTCAAAGCCTCTTGAGCTTGATGGAGCTGCCTCTCCATCTCATGCAATCTTTGAAAAATTTATTCCTTCTCTTCCTTCATGGCAAACAACTGTTCACGAATTTCAGTGCTTTCTCTTTTATCCTTAAACAAAATCTGCACCATGTCTTTCAATATAGTAAAGTCATGCTTCATATCATCATTGAAGAATATTGTGAAGGAGGAAAATTCACTTGTAGAAGTTGTCATTATGATTTCGATGAACAAAAGGAATTTCAATAAAGTTCTCAAAGCTTTCAAAACAAATGAAAAAGCTTTTTTAACCAAATGGCTGTAAAGACAAACTCTTATTCATGCATCCAAACAACAAACAAACTCCAAGAGCTTCGTAATAAACAATCGTCAAGAGGGTTTGTGTTTCAATGGTGACCATAAGGTACTTTGGGGTAATGAAGATGCCTTCAGCCCTTTCGTCCATTTTTTCCTCTCCAGGAATTAGCTATCAATAGCTATTCCTTCACCCTCTACCAAAATCAGCCTAGTAAGCGTCAAAAACCTACAACAAATGCTGCCCCAAGATGGCTTTACACTACTTGAAATGGTTATAATGCAAATTTTTAATCAAATCCTTTTGCACAAGAAAAATACAGAGAGAAACACTAGCTCTCCTAATGCTAAAAAACACCAGCTCTGATACCATCCTGATCTGAAATGGATTGTATTTGTTACGATATGCAAAGTATTCATTCCGATATAATAAAGTGTGTGAAGTGTTCCCCATGAGTTGAAGGTTAAGAAAAGTAGTTTTGGTTATGTTTCTGAGTTCTATGTGTGAGGATTAGTTAAGTAAATTTACTATTTAACTTATCACAGTAGAAATACACAGCAAATAAAATTCACCATCACATAACACAACAAATTGTTGAGGCAGTTCACCCCTCCTGGGCTACATCTGCCGGTCCAAGGCTCCCCAATGGAATGTCCTTGCTCTATTAATTTGCTCAAAATGGTTACACAGGTAAAAATATGCCTCAATAGGAAAAACTAGCTATAAATTCAACTTCAGAAGATAGAAAATAGCTAGAAATGGTTTTTTTTTCACAGTAAACAGTGAAATATTACCTAATACAGTGCCTTCTCAATGATGGCCCTGATGGCTTCTTCATCTTCCTTGAAGAAAAATATACTATATATCACCTATGTTTGACCTGAAAACTGTTCAGAAGGTCGAAGAGACCCAAAATTGACTAAAATTTCATCTTGTTTGGTCGAAAATTGAGAAAGTTATGACCAAAACAAATTTTTTCCCAGTGTCACTAGAAAACCTCCTCCAAAACTAGGGGAACTCTAGTTAGGGTCGAAAAAAATGGAAAAAAGGCTGAATTTGGTGGAGTGCACCCAAATTTTTTTGCGGTAAGTGTGGCGAAAATAAATGTTTGAGGGTGGGGTGGTCACATGACCCCCCACCGGAACCGTCGGTCTTAACCATGCACTTAACGTTTTTCTCAACTATCACATTTAATGCAACCATTTATGCGCTGGTCACATAACTGCATTAACCCCTGAAGATAATGGCTACATAACCTTCCAGAGGCTTAAGGGCTTGGTTAGGGGCGCTTGGGTCATGTGGGGTCGGGCTAGCCCCTTAAATCTTCCGTCGAATAGCATTTTAAATCTTAAATAAAACCTGACAGAATTAATGGTTAAGTCTTATTGTGTAGCTGAAGTGGTCGGGCCCTTGCACCCAGGCTGGTTGGTCACTGGTTCAATTCCTGTGCAACATTTTTTGAAACACCAAATAACTCCATCCTGGGGCCACGTGGTGGCCTCTGTGCCTGCCACGTGGCAGCCCATGATTGGCCACAAAACTCCAAAGTCAAACCAACATCAAATCCAAAGCTGACACTTGTCAAAGTCTGATTAGCTCGAATGGAATATTCCATGGATTATTCCAAGGAATATTCTTTGGAATATTCTTTTTAAAATATTTCCAAAGTTTAAAAGTCAAACTTGGCAACTGAATTTTGGAGTTTACTGGAGATTTCAAACCTAAATAAATTTTGCATACGACCTCGGTTTTGAGAACCGTTCATGGCGCCAGAATTGCAGCGACGAGACCTTTCTGATTGTTCAAAATGTAACTAATTTTGAACACTTTCATTTTTTGAGCAATTTGCATAACTTAGACATGATCTCCTGATCAATATAGGATTGTACGAATTCACCCTTGTTCATCTTCATCTCTTTGGGTTTATTTTTCAAAGAGAGTTTGTTATTTGAGTTATTGAATTCTTACAACCTCACCAACTTGTCATAAATATCCTCAGACTTCAAGCTACCAACACAAATAAGTAAATGATTTAAAAAACCCTCAATATTAATTTTATTGGCTTTGAACTGACCTTTCTTATACTTGGATTTGATAGTAGCATAAGCATTTGATGTAGGTTCAGGTACCCTTCCTTGCACATATTCCAAAACATCATTATAATCAAGGATAACTTCCAACCCGATCTTCCATGTAGAAAAGTTAGATGAGTCTCCCAACTTACATTATCCTTGAAGTAAGAGTTAGACATATTTACCAAACCAAATAGGCTTCTCTAGCTTCTTTCAATAATGATTTCTCTTGTCTCTTGTCTTCTTGGGCTTGTCTTCACATTAGCTTTGATACCATGTAAATTTCCAATGTTCTATGTTGTTACAATAACTTTAGCACAATTATCTTGTTTAATTAATGGTATTTAAACAAAATTTATTCTTTCAATTATCAAGAGAAATTGTAAATAGAACAGTAGATGTAATAGAAAATAGAAAAAACCCCACAAGGGGGGAAAGAATTTCAATTTTTTCTTCTTATTAGATTTCCATAAAATGTTCAACAAAGAGAGAGTACCATGTTCCAATTCACTAATCACAAGACTATCTAGCAAAACCAACCAAAAAATATCCAAGAGATGATCCCAATAAATAGATGTGATTTAGGTTAGAGTTTACAAGCATGCAGTCAATGGTGCTTGTTATCACAAGCACAAGCACCACTGACTGTGTTTCAAGCTTGCTACCATATATAGAGAGGAAAAAAAAAACACAAATTTGAGATTGATATTGTGGAGTATAGGGCACAACATCATTGAATAAACAAACAGATTTCCATGCATGGTGGATGATATGATTTGAAGTGAATTAATAATTCAGTTAAATCTTTACTTGTATCTCCCAAGATTTGTCATTCAAATTGAAAAAAAAAATATTATAATAATTTGTTACTTTGTAATAATTGTTTTTAATACTAATAATAATATTGTTATGAGGATTGTGCCTTCGTTCAATGATAATAATATTCATTGTTTAAACTGTGTGTGTGTTACAATGTGTTTCAACCTTGTTACCATATATTAATCTATTCACCAAAAATAGAAAAACCTTGGCAACAGAGCTATCTTGAAAAAAAATCAATGTTTGCAATTAAAAATCAATCATCCACTCAAAAAAATTCTCACCAATATTTACAACCAGAATAATGAAAAATTCAAAATTAAACAAAGGCATCTGATGCATGATTTCTTTGTGCATCATACACTATGTTGAATTAGTGGAGTTATACTTGATGTGTAAAAGAGATTTTTTCCTAAATATTTTAATTATTCCGTTGAAACACGATTAACGCTTCATAATAAAAGAGTTAAAAGAGAGATAAGATGTAAAGCTTAGCAACATACTTTTCTAACACCTCCAGATGATTCTACTTCTAAATGTCGAAAAATATTTTCATGGAGTATCAGCTATCTTCCACTTTCGTGAACTCAGAAAGATAATTCTCCACGTCCTTCCAGTTTCCACCCAACAATTCATCCTCGAAATACTTCATATTAAAGAAAAATCCCAATTCTTATTCAAGCTTGTGCCAAAAAGAATCGAGTCAGGGAGAGGGGATAAGATATCTGTTCGAGGTTCCAAAACAACACAAGCAGCAGAACAAAGAAAAAAAAAATCCACTTACTTGTGAATGGTTCTTGAATTTTTCTTCATGTAGGAACTGCAAGATGAGGAAAACCAACTCTCTTCTAAGGGAATAAATGACAGGGGATTGAAATGAACTTTACAATATTACTTGCCCTTCCCATTTATTTATCATATCTTCTCCTTCCTACTTGTATTTTCGCAAAATTTTGTACTTTTGGGTCGCTTATTTACAATATTACGGTGTCTTGTCCATGTATTTGTGATACTTCATCTCATTTGGCTCCTTAATTTACACGTTACTGACCCAAATCTCCTAATGACCATAACAAGCAATTTCTTTCCACAAGAATGCATTCCAATTCAAATCCTGACCCTAAGAACGTAATAGCACATCCCACGACCCTCCCTTTCTCTCATATCTTTAGATAAATGCAAAAATGAAAGATATTAACAACTTCTTCCGATGACGTGAAGGGATTAATAGGGAAATCAGTGTCACAAACTACATGTTCATCTGTGTTTGAACAAATTAGTGGAACAATGTACATTACCCTAGGGCTTCGAGTCAATGAGAGAAAAAGGATTTTAAAGGACTCTGAATCTTAGAGCTATGGGAATCGATCTTTACCATGTTCGGCTTTGCTCTGTTAGTGTAAAAGTCTTGATCGTTCACAGAAACAGCTGGCCAACGTAAAATCCTCAGTGTAGTTAAGTCGAACCATCTGCGAACAACCCAATCCTCGAACAACCTAATCCTGTGCAGGATGAAAAAAAAGACGCTTAATTAAAAACATAAAAACATATATATCTCACTCTCGTTAAAATTTAAATATGTAATGTTTTAATTAAAAGTAGCATCTTATAAAAAAATTTTAAAATTATTATATTAAATTTTTACTAGCACAATCACACTAATAAATATGATTGATATAAGTTGATATACATATATCAAACATATATATAATATTAATATTAAAAAAAATAAATCTAATATTAATATTAATAAACATATATAATAATAAGAGTAATAATATTAAAAAATCAATTACTGTAATAAAATTATTTAATTTTATTTATTATTATTATTATTATTTATATTAATATTAATATAAATAAATAATAATAACAATAAATTATTATTATTTTATAAATTAATTATAAAATAATAATAATTAATTATAGTATTTAACTTTTTTAATACAATAAAAATACTAATATTTTTAATATATATGATAAAAAAAATCAATAATAGTAATAAAAAAACATTATTTATATTATTTAATAAATAATAATAATAATAAATAATAAATAATAATAAATATAAAGGATTAATATTTGAAACCCAAGGGATTATAAATTCAAGGGAATACCATTAAACCCCATGATTAATATTAAACCATAAGAATATAAACCCTAAAATCAAGATTATAAACCCTAGACTTAATATTAAACCATAGGAATAAGAGCTCGATCATTAATATTAGAAACCCTACGATCAATATTACACACCCAATGGGTTAATAAACCCATTCATTCGATTAATATTAAAAACTCACGGGACTATCAACACAATGGAGTAGCATTAAACCATAGGATTAATACTAAATCCAAGTAATATAAACCCTAAGATTAATATTATAAACCCAAGGGATCAATATTAAAAATCGAAGTGATGAATATTAAAACCAATGGTTGGGCATGATTGATCATGCTTGATCATGGTTTACCTAGATTTACCATGGCCAATATTACAAGTGAAATGTTGAAAGGCCATAATATTATAAACCTAGTATTTAACCCAAGTTTTTTGATGTAGTTATGCGACATTGAATACATTCCAATGTAATGTAAAATTGTGACAATCATTGTTACATTGATTTTTATATAGAGAAAATCATTGTCAAAATATGTCATTGGACAATGGTTTACCATTATTGACCATGGTTGACGATGGTAGACCATGGTAGAACTTGGTTGACGATGGTTTATGATGGTTGACCATGATCGACCATGCTTAATTTCCATATAGAGATGATCTTTGTCACAATGTGACATTGGACATTAGATGACCATAATTGGTTTTATAAAACACGGTGTACCATGATTTATTTTACAAACCTAAGGGATTATATTGTAAACCCGAGGTATATAAACCCTAAAATAAATATTATAAACCCCAAAATAAAAATTGTTGACCATGGTTGATTTTCATATTGAGACAATTCTTGTCACAATGAAACGTTGCACCATGGTTGACCATGATTGGTTTTGATGTCAAGAAAATCTTCGCCACAATATGACATTTGACCATGGTTTATTTTCGTATTGATACAATCTTTGTAACAATGCGATGTTAGACCATGGTTGACATTATAAACCCAAACGAATAATAAACCCAAGGGATTACTACTAAAAACACCAGGGATTATAAACCCAAGAGAATAATATTAAACCCAAGGGAATAATATAAACCTAAGTTATATAAACCCTAAGATAAATATTATAAACCCTAAAATAAACATGGGTGGCCATGATTCTTTTGTATTGAGACAATATCTGTCACAATGGGACATTTCACCATGCTTGACCATGGTTGGCGGTGATTGATTTTCATATAAATACAATCGTTGTCACAGTCAGACGTTGGACCATTGTTGACTATGGATGATATTCATATTAAGACAATATTTGTCAAAATGCAACACTATACCATAGTTGTCACAATGCGACGTTATACCGTGGTTAATTTCCATGGTTGACCATGATTGATTTTCATATTGAGACAATATTTCTCACAATGTGATATTGGACCATGGATTATTTTCATATTGAGACAATATTTGTCACAATGTGTTGTTGGGCCATGGATGACCATAATGACCATGTTCGATCATGTTTGACCATGATTGACCATGGTTGACGGTGGTAGAGAATGGTTGAAAATGGTTGATATTCATATTGATACAATATTTGCCACAATGTGACCTTGGAACATGGTTGACCATGATTCTAAATCCATGGGATTTATATTAAACCCTAGGATTAATATTATAAACCCTATGAATAATATTATACCCTAGGAATATGAACCCCTAGAATAATAAATCGAAGGGATTTATTTTATAAACCTAAGGGAATAATAACCCGAAGGGATTATAAACCCAAGGAAATAATATTAAACCCAATGAAATAATATTATAAACCCAAGATATATAAACCCTAACATAAATAATATAAACCATAAAATAAACGTGGTTCATTTTCTTATTGAGACAATCCTTATCACAATGCGACATTGCATAATGGTTGAGCATGTTGACCATGTTTGATTTTCATATCGAGAAAATATTTTCCAAAATGTGACGTTGGACCATGGTTAAGCATGGTTGATTTTCACATTGAGACAATCTTTGTCACAATGTGACATTGGGCCATGGTTGACCATGAGTGACCATGATTCATTTTATAAACCCAAGGGATTAATATTGTAAACCCAAGGTATATAAACCCTAAGATAAATATTATGAACCCTAAAATACACATGGTTGACCATGGTTGATTTTCATATTTAGAAAATCATTTTCATAATGTGACGTTGCACCATGGTTGACCATGGTTGAACGTGATTGATTTTCATAAAAAAAAATTGTTATAATACGTTGTTGGACCATGGTTGATATTAATATTGACTTTTGAGAGAATATTTGTCACAATGCGACATTGGACCATGATTGACCATGATTGATCTTATAAATCATGGTTTACCATGCTTGATATGATAAACCCAGGCGAAAAATAAACCCAAGGGATTACTACTAAAAACCTAAGGGATTATAAACCCAAGGGAATAATATTAAAATTAAGGGAATAATATAGACCCAAGGTATATAAAACCTAAGATAAATATTATAAACCCTCAAATAAACATGGTTGGACATGGTTTATTTTCATATTTAGATAATAATTTTCACAATGTGACGTTGGACCATGCTTTACCATGGTTGACCATGATATATTTTCATATCAATACAATCGTTGTTATAATCAGATGTTGGACCATGGTTGAAAATGGATGATTTTCATATTGAGACAATATTTTTCACTATGAGACGTTGGATTTTAACCATGGTTGTTACAATGTGATGTCAGGCCAGGATTATTGAACATGATTGATCTTCATACTATGACAATATTTCTCGCAATGTGACGTTGGACCATGGTTGGTTTTCATATTGAGCCAATCTTTGTCACAATGTGGTGTTGGACCATGGTTGACTATAATTGACAATGTTTGACCATGTTTGACCAATGTTGACCATAAGCTACAATGGTTGATGGTGGTTGAAAATGGTTGAGCATGGTTGATTTTTATATTGAGAAAATTGTTTCACAATGTGACGTTGGAACATCGTTGACCATGATTATAAATCCAAGGAGATTATATTAAACCCTATGATTTATATTATAAACTCTATGAATAATATTATACCTTAGGAATACGAACCCTTAGAATAATAAACCAAAGAGATTAGTATTATAAACACAAGGGAATAATAAACCCAAGGGATTGTTAGTAAAATGCTAAGGGATAATAAATCCAAGGGAATAATATTAAACCAAGGTGACTAATAAAATGATTGGATTAATGTTAAAAAATCATGGGACTATAAACACAATGGAATAACATTAAACCATAATATTAATATTAAACCCACGTAATATAAACCATAAGATTAATATTTTAAACCCAAGGGATCAATATTAAAAATCGAAGGGATCAATATTAAAACCAATGGTTGGGCATGGTTGACCAGGCTTGATCATGGTTGACCTAGGTTGACTGTGGTCAATATTAAAAACTAAATGTTGAAATGGAATAATATAATAAACCTAGTATTAAACCCAAGTTTTTTGATGTAACTATGTGACATTGAATACATTCCAATGTAATCTAACACTGTGACAATCATTGTTCGATTGATTTTCTTATAGAGACAATCATTTTCAAAATATAGAGTTCGACAATGGTTGACCATTATTAACCATGCTTGACGACGGTAGACCATGGTAGAACTTGGTTGATGATGGTTTATGATGGTTGATCATGATTAACTATGCTTAGTTTCCATATAGTGACAATATTTGTCACAATGTGACATTGGACTTTAGATGACCATGATTGATTTTATAAAACATGGTGGACCATGATTTATTTTATAAACACAAGGAATTATATTATAAACCCAAGGTATATAAACCCTAAGATAAATATTATAAACCCCAAAATAAATAAAAAATTGACCATGGTTGATTTTCATATTGAGACAATCCTTGTCACAATGAAACATAGAACCATAGTCGACAATGGTTGATCGTGATTTTTTTTTATCTCAAGACAATATTTGTCACAATATGAATTTTGAACATGGTTTAGCATGGTTGCTTTTCATATTGAGACAATCTTTGTAACAATGCGATGTTAAACCATGGTTGATATTATAAACCCAAGGGAATAATAAACCCAAGGGATTACTATTAAAAACCCAAGGGATTATAAACCTGAGAGAATAATACTAAACCTAAGGGAATAATATAAACCTAGATAAATATTATAAACCCTAAAATAAACATGGGTGACCATGGTTCTTTTCAATTGAGACAATATTTTTCACAATGAAACGTTAGATCATGTTTGATCATGGTTGGTGATGATTGATTTTCATATAAATACATTCGTTGTCAGAGTCAGATGTTGGACCATGGTTGAAAATGGATGATATTCTTATTGAGACAATATTTGTCAAACTACAACACTGGACCATGGTTGTCACAATGCGATCTTGGACCATGGTTATTGACCATGGTTGATTGATCATGGTTTACCATGATTGATTTTCATATTGAGACAATATTTCTCACAATGTGATTTTAGATCATGGTTCACCATAGTTGATTTTCATATTGAGACAATTTTTGTTACAATGTGTTTTTGGGCCATGGTTGACCATAAATGACCATGGTCGACCATGTTTGACCAATATTGACGACGATTTACCATGGTTGACAGTGGTAGACAATGGTTGAGAATAGTTGATTTCCATATTGAGACAATATTTGCCATAATGTGACATTGGAACATGGTTGACCATGATTATAAACCCAAGGGATTTATATTGAACCCTAGGATTAATATTATAAACGCTATGAATAATATTGTACCCTGGGAATATGAACCCCTAGAATAATAAACCGAAGCAATTGGTTTTATAAATCCAAGGGAATAATAACCCCGAGGGATTATAAACCTAAGGTAATAATATTAAACCCAATGAAATAATATTATAAACCCAAGATATATGAACCCTAAGATAAATAATATAAACCGTAAAATAAACATGGTTGAATTTCGTGTTGAGACAATTCTTATCACAATGCGACATTGCATCATGGTTGACCATGTTGACCATGTTTTATTTTCATTTCGAGACAATAATTTTCCAAAATGCAACATTGGACCATGGTTGACCATGGTTGACTTTCACACTAATAAAATATTGGTCACAATGTGACGTTGGACCATGGTTTACCATGATTGGCCATGATTGGTTTTATAAACGCAAGGTATATAAACCCTAAGATAAATATTATGAACCCTAAAATAAACATGGTTGACCATGGTTGATTTTCATACTGATACAATACTTTTCATTATGTGATGTTGCACCATGGTTGACCATGGTTGAACATGATTGGTTTTCATATAAAAAAAATTGTCACAATACGATGTTAGACAATGGTAGATTTTAATATTGAGACAATATTTGTCATAATTCGAGATTGGACCATGGTTGACCACGGTCGATCTTATAAATCATGGTTTACCATGCGTGATATGATAAACCCAAGAGAAAAATAAGTCCAAGAGATTACTACTAAAAACCTAAGGGATTATAAACCCAAGGGAATAATATTAAACTTAAGGGAATAAGATAAACCCAAGGTATATAAAACCTAAGATAAATATTATAAACCCACAAATAAACATGGTTGAACATGGTTTATTTTCATATTGAGATAATATTTTTTGCAATGCGACGTTGGACCATGCTTTGCCATGGTTGACCATTATTTATTTTCATATCAATACAATCGTTGGCATAATCAGACGTTGGGAAATGGTTGACAATGGATTATTTTCATATTGAGACAATATTTGTCACAATGACACGTTGGATGTTAACCACATTTGTTACAATGTGATGTCAAAATATTATTATTGACTATAATTGATTTTCATGTTGTGACAATATTTCTCACAATGTGACGTTGGACCATGGTTGACCATGATTAACCATGGTTGATTTTAATATTGAGACAATCTTTGTCACAATGTGGCATTGGACCATGGTTGACCATAATTGACCATGGTTGACCATGTTTGACCAATGTTGACTATGATTGACCATGGTTGATGGTGGTTGACAATGGTTGAGCATGGTTGATTTTCATATTGAGAAAACTTTGTCACAATGTGACGTTGGAACATCGTTGACCATGATTATAAATCCAAGGAATTTATATTAAACTTTATCATTTATAATATAAACATTTATGAATAATATTATACCTTAGGAATATGAACCCTTAGAATAATAAAACAAAGATATTGTTATTATAAACACAAGTGAATAATAAACCCAAGGGATTAATACTAAAATGCTAAGGGATTATAAATCCAAGGGAATAATATTAAACCCAGGGGACTAATATTATAAACCCAAAGTATATAAACCCTAAAATAAATATTATAAACCCTAAAATAAACATGGTTGACCATGACTGCTTTTCATATTAAGAAAATTCTTATCACAATGTGACATTGCACCATGGTTTACCATGATTGTTTTTTACATCAAGAAAATCTTTGTGGCAATGCGAGGTTGGGCTATGATTTACCATGGTTGATTTTGGTATTGAGACAATTTTTGTCACAATGCAAAGTTAGACCCTTGTTGACCATGATTGATTTTATAAACCCAAGTATCATAAACCTTAAAATAAATAAGGTTGGCCATGGTTGGCTATGATTTATTTTCACATTGACACAATCTTTGTCACAATGTGATGTTAGGCCACAGTTAACCAGATGGTATTTCACATTGAGACCATATTTGTCACAAGGTGGCATTGGACCATGGTTGTCTATGGTTGACCATGACTGATTTTGATATTGAGACAATATTTGTCGCAATGTGATGTTGGGCCATGGTTGACCATGGTTTACTCTAATATTGATACAATATTTGTCAGAATGTGACATTAGACCATGATTGACCATGGTTGATCATGATTTATTTTGATATTGAGAAAATTGTTGTCACAATGTAATAGTGGACCATTGTTGGCCATGCATGACCATGGTTTATTTTCATATTGAGACTATATTTGTCATAATGTGACATTGAACATGGTTTACCATGGTTGACGATTGTTGACAATGGTTGACCATGGTTTATTTTTCATATTGAGACAATATTTTTCACAATACGATGTTGGGCCATGGATGATTTTTCATATTGAGACAATATTTTTCACAATGCGATGTTGGACCATGGTTGACCGTGATTGTAAATCCAAGGGATTTATATTAAACCCTAGGATTAATATTATAAATCCTATCAATAATATTATATCATAGGAATATGAACCCTTAGATTAATTAACCCAAGGGATTGATATTATAAATGCAGGGGAATAATAAAACCAAGGAATTAACACTAAAACCCCAAGGGATTATGGTCAACAATTTCAACAGTGACTATAAAGAAGGAATTTGTTTTAGTGATGTAGTTGACTATGTGTGACTATTACTATTAACTAATATTAATAATAGGTAATTATGTTTGATTGATGTTGAAGAGTGTTTATTGTCGAACATAGCTAAACATAGTTGAACATAGTTAACCACATTAGTAAACCAATGTGTTCTAAATCATATTAATATAAATATTTTTATACATATAAACATATAGTTGATTAACATTGACCATGGTTGACTATTTATACACTGACTGCAAAGGTTCACTACAAAGGTTAAATATGTTTGTCTACGTCACCATGATGACTCTAGATATGTGTATATGCTTAATTGTAAGCATTCTAAACATAATGTCTAGAAATTATCATGGTTCAACGTGATCTTCATGTTCATTATATTTGACGAGACTGATGAGTGTTTAAATTAATATATTATTAATGTGTAAATATATAGATCAAAGTAATAATCTATAGTTATTATTGTATTATTATAAATTTATTAAAGTTTAAATAATATTATTACGTTGAAAATTATATTAATAAAATAACAATAATAATAATAATGTAGTATTAATATTAGTAATTATATTAATAACATATTATTATTATTATTAAATCTTATATTCTAAACCTAGTATTAAAAACTCCAATAAGTAAAACCCTAAAAACATTAATATTAATACCAATTTTTTTTTTTGGTGCTATAATTAACATTAATTTTTAAATTATTAAACATTTTTATTATTTTAGATTACTATTTTAATTCTTTATTAATTTTAGAGTTTTTCTAATTTATAATTAATTTAAGTATTAGATATCATTTTTGGGATTCAACTATGTTAAGTAAGTCATTCATCTATGACCATTTCCATGTGAGGTAGTCATAACTGACTAATTTCTCATGATTTATTAATAGTCTGCTTATCACTCATTGTATCGGGTGATGCACACAGAGGTGAAGAAGTGGGATTGAAACTAGTGATATGAATCACATAACGTCAATCATCACTTCCACGGCTTGCGCTCGGTAACTAGGACTTCCCGCGAGGTCACCCATAAAAGAACTCCTCTAGCTCAAGCGCGTAGCAAGTATTGTGCCTCATGAACCATTAAGTAGAGCTCTCTTTAATTCGGGTGGTTATTTTAATATTGTTTATTAATTTATGTAGTTATTTCTATTATGAAGTTATTGTAGATGCATGTCTTATTTAATTTTTTAATTATGTTTAATTTTTAAAGTTGTATCAAATTTGGTAATTATTTTATTAATATAGTTCTGCTAGTTTATATTCATGCAGACAACTACTTGTAAAATAATGAAAAAAGCTCAATCTCATTTTAGTTTTAATTTATGCTCACTCTACATTGATTCCCCTTTATCCTTGTGTTTCAATAATTGAATTCTAAAATTTTCTAACATATAATTTAATTTTATCGGTGTATATGATATGATTAATTTTCTATATAAATTAAAAATAATAAATAAATATTTTTTTTTAACTTATTTTATAAATTTGAATTTAAAATTTATTTTTATTTAAAATTTACTTGTTTAATAAAATGAAAAGCAAAAAATAATATGAAAATATTTTATTAATAAATAAATTGATGATGATGATGATGATGGTTAGCATCCACTGAGACCAAAATTTGGTCTATCAGACCTAAAGAAACGAATTATTTAGTTTGTTTTAAAAGTGTACTCCTATGATCAAAGAGTTGGAGATAAGTGTTCCTAGCCCACTATAATTTTGACATGCTAAAAGGCTAGGAAGGTCGGTATTGCAGCAAAAATTATGAAACTGAGATCTAATGTGGATGTGCACATGGAACTCTAAGAGGAATTGATTTTCATCCTCAATGTTCATATTCTCACAGAGGTGACAGATCATTTCTACCCATGGTATTTTAGGAACTACCCAACGACCTGTTTCACTATGGATCTCATGAGAGTTCATTCTTATCTTGGCTATTTTTTATTTTTTTTGAGCTAGTTAAAACAAATAGATACTTTTGATGTTCTAGAGTAGGGTTGATGACCTCCTTGTAATATCTTAATTTTATTTTAGCCTCTAAATATTTCTCACCCCACATTTTATCTTTAAGCTTAGAAGTAACAACATTTTTAATGTTATTAATAATTTGCAATGAAACATTTTCTTCAATCTCCCAATGGTTTAACCAGGCCCTGGTATCTTTATACCAACCTCGTTTGAGCCTTAGGTGGTTTTGGCTAGAATTTAAAGCTAGCTTAGGAAGTGTAAGGTCTCCCATGTTATTGATTTTGTGCTTATACAGCAGGAGCCTAGTCATAGCTAGGGTGTCGATAGGGGAAAGACCCACTTCTATAAGGAGAACAGGATAGGGTGTAGTCCTTTTAATTTCGAGGTTGTATGTTATAAAATGCTTCAGAATTTGCTCAATATTTCTCTAGTATTCTCTAGAGATGCTGCAACCCCCAAAACCCACATCCATACAAGATAACATGAGTGACTAAATTTTCAAAGAGGAGCTTATTTTTATCCCACATCACAAGGTTTGTTGCTTTACAATTATTTTCAAGACCAAGATAATCTTTCCACCCTCCATTAATCCTTTTCTCAATGGTATAGTTCCAATTGAGCTTGTGATGAATATCAATTCCTAGGTACTTGTAGGAAGACACTTCATACAAGTTGTTATTGTCATACAAACAATTAGCGTAAATGTCCTTCTTTGATTCGATAATCATAAATTTTGTTTTTTCAGTGTTAACAGTCAAACCCATGGTAGAGTAGAAATCCTTAAGAAGTCTTAGTTGCTTTCCAAGATCATATGGGCACCTTTCCAGAAGAAAAATATCGCCAGCATAAAGAAGAAGGATGACGACTATTCCAGCTAAGATCATGCCAGCACAACCTGCTTCCTCTAAACAACGTTTTAGCTTGTTGATGTAAATGCCAAATAGGGTAGGGGAGAGGGGGAAACCTTGTTTAACTCTTATATTACACTTAATATCTTTCTACCACCCCTAATTTCTCTTAAACATGGTAATTACATTCTCATATAAGCTTATAGTGGCAACTCTCAAATCGAAATGAACCTTTAGCTCTTCTAATCTATTATATAGGCTATTTCTAGGTACTGTATCAAAATCCTTTCTAAATTCCACAAAGCAACAAAATATATTGGATTTATCATTACGACATTCCTCCACAATGATCCTGAGCGTAACAAGGTGGTCCGTTTTTTAGTGTTTCCTTCTAAAACCCTCTCGGCCTTTAGCCCACTTACCTTCACTTTCAAGCCATATGCTCATATTATTTTCCAAAATAATACCATATAATTTGGCGAAGAGAGGGCTAATCATAATTATCTGATAATTAGAGGGGTTATTTATATCCCCGCTTTTAAAAATAGGAATAGTGAGGCTCCGATTCCATGGTTTAGGGAACCCTTTATTGACTGCTTGATTGAAAAGCTTGTGGATGTGATGGATGAGGACATGACCTCCAATTTTTAATATTTATTCTTGGTAACCTTCAATGTCCTTAGCTTTTCCATTTTTCAGGCGCTTAACCACAAAATCTATGTCTTCTAATGAGAAAATTCTTCCATTGTGAGCTGGGTTTCAAAGTTATCTATGACATTTGGAGATTCATAAAGATTTTTAAGATAGGAATTCTAGTCGTGTAAAGAAATTCTATTATTATCTTTAGTTTTTCTAGTTAGAATCTGCCTCCAGAATTTCTTAGGAGATACCTTAGAGAGGGGTAATAGATTTTCTTGTCTTTTATGAATATACTACATTTTTTTTCCTTTTAGTTAGGGCTTTGTATATTTCTATCTTTCCAATTTTAAGAGACTCATCAACAACTTCCTTAATTTCTCTCCACGAACTTTTACAATCTTTATTATACCAAGGGGTGGTTTTGCTATTTCTTTTATTACTTTAAAATTCAATTAAAAACTTGTTAAGAGAATATGAGAGGCTTGTAGTAAAATTATGATAGAGGTCTTCTATGTTGTCTATACTAGATAAAGGAAGCAAATTAATTTTTAATTCATTTAAAAAAAAGATCTTTTTTATTTCTATTAAAGATTAAGTTCTTTTGGCTATAAAAAAATTTCTTCTATGGGATCTCTATGCATGACAAAATTGAGAGTTACAATTAAAGGTCTATGATCTAAGCCAGGCTCATGGTTGATCAAGATGTTAAATTTTATTATTTTGTTGTATAAAGGCATATAAGAAATAACATAGTCTACCACGTTTCTACCAAGTCCATGGATAGAGGTCATCTGCCTAGAATTGGGCCACTTCTTTAGACCGTTGCAAATTATGAGATCCTGTGCACTGCAGAGCTTGAATAGCTCAGACGCAAACAAATTTTCCTTTAGATCTTCAGATCTTCTTTTGTATCGGCTAGTTAGAGTAAGGTTTTCGTCTAACCAAAGACGATTAGGGTTGGAATAATTGCTTAGAAGAATAGCTTGGTTTCTTGAAGTTAGAGCATTAAATTTACCCATTAAGAGGATATTAACTTCATTCCTTAGGCTAGAAATATCATTTTCTAAACCATTGTAAGGACCATTTTTATCTAAATTATTTTTCTTATAGAAGTTAGAATTAATAGGGGAAAAATAAAAGATTTCTATGTAGGTTTTTTATTATTATTAATGTCAGTAATATCTATCCAAATATATTGGTTGTAAGGGTCCTTTTTATAAATCCTAGAATGGGGGGGCATGTTCTTCTTAATCTAACAAGCTATACCCCCAATGCCTCTACGGTAGGATCGCTTGTTCCACATTGACCATAGTACAAAGCCATATATGTTAGGGACCTTAGATTCTTCGTGCTCCCATATTTCAACTAGCAATATAATATCAACTTCATTCGAGATCCAAATTAGCTTGGGGCCTTTGTTCCATGCAAATCCCTGATAGTTTCGAGAAAGAATCTAGAGCATGTTGAATTTCTATTTATTACTATGTTTTTGGTTTCTATCTTAAATAACGACTTTTCTATTTTTGATTATTGCCCATTTTCCTTCCTTCCTAGTTTATTTTACCTTTTGAACCTCCTTTCTTAATTCTGCTTGATCTTCTGGAATGAGATCTTCATTTATATATTCTCGTTCCTTTTAGACTTGAGGTTTTACTAAGTATGTCATACTTATGGTCAGTAGAGCTCACCTTTATGCAGATCAATCTTCCTTTATCTCAGTCAATTTCCCCAACCTTGTTGCTTCTCTGAGACACATTGTGTCAATTTGTAATATATTATGGGAAATTGCCCCAAGGTAAAGAGTGATTTCGTCTACCTCTCTTTCAAACCAAATATTGCAAGGTTCAGCCCTTTTCATATGCTCATGGTCTAATTCTACCATCAATTTTTCTAATGCTCTCTAGCACCAACATCTCCTTGTTGGGACGATTGATTCGTATCTTGGCTTTGTTTTTCTATCATTTGTAATCTAATCTCCATTGTCTCCATTTTATTCTCCATTAGTTTTATTTTATTTTCTATTTGTTTTTTGATCTTGTCTTCAAGAGATGTAAATTTATTTTCCAGCATCGCATCTAACTCTGTTTGTAGCCTGGCTTCTCTTTCTTCTCTACACTTCTCTAAAAACTCTATATACTCATAAAGGCTCTGTAGAGTAATTGTGCTAGATCTACCTTTGAAAATCTTTAATAAATGCCATGAATTATTCATACTTGTGAACAAATATATGAGCAATAGATGTATATTTTTTAAATTATAATTTTTTTAAATATTTATAAAATAAATAGCACAATAACATATATTTTATAGTTTTTAAGCTTGTCATTTTTTTTTAAATGCCCATGAGCTAGTTAAAGGTGGCTATTTATAAAACATATATACTTAATAATTATTTTTAAGTGTAAACCATTAATTTCATTTAACTTTATTTCTAAATATTTTAAAATCTACAATAAAATTTACAATTTATAATCAATATACATTTAACTTTATTTTCTAATTTTTTTAAAAATGTTTTAAGATTTATAATAAAATTTAAATTGATAATAGGAAAATGTATTTTTTTATTTGTATATAATGTAATTTAATTTAATAACATATCAGTAACATGAATCACTCAAACTTTGGATGTGATTGGCATATTTATATATTTAATAAACAGAAATTATTTTCATGGACATGTAATTTCAAAGATTTTAGATATTTAGATTTTGGAAGCGGCGGAAACAATACACTTGCTAGCACTGGACCAGGAGCACGCACAAAATTCCAAATCTGTAAGTACTTTACTTTCCATTTTGCACCGATCTATATAATTAAATAATAATCTGTAGTAGACAACTATAAAGCATTGGTGGCCTATTCAATCACTTTGTGAGTTGTCATTATCCTCTTCTATGCATATATTTTGGTGTTAACGGACAAATTTTCTTAGGATATCCAAGATATCTATTATTGAATCATCTTAATATTTTCATGGTTTTTTATCATATTAAAGAAAAATTTATTTTTAAAAGTATATAAAGCTTTTTACATTTCAGTTTTTTTTATGAATTTCTATACATTCCCTTTTGTATTACATAGAATGAGAAATAGTATCAAAATATTTTCCAGAAAACATAAATGAAAGCTAAACCAATCCGTAAATATAATAATGAGAACCAATTGAACGATTCGTTATTTTATAGTCGAATTAGAAAATTACACATGCGCGAGTGTTTTCCTATCGGATGTAAGATCTCCGGATTGGGGAAACAGGCGACATGTAACGCTCTCTGGCGTGGGTAAACATCATAGCGAAACGAGCGCGCCACCCAGGAACACGTTGGACATTTTCAACACGCGGCAACACACTGGACATCTGCAACATGCGGCACCCAACATTTCCTGAAATTTCAATCTACTTTTAAATTTGTTCGATGGTTCGGGGTGCTCAACGCCTCAGCCGTCGATATCAACTAAGACCGAGGATATGCTTGGTATATTCCTTCTAAAATTTATGTGGACCGTTGATTAAAATAAAAAATAAAAATCAACCCATCTCATTCCACAACATTCGCCTATCAGCGAATTAAATAATTATTTATATATAAATCCAAATTATATAATTATTAAAATTCGAAAAAAAACTAAAGAAAATTAAAACCTTTTTTCTGGTAATATATTTTCAATTTGACATAAACAACTGCTCTTTCAACAATTAAGTAAAGAACAATAATAAAATCATGAATCATGCCATGACTATTAGCTACTCCATTGGAAATGGACGATTTAATTATTGAGTTGGTGTTGGACGGTGTAGGATGGACATTAAAGTGGGTGACCAAGAAGGGGCTCATCTTTTAGCATTAAGCCTTAGGTCTCCAAGGCTCCTCTTTTAACTTCAAGCCTTAGGTTTCCTTATTGCGAGACCAACTAAAGGCATAGGCCAATAAAATGGCTTTCCTCAAAAATCATGGAAATTTAGGTAAGATTTTAAGAAAATCGGGTAGTGATTTTTGTAAATCTAGGTTACAGCTATTAAACTTCAATATTTTGGGTGTCCTAAAGGTTTTTGATGGCGCTAAATCTATTTCCACCATCAAAAACATGATTCAAACATTGCTATTGGAAGATTTCTTAAAAAAAAATTTGCCTTATTTTCGGCCACTTTTAGTTGTGCAGGCAATTCCTCCACCTCCCTAAACAACTTCTATAAAATGTTTAAAATTGTATTGTTATCAATAATAAAATCAATAAATAATTATTTACATTTTCATATATATATTCATTATTTAAGAAAAAAACAGTACAAGTAGTAGTTTGATGTGCTACTACTCTGTTCATTGGAAAACCGGACTAGTAGTACAAGTTCAACAACTTAACATTATATATGTTGTGCTTAATCATTGTTACTAACAAAAAGTGGTATCTACCCAAGTTCTTCCCAATACAAAACTAGATCCTATGATCCATAGAGCTACATTTATTAAAAAAGAAACATCTGATGCTCATAAAACCAAAACAACATTTTGAATTGAACTGTTTTAGCAAAGAGTTCTGATAAATAACAATTCTTTGAATCAAGTATGTGGATCATCCAGGAAAGTCACACACCCTGACCTTGATGTTCACGAGCAATCCGCTAGCCATGTTGAGCCACAAACCACGATCACAAACCATCCTCGACGAGCCTCCTAACAAGCCACTAACCATGCTAAGCCACAGACCGCGACCATCCACAAAAAACAATCAAGAACTCACCATGTTAAGCCATAGACAACGTACATCCATGAACAATAACAAAGCTTGGAACCCACTAAGCCACGGATCACTGCCAACCACGAACATCAACAAGGTGAGAGTTGTGTCCGGAGAGTGGATTTTGGGGTGTGATATTCCGAGACCTTACGAGAAACCAAATAAGAAGGATCATGCCTTAGGGGACAGTCGAGAGTATGACCACCGTAAGGAAAACTGCAGGGAATCTGAACCACAGGAGAATGATGTCGAGAGAAGCCATTCTAGTTGGATAATTGACAATGTCGCAGAGGGGAAAATTCTGAAATTTTCTTAGAATCAAGCAGAAACCATCTTGGAGTCCTTTCAAAGAAGTCTGCAAATCGAAAGAAGGCACATAACCCGACGAGAGACATAGAATAAAAGTCTACAGGGCCAGCGAATTCCACCTACCCACCAAGTGAAGTTTGAAGATGGATCCATTCCAAGACGAGAATAGAAATGCAAATGTGCCACCTTTCAGAAAAACTGTAAAGGCCCAAGGTTGGCCTTGCATGGGTTTACGCCGGAATGAAAAGAAAGGTTGGCATGGTAAGGGAAGTTAAGTATTTCCGTTGAGGCATAATGCATTTGATAACAGATTTTAGTGGTCCGGGAGGTACCTAAAAGGGGCAGCACGCTTATGGTGATTCCATGCTAATTGGAGTAAGCATATTGTTCATATGATAATTGGAAATGGTCATATCGTAGCGAGCGCATGTGAGGAGGTGATAATGTACCATGGTTAGGAAAGAAAGAAAGAAAGAAAGTATTTTTAACATCTACGAGGTTAAAAATAGCTTATGGGACAGATTGATTCTCTATCTCGCTCCACGACAAACTCTCCGCTGAGTAGATTATCCCAAGAGCTTGCTGATACCAGCGTAATTTTCCCTGTTGTCTTTGAAGGCATTGCATTCTAAAATGATTTTATTTATTTTTTATTTTTTTTTATTTTTTTATTTTTTTTTATATTTTATTTTATTTTTTCCACTTTTCCAGAAGAGAAAAAAATACATACTCTTTCCTTCCACATTTCTTTTGGCCTTTTCCAGCGCCCTATTTCACAATGGAGTTGATGAGAATTAGTCCTTAATTGAGCAATATGAATTTTAGATTTTCAAGAAATATTGGCTCCAATGTACGCTTTTTGCTGATGATTATGAGTGGGGTTAAACTCTTCAATGTAGTACTTCTTCTTTCTAGTACGTTTATGGAACTTATCCACAACAAAAAATTTTATCAGTTTACTATTTGTAGGACACATGCTCAAGAAAATACCCCATTTAGAGATGCTTGAATGTTTTCCTCACTTGAACATTTAAGCTAGAAAATCCATAAAGAGCATGCGACATGAGCAAGATAAGGTGGTTATTCATTCAAAAAATATTTATCATTATAGTGACATGCATTAGAATCATTCTCCCTATTGCGGCTCGTTTGCATTTACCTTTGAAATATTTTTCAAAACACCAAAGAAGCATATATGATAGAAATTGTAAAATTTTGTGTGTAGTAGATAGAAGGATTCTGATTTATATGTTGATACATTAACATTACATGATGAGATGTGAAGGTGGGTCGACAAATCATTCACATGCAGAACAGTTTGAGACTTAGACTGATCGGCACGTTAAGAACATTGCACACCAGACAAGGTCGAGTCGGGCTCATTCGTAAGCTCGGGAGAGATCATCGCCTTTTAAGACTGAATAAAGCTCAGGAGGGTTTTAACACCATGGAGAAATATGGAGTCGCATGAGTTCATTGAATGAACTATCGCAGGGAGTGGCGTAGAGAAGATGAAGTTGTAGAGTGGCAATAACCAAAGAAACAAAGAAATCAGTTAAGGCGGAAGACCTTTAGAAGATTCCCAAAGGAGGCAATCAGACGGTGATGATCAAATCGTAGAATTAAAGTGAGAGATGAACGGACCAGGTTGCATTGCAAAGTTAAGTTTTAAAAGTTGCGAAGTGGACACGAGTCGGTATAGCGCAATTTCACATCAACGATATTTGAAGTTTATGGGTTAAGGACTTCACAAGTTAAACAAAAAAACTTGCGATGCGGTAAGAAACGAAACTTGTGATGCGATAAATGGAGGAGCGATGTGTTGGCACAACAATTCATCGCATAACACACATTGCAGGTTTTAAAAGATAAGTGTTAAGGAAAAGGCTAAATTCAGCGAAATGCGAAGTGTGACGTGGCAAACTGACGTGTCAAGCTGACATGGCAAGTTGACGTGGCAAGTTGACGTGGCAGATGATGTGGTCCCATCCCCACAGATCAGAGTTGATTCATACTGACATGGCAAGCTGACATGGAAATGACATGGCGGTGACGTGTCCAGCTAACGTGGAAGATGAAGTGGGCCTGGCCTGTATACCGCACATCGCGAGTTTTAAAAGTTAAGTGCAAAGGGTTTGAGTTATAATCGCCAAAGTGAAAAATGCGATGCGGTGGGGCCCGATTGCAAATCACAAGTTTTAACGAATAAGTGAAGAGGTAAGAGTTGAATTTGCCGAAGTGTGATGACGGTAGGACCCGATCGCAATCACAAATCGCAAGTTTTAAAATATAAACACTAAGGAAAGGTTAAGGATAGTGAAATATGAAGTGTGATGTTTGCACGGACGCGATGTGGTTCCAAGATGAAATCTAAAGGATTTCTAGTTCAGGCTTATGCGGTTATGCACCATTTTATGAAGAAATAAGCACAACACGGCAAAAAAACTCGGGTAAGTGACCCAACGTAGATCAAAGGAGAAGAGGCAGAGTCGGGTAGCAGGTGATATGATTGACCGTGTTTGAAGCACAGGGGCATAGGCAGAGTCAGGTAGAAGAGCGTAAAGTGCCCCTATTAGGACCATGAAATATGGGTCAATTCAGGCACTGAGGCGTCGTTACAAAGTTGTGCAGCCGCGACATCATAGCCACAAAGGGCACCTCAACACTTGGGTAGGATGCATCAGAATCATCACATTCAGAAAAATGAGCAATATTTCCAGTTTTTGTTTTTTTTCTCAAGTATGATTTCATAAGTAATCTTAACAGTTTAGGTAGTCGAAGATTTTCAATAAGTTCAGGAGTTACGAACCACTGTCATGTATTTAAGTAGATAGAAATAAAGAAAATGGGTTCCAATTTTTGGACCTCTAGATCACTGTTAATTTGATATTGAATTTTCTAAGAAATTAATGAAAGAAGATCAAGTTTCCTGCACCTGTTGACGTTGATATGTCTTTCCAGTTTTGCTCTATGCTTATTCCTATTTGAATGAAGTGAAGTAATGTAGAAGTCCGTCTCTTAATTAAATATGTGAGTAAGAGTTAAATCACCTTAATTTGTGCTCCTTCACTTCATCCCTTCTCTTTTCACAACTCGTAATGGATCTTTAAAGTAATAGATTGTGTGTTTACATCATATTATTTCGAGTTTACTCTCTCTCCATGAATTTCCTCTCAAACTTAAAAATGGTAGATTCTATGTATTCAACATATCATTTTGAGTTTCTCTTACAGTTCTACTTTTTCCTCCCCTCAAGCTCAACCAAATATAGTTGTTGGTCCCTCTTCTATTGTCCATCATCCCACCCCCATATCAATTTTACCTCCACCTTCATTCAATTTCACAGCAGGTTCATCAACCTCAACCACCCAAGGAGTAGTTAACCAAGTTTTTAATATGGTAGCACCAGCTTTCTTAACGGATAGATATGCACCACTAAATATTCTATAACCAATGAATGCCATGCCTCAAGAATACCTCAAATTACTTCCTCGTTTCACTGGAGAAGATGAAGTAACTCTAAAACAACATTTACGCTTGTTTTGCACTTTTGCTGAGAATTTAAATGTAGAACATCTTGATGTTGTGATGAGACTCTTTGTGCAGTATCTAAGTGGAGAGGATAGGAAATGGTTCAAAAGTTTATGAAATGATTCAATAAATGACTGGAAAGATTTAGAAACTCAATTGACTCAGACATGGGGAGAGAAGAGAGATCATGGTTACTCATTAACAAAGTTTAATTCATTTAAAATAAAGCCTAATGAAAACATTTTTGAGTTTGTAAAAAGATTCAACAAATTGTACAATAGTTTACCTACAAAGATGAAGCGCCCCTGTAGGAGCAAAGGTAGTTCTTTCTAGGGCTTTTGAAGCTGATTTTAGCTTTACATTAAGAGAGAGAAGAGCCCCTACTCTTGAGTAGATACAAACATATGCTTTAGAAATTGAAGCTAATATGACTACAGCTGGAAAGGTGAGAGGGAAACAACTAGTCCAAGAGAAGGGGAAGGAAAAATAAGAATCATCACAAGATCTAAGGATTGAAAATATGGCAAAGGTGATGAAAAAATTGAAAAATAAGCTAGCTAAGATGGAACTGGAAAATAAAAAAGACAAATACAACAAAACCGAGGGGGGTTTAGCCCTCAATTCAGAAGACATCCCCTGAAAATTTTGCAGAGGGAAAGAAGAGATCAAGAATAGGGTCAAGCACCGTTGTATATAGAAGTAGCACCCGCAGAGCCAGCAAAAGATGACCAAAGGGAGGCCGAGGATCAGGTATCCACTATGTATGGCAAAGAAGAGGATGAAGAGGAATATTGCAAGGGAGAATATGCTGAAGCTAAAATTTCTTTTGATCAATATGAAATGGATGAATACTGTAGGAAATTCACAGATTTCATGCAAGCTGAGTTACGTAAAAGTATGATTTGAGGTCTAGAAAGAGATCTAGAGTGCAGGATAATGAAGTTGAACAACAATGTTCCATTCCTCCTCCAATGGCGCCTACACTACAAAAGGACCCTACGAAACAGGTCAGTAATAAGAAACAACCTATAAATTCACTTAATAGAACAAATGTGCACTAGGGTGAATCTTCCTAGAACAAATCAATTGACACTAATATCTTGGAGAGAGTTGTTCATGTACCCGAACAAGTAGCAAAATATAGAAAGAGTGAAGAAGAACTTGAAAATAATGTTAAGCAAACTCATGCTTTCAATTTGACAAAAGAGTTGGAGAAGGTCAAAATTTAGGTGCCTCTTCTAGAATTAGCCAAAATACCAGATTACAAGAAAGAAATTTCAGAGTTTATTAATATCACATAGGTGGAAGACATATGTGACACAACAAACTTACAAGAAGAAAAGCTAGTAGTCACCTTTGGTCCTCATGTAGAAGAAATAGACCCCTCTATTCCACCCTTCTATATTTTTCTGCTCCTTCATGATTGTACTCTACATAATTGCATGCTGGACTTAGGAGCATCCCATAATCTCATGCCATTGACTGTTATGAAGGAACTTAACTTGCATATTACCAAACCTTAAAGGGATCTGTATTCATTTGATTCCAAAAGGGTGAAATGTGTTGGGTTAATTAAAGATATAGCAGTTTCGTTGGAACAAATACCAGCAAAGATCATAGTCATGGATGTAGTGGTTGCTGACATCCTAGCCAGGTTTGGAATGTTCCTGTCAAGATATTGGGGAGCAAAGTTGGGAGGTGTACTAAAATTAGATTTCACTTATGCTATAATCCCGGTCTTTAATGGGGAAGAAATGAGGTTGTATAGGGAAACAAGGTTTGTGAATACTACCTCTAAGAAAGATGCCAGAAATTCCCCCATTTATAGTCAAGAAACAGAAGACCTTTCCTATTTCATGTTGCATGAAGATGCAGAATTTGTTGAAGACACAGGGAATCAACTCTCTTCTGAAGTTGTAAATAATGAGTTGCACTCAAGGAAGATTTGGAAGTGATACTTTGATGGTGCCTATTCCAAGGAGGGTGCAGGTGCTGGATTCTTGCTGATATCACTCGAAGGTAACCTCATGCCTTTCTCTTTTAAACTAGAATTTGATTCAAAAAACAATGTGGCTGAGTATGAGGCCTTAATCTCAAAGCCTTCAAGTTACTAAACAAATGGGAGTTCAATGTATTTCAGTTTTTGGAGACTCTGAATTGATAATAAGAAAGATTAAAAATCATTGTCAAACCAAGCATCCAAGATTGAGATCATATAGGAATGAAGTGTGGGATCTGGTAGAAAAATATTTTGAAGCATTCAATCTTCAGTATATTCTGAGGGAGGAGAATAAATTGGCCGATTCTTTAGCAGTTGCAGCCAGCACCTTCAAACCTCCAATAAATCCAAGATTAAGGTATGAGATTGAAATTAGGCATAGACCTTCTATCCTTGATAATGTGAAACATTGGCATTTGTTTGACGATGATGAAGAGATAAGTCAGTTCCTAACCATGATTGGAAACTTTGAAGACGCTGATATAGACTACGAGGAAGAATAAATAGATCAGAAAGAAGAAGTGAGAAACATTAAGCAGTCGATAGGTGAACAGAAGATTATCCAATTAAAAGATAATGTGCTCCCTAAGGGGTTGGTTACCCTTGAAATATTATTCGATGCTAATGATGTTGTTATTAATTCAAATAAATCACATCGAGAAGAAGATATGGAAGATTGTAATTTAGGAACTCAGTAGGAACGCATAATAGTGAAATTATTCAAAGGTGTTCCCAAAAACTACAAAGAAAGAGACATCGATCTTTTTAAGAAATATATGGATGTGTTTTCCTGGTCATATGAAGACCTAAAAACATATGACAAAACCATTATTCAACATAAGATTCCATTGAAGGAAGGAATCAAACCACACAGATAGAATCTCACACAGATCAACCCATTTTTGTTAGCTCCAATTGAAAAAGAAGTGAAGAAACTATTGCAGGTGAAAATTATAGTCCCTCTCAGATATTCAGACTGGGTTTCTAATCTGGTCCCCACAAGAAAGAACAATGGAGAGATAAGACTGTGTGTAGACTTCAGGAACTTGAACCAAGCATCTCTAAAAGATAATTATCATTTTCTGAAAATGGATTATGTCTTACAGAAGGTGACAAAAGCTCATAGGTTTTCTATGGTTGATAGATTTTCTGGGTATAATAAGGTAGTAGTAGAAAAAGAAGATCAGAAGAAGACTGCTTTCACTATGCGCCGGGGCACCTTCTTGTACACAAGGATGTCATTGGCCTTATGAACACAGGTGAAACATTTCAGAGGGCCATGAACATAGCCTTCATTGGTGACAGGTTTGTAGTTATATATCTGGATGATGTAACTATTTTCTCAGGGTCAGATGATGAACACTTGGAGCATTTGCAAAAAACTTTTTAAAAGTGTAGAAAGTTTGGTCTTTCATTAAGTCCTAAGAAATATTTGTTTGCCTTAGAAGAAGGTAAATTATTGGGTCACATAGTTTCTAAACAAGGAGTAAATATTGACCCAGCAAGGGTGGAAGCCATTCAGACTATTCATTTACCCAGAAGCAAGAAAGATATCCAGAGATTCCTGGGAAAAATAAACTTTCTGAGGAGGTTTGTGCCCAATTATCCTGAGATCATGAGAAGTATAACAGATATGTTGAAGAAAAATGCAGAAGTAAAATGGGATAAGGAAGCAATAGATGCATTTGTTAGAATAAAGGAATCATTGTTAGCCCAGACTATCAAGAGGCCTTTCAGGTATTCTCATTTGTATCCCCCACTACTATTGCTGTTGTGTTGTTACAGAAAAAATAAGATAATAAGGAGCAAGCAGTTGCATTTTTCAGCAAATTTGTCAGAGATGCTGAGCTCAAATACAATATTCTAGAGAAACAATTATATGCTTTGGTCAAAGCACTCAATTCCTTCAGGACTTATGTTTTTCAATCCCAAATAACTGCTTATGTTCCTAATTCTGTTGTGAAAGATGTGCTGGTCGAAAGTGATGTTGAAGGAAAATGGGGGAAGTGGATAGAAAAAATGCAAGAGTATAATTTGGACATCAAACCCACCAAGTTGGTTAAGGGACAAGGTTTAGCGAAGTTGTTGACAGAGACAAATTTTCAAGCCTTGAGAATTAATCTGTTGGCACCAGTGGATGGAGTTGTTAATGAAGAAGGTCAAAGCATGTCCAAAACATGTATTCAATATAATTTTTTGTGCTTTTATTGGTATAAGGATATTGTGCACTACGTGTGTTTATTTTCCTGTCCAACTTCACTCAATAGAACAAAATACAAAGCTCTCAATCTCAAGTCTCATCCATATGTTATCGTAGAAGCGAAGCTATACTGGAAATACCCTGCTGGTATTTTGTTGTTATGTTTGACCGAAGGAGACTCTATTGAAGTCACCAAACAATATCATGAAAGTCTGTATGGAGAACATTATAGATGGAAGGCCACTTCTCATAAAATTCTTAAGTCAGGCTTTTATTGGCCAACCCTATTTGCAAATATTTATAGATTGGTTAGAAGTTGTCAGAAGTGTCAATTGTTTGTTGAAAAGAAAAAACTTGCTCCATTACCTCTCATCCCAGTATTTATTGAAGAACCTTTCAGGAAATGGGTATTGGATTTTATTGGAGATATCAATCCACCATCAAGTGGATTCTGACTACCACTGATTACTTTACAAAATGGGTGGAAGAAATAACCACGAAGAAGGAAAATGATCCAGTAGTGATGAAGTTTGTGGAGGAAAACATCTTCAGTAGATTTGGATGTCCAGTCAAAATTGTGACTGATAATGCTTAGGTATTCAACTCTTCTCATTTCATTAATTTATGTCAAACATATAATGTAATTTTATCACATTCCACAACATATCATCCCCAAGGGAACAAATTGGTAGAGTCCTCAAATAAGACATTAGTCAGATTCTTGAAGAATACAATCACTGAGAATTAGAAGGATTGGGATATGAAGTTGAATTTTTCCCTCTAGGCAGTTCGAGTCACTACCAAGAGATCCACTGGGAAGTCTCCCTATGAAGTGGTTTATGGAACTCAAGCGTTATTTCCTACTCAGTTGGCCAAAATAGTAATTTCTTTCCTTCAAGAAGCTCAGGAAGAAGTGAATGATCTAGTAAGAATATTGAACAAAATAATTGAATCAAGTGAAAACAAAAACAAAGTCAGGGATAACTTGATTACTTATCAAGAAAAGATGAATTCTATATTCGACAGAAAATCAAAAGAAGTTCTCTTTCAAGCAGGAGATTTGGTACTGAGATGGGACACCAGACGAGAAGAAAATGGGAAGCATGGTAAATTTGACCCTCTTTGGTATGGTCCATATCATATCTCTGAGGCAAGGTCAAATAACACATTCATTTTGGAAGATCTAGATGGAAAGCTAGTACAACTTCCTGTGAACGGGGAGTATCTGAAGCATTATTTCCAGCATTAAAAGCCAGCACTCCACCATTGTAAATATAGGATTGCTCATTGTTCATATGTCACCAAGAATTATTTGACTCTATTCCCAATGGATAAGGCACTAATATGCAGTTCTTAGTGCTTCTGTGGAGAAAAGCACTATCCCCAAGTGGTGTCAAATGTTGTGGCTCATTTGCATTTACCTTTGAAATATTTTTCAAAACACCAAAAAACCATATATGATAGAAAATGTAAAATTTTGTGTGTATTAGATAGAAGGATTATGAATTATATGTTGATACATTAACATTACATGATGCGATGTGAAGGTGGGTCGAGTCAAGCGCATTCACGTGCAGAACTGTTTGAGAATCGGACCGATATGCACATTCAGAACATTGCACATGGGGCAGGGTCAAGTCAGGCTCATTCGCAAGCTCAGGAGAGAACATCGCCTTTTAATATTGAATAAATCTCAGGAGGGTTTTAACACTGTGGAGAAATATGGGGTTGCATGAGTTCATTGAATGTACTATAGCAGGGAGTAGCGTAGAGAAGATGGAGTTGGAGAGTGGCGACAACCGAAGAAACAGAGAAATCGATTAAGGTAGAAGACCTTTAGAATATTCCCAAAGGAGGCAATCGGAAGATGAGGATCAAATCATAGAATTAAAGTTAGAGATGAATGGACCAGGTTGCATTGCAAATTTAAGTTTGAAAATTTACAAAGTGGACAAGTGTCGGCATAATGCATTTTTTCATCGATGATATTTGAAGTTTATGGGTTAAGGACTTCACAAGTTAAATGAAATAACTTGTGATGCGATAAGAAACAAAACTTGTGATGCGATAAAGGGAGGAGCCAGGTGTTGGCACAGTGATTCATCGCATAGCACACATCACAGGTTTTAAAATATAAGTGTTAAGGAAAAGGCTAAAGTCAGTGAAATGCGAAGTGTGACTTGCGAAGCTGACGTTTCAAACTAACATGGCAAGTTTATGTGGTAGGCTGATGTGGTAGGCTGACATGGCAAGATGACGTGGCAGATGATGTGGCCCCGATCCAAGAGATTTCAGTTGATTCATGCTGACTTGGCAAGCTGATGTGGCAATGATGTGGCGGTGATGTAGCAAGTTGACGTGGCAGATGAGGTGGAGTTGGCCCGCATACCGCACATCGCAAGTTTTAAAAGTTAAGTGAAAAGTGTTTTAGTTATAATCGCTGAAGTGCGAAATGCGATGCGATGGGGCCCAATCAGAAATCACAAGTTTTAACGAATAAGTGCAGAGGTAAGAGTTGAATTCGCCGAAGTGCGATGACGGTGGGACCCGAATGCAATTGCAAATTGTATGTTTTATAAGATAAATGCTAAGGAAAGGTTAAGAACGACGAAATGTGAAGTGCGATGTTGGCACAAATGCAATGTGATTCCAAGATGAAATCTAAAGGATTTCAAGTGCAAGCTTATGCGGTTATGTTATGAATAAATAAGCACAACGCGGAAAAAAAGCTTGGGTAATTGACTCGACACAGATCAAAGGAGAAGAGGCAGATTCGAGCAGCAGGTGATATCATTGACTGCGTTTGAAGCATAGGGGCATAGGCAGAGTCTCCCAGAAGAGCGTATAGAAGCCCTATTGGGAGCATGACAGATGGGTCAAGTTGGGCAATGAAGCGTCATTATAGAGATGTGTAGCCGCGACATCATAGCCAGAAAGGACACCTTGGCACTTGGGGAGGATGCATCAGCAACATTAGATTCAACAAAACGAGCAATATTTCCAGTCTTAATTTGTTTTCTCAAGTATGATTGCATAATTAATATTAACAGTTTAGGTAGTCAAATAGTTTCAAGAATTTTAGGAGTTACGAACCACTATCATGTATTTAAGTAGATATAAATAAAGAAACTGGGTTCCAAGTTTTGGACCTCTAGATGACTGTTAATTTGGTAGTGAATTTTCTGAGAAATTATTGAAAGGAGATCAAGTTTAATACACCTATTGAAGTTGATATGTCTTTCCAGTTTAGCTTTATGTTTATCTCTATTTGAATTAAGTGAAGTAATGTAGTAGCTGGTCTCTTAATTACATCTGTGAGTAAAAGTTAAATCACCTTAATTTGTGCTCCTTCACTTCATCCCTTCTGTTTTCACAACTCCTGATGGAAGTTTAAAGTATTAGATTATGTGTTTACAACATATTATTTCGAGTTTCCTCTCTCTCTCCATGAATTTCCTCTGAAACTTAAAAGTGGTAGATTCTGTGTATTCATCATATCATTTTGAGTTTCTCTTACAGTTCTTATTTTCATTTCATTCGGATATCAACAGTTTATGGCATTGTGAAGGCTTTTATTATATCAAATTATTGAGTGTATTAAATAAATAGATTCCAAAGGTGTTAAGCATAGGCCATTTGATATTATAATTGTGACATACATCTACAAAATGTCTTAAGCATTGATTCCTTACCACAACCAAAGGATTGTTTCTTGAGATACAACATTCCCGACGAGGGGGGAATTTTAAATTTATATTAATATAAAATATATTTTATTTTGTAATATATTAACGACAATATGTTTATTTTAACAAAAAAAAAACTATCTACATATTTATTTTGTTACATTTATTTAAAAATTTATTAGTATGGTATTTATTTTGTTATTGTTTAAAATTTGCTTATGATTTGCTTATGGGTTTTGAATAAATGATAATTGGGTGTACAATAAAAACATTATTTGATTTTAATTGGTGCACAATTAAAATATTTGTTGATTATAAGATGATTGATTCAAAATTTATGGGGGAATTTGTATATATTGAGAGATCACTAAAAATATAGGATAATATATTGACGAATTGGAGTAGCTTAGAGAGACATGTAGCCTTATAAGAATTTTGGTTGGTGACAACTAGGGGAAAGGAGGTTTGGTATTTAAATGAATGACTTGCACATGATAAACATTGTGTTGGAGTACAAATCCACGATGGGATTGCTTTCACAACAATAGTTTAGCGATGGAGTATATAACATAAGTTTTCTTGGCATTTGGTTTTCGGCACTATGGCTCTCCAATGGAATATTCACAGTGGAATCATAATTATTTTCATGCACACAATATGTTTGGTGAATAGGGTGGCAACCCTCGGTGGTAGAGATAGGCTCCAAACCTGGTGTTGCATGTCCTTCTCATGGAAAGGTTTTGGATCACAAGACAATTCACATTTGATCAAGTCAGAGCAACTTAAATGTGAGCAGGTGGGAGGTTTTTTGTTTGTGTATGTTAAGTTTCCTAGTTTGAAATTGTGTTTGCATTGCTCTTAAATGGGTTTCCCATTTAATGGAGGATTGGTTTCGAGAAACATCACTTCTCACAATCGAGGTAAGCTAATTTATGATCAAATCATGTTCAAATGTCTTCAAATGATGTAGTAAATGTTTATTCTCTACACCCAGCTCACCATGGAGAGAGACCATGCGCCTTAACTCATTCTACATGCTCGGTCTCTCATATCCTTTTCTTATTATATATATTCATGGTTATGGAGTCAACGTGGTGGAATTATTGGTTCAAGGTCGTGACCTGTATGTATTTGCAACCATCATTATATTAAGTCTCGTGTGAAGGTATCTTATTCATGTATTTCACTCACATTTTTAAAGTATGGTTTTTCCATAACCTTATAGAGGTTGGGTTATATCTTTGTAGTTTGGTTGGTAAATATATATTCTTATCTTTACCCTATTTTCTGGATCCATCGTTTATTATACACAAGGGTCGATGTTCTTTGTCCTTTTCCTTCACAATTTTGGGTCTAGTTCGTTAGTTGAACTGTTCACAGTGTTACCCTTGGTGGCTCCTTAGAACTTAGACCCTGTTGGGATTTCCTTTAAGTGTCCAGTTTTGGTTTGTGGAGTATGGTAACCAGGTGCCTTCTCTTTTTGGTTTTAATAGGGTTTAAGTTTTTGTCAGTAGTGTTGTTTTTGAAGTCCCTCTGGCTCCGTTAATACACAGTGTTCATGAAGGATGGTATTATTGGTAGTTTCTGGTGTGCAATATTCGTGGGTTTTCATTTATTGTTTTGTGTTCACATAACAAAATAATGTTGTAACATTACTTTTTGTGACCCCTTTCGTTAGTGAACCCTACTATCAAGTGTTCCAGTCCATTGGAGTTGGTCAGTATACTATAATTTATAGTTCCTTTCATTGGAGCTTAATTGTCGTCATGGCTCCTCGACAATGCCTTCCTGGCCACAGAGGTGATGCTCCTAGGCCTCCTTCGAAGCGACGAAGATGTTTGCTTGGTTGTGAATTCGTAGCCACCGTTTTTAAGGAAGATCTCTGCAGGTACATAAAGAAATTCTCCATTTGGAGGCAAAAGAGTTTGAGGGTCGAGTTTATTTCTTAGATTCAACATTAGGAGGTAGAATATTTAAGTGGATACGAGACCCATGGAAGTTTCATAAGAGAAGGATTCATTTACTTCATTCTATCAACCTTTATCGACAACTAGAAACTCTTCTCAACATGGTTATTAAAGACAAGCATGTAGACAACTACAAGTTGTTTGCAGGTTAGGAGGACAATAAAGAGAATTCTGAGGGATATCAGATACAACTTGGATGATATAGTGGTCAGATTATCTCACATAGAACATTGTGTTTTCTCGGATTCGGAAACAAAATAAAATGTGCATGAAGAAGTGCCAGCAGTCATCAATGCTCCAACTCAGGCACCTCCTTAAGCCAATTCTTCTTCCACATCACCAGCAATCATCCGTCCAACAAGAACTCTATTTGTCAGTCTACCATGTGTGACAATTTGTGCTTTTTGTATCTCGATGTTTTTCCAGTTAAGTTTTTTGACAAGTATATGTATTATTGTAGCTATTTTTCATTTTTACTTGGTTCTATTACACTAACATGACTAGTAGAATAAAGAGTGATGCTTCAAAATATCTAGTTTTGATGATATTATTAAAATTTGTTTTTGATAATCAAGGCATTGCCTATTCTTATCTATGCTTATCCGAGATGGAAAACAAGACTTACGAGGTCACTCTAAAGGATATCTTTTTGGAGGTGTTGCTAAACATCTTGTAATGTAAAATCTCTTGATATTGATATTAATAAAAATCTACTTAACCAATTTAAAAAAAGAAGACAAAAAGTAATTTATATTTAGCACATGTCCAACGATGTGAGTCCAACGATGTGAGTCAAAATGATCGCACATGTATAGAGGAATTCTAGGAAAAAAATCGATGTTTACAATCTCTATTGTACTCCTCCAGAATAAGTCAAAAGAATGGCCAAACAACGCTTCCAAAAATGTCAACAAAATGACCATACAACGGATAATTCCAATAATGGAACGAATGGGAAATATCAAAATAAAATGTCGTTTAATATTTTATTTTTTATATATATTTAAAAAAAAATATATTATTAGGGGTTTTATTATTATTATATTTATTTTTTATGTCATATACAAAAATACTTATTTATATAATAAGTTCGTTAAAAAATTTGTATATTGGTTAAATTTAAATTTATTTTATTTATTTATATTTATTTTGGAAATTTTAAATTTAATGTTTTATATTAAAATATATTGGTTATTTAAACGTTTTATTGTTAAATCATAATTTTATAATGAATAATAATTTTTTTAATTTAAATATTAAAAACAAATTATTAGTTTATAAAGAGTTATATTTTTGAAATTTAAATATCAATTTTTTTAATTAAATAGGTGATTATAATTTATGACGAATGAGCTTATTTTATTGTTTTGTTTTTATATTTTTGAAAAATGGATTATGAAACTGGAAATATGGTACATAAAAGAAATTGAGAGAAAAATGCAAGTAATTAGCAAATTGAAAGAATTTGTTGAAGAATTAATGGAATGAAAAGTAGCCATGGAGGTGGGGAAATAAAATGTTGGAGTTAATCCAAAATCGTAAGAAATACATGTATAGACTATATAATTTCTTATATATGTTTTAAGTAGGTTTGACAATAAGGTTGAGTTTGACCTATTTTTCTCTTCTTAATGTATCTTCTAGCCCCGCATATGTTGAAAGTATTAGTGTAATAATGTTTAGAAGCGAGCCACTCATAAAATAAAAGGTGCTATTCTCGCTATATGCAAAAGGGAGATCAAATTGTAAGATGAATTTGGTCAATTTTGTATTGAAGCCACAAAAAAGGAGGTCAAAATGGGATGAAACTAGATATGGATAGCTTGAAGATTGCACCATTCATGTAGTTGAGGACTTCTTGTGTCAGTTTCGAATAGACTTGGAGAAAACTAATGAAATTTGAATGTGGTTTTGAGCATTTTGTGGATAGAAACTTTGAGAAATATTGTAGACTTGTATGGGAGTTTGACCCATAAATTTGGTAAGAGAATGGAACAATGTCAAAGGATGATGACATCTAAAGAAACATCCTTATCTCCTATTTTTTCTTTTGAATATAAATGAATTACACTTTGGTCGTGCATGGAGATGAACCTTAATTTATTCCTATGAACGTAGATGAATTTGTGGACATTAGAAGACCATATTTTTCCCTTTGAAAATAAATACATAGAGGATATTTGAGGGGAATGTGATTATCCATAAAATGTAGATTGGATTTGGAGAGATTGTGGCTCTTTTCCTTGGACCCTAGCAGTGCATGGAGGTTTTATTTGGAAGGGTTAGTAGAAAAAAACCTAATATGACCAAGAATATTATTTTTGGAGAAGATAAGGTTTGGGAGAAATGGTTAAGGGTTCTAGAAGTTAAAGGGTTTAGTGGTTTAGGAGTCAGGGGTGAAGGGAAAAGGGTAAAGGTTAGGGATTAGGGAGTTTAGGAGTTAGGGAGTTGAGGCTCATGAGGTTGAGTTCGAGGGGGTTTAGTATTTATAGGTTAATGACTTAATGGTTAAGGGCTTCAGGGGTTGAGGGCTAAGCACCAAGGGCTTAGGAATTAGGGAAATTAGGGGTTAAGTGCTTAATGGTTATGGAATTAATGTTTCAACCGGTTAAGGGGTTATGGGTTAAGAATTAAGCGTCATGGTTTAAGAGGACAAGGGGTTAGGGATTAGGGGGTTAAGGGTTAGTGGCTTAGGGTTTAAGGGATCAAGGGGTTAACGGATTATGAATTATGAATGTAGGTGTTAAGGATTATGGATTTGGGGTTAAGGGGATAGGGAAATTTGTGGTTATAGGTTAAGGGCTTATGGGTTGTGATAATGGAGCCCGTAATCACCTTATCACAACTATTAGGGGTTCCCTTATTAATTTCTCTTGTTTCCTTCCCTCTAGGCCCCCTATCCCCTATGCCATGAGGTCCTAAGGCCCAATCTCATTATCTAATTATAATATTATAGATCTAAGTAAATCATGCTCGAAACTCTCACTTCTACCCATCCATGCTACGCTTATGTCCCCCTTCCCAGTTCAATACACCAAAAGAATCATGTCCCCCAAAATTCTTCAGAATTGAAAATTTGGAGGCAATCATTTAACAACCACCTCTAGCAGTTCATTTTTAATGACTTTTGGGTGGGGTTTTCCAAAAATACCTCCAAAATTTACATTGTCACGAATTTTAAGTGGGGTTGTCAAACAATCCCCCTTAAAAGTTACAAGAATTTAACTTTTGGAGGTGTTTTTGGGAACCTCCCTGCCCTCGACCACAAAATTCATGCGATTTGAAATTTTAGAGGCATTTGTTATATGATAGCTTCCAAATGCTCAATTCTCATGACTTTTTTTTTGGTGCAAGGTTTAAAAAACTGCCTAGGAAAGTTAAAGTCTCATGAATATTAGGGAGGTTGTCAAAAAAATTTCATGAAAAATCTATTTTGGGGTAGTCATTTAAACTGCCAACCCCAAACGAAATCATGAGAAATCACTTTTAGAGGCAGTTGTTAGATACCCCTCACCACAATAAAAGTTTAATTTTCATGACTTTTGGGGGGTGGTTTTAAAAAAAACCTTTAAAAATGTATTTAGGGAAGCCATTTAAAGCCCCCCATCCCAACCCCCTAAAAAAAAAGTGATGAGAAAACACTTTTAGAGGATGTTGTTAGAAACCCCCCACCCCCCTAAAGTTCAATTTTCATGACTTTTTGGGTTCTCTTTAAAAAAAATTCCATCAAAATTATATTTAGCAACAGTAATTTAAAAAAACCTTCCAAAATTCATGAGAAAATACTTTTAGAGGAGGTTTTTACAAAACCCCCCAAAAGTTCAAATTTTCATGACTTTCAGGGGAGTTTTCAAAAAATTCCCCTAAATCCCTAAAAAACATTTTAGAGGTTGTTTTGGTAAGATTACCACAAGAAAAGTTGCCCCTAATTGCCTTTTTTGTAGTAGGGTAGGTGTCAATATGTGCCAGTTGCCAAGTATTAGAGAATTCTAAGTGTCAAATCTTTATATGTTACTTCTCTCCTAGTTTCCAATAATTGATCTCAAATAACTTTAATATTAAACCATGCAAATCCGTGCCAAAAAATTCCAAAGGATGCCATGGCATCTCAACGAATGAAAAACCATGCCAACACATGTTGAAGCTTACCATGGCTTCTCAATGCATGTTAAACATGCTAAGACTTGCAAAGTTCCAACGTGTGTTAGGGAGTTTTATGCATGCTATGGAGTGACAGGGCATGTCGAAGAGTGCCAAGGTGTTCTAGAGAGTGCCAATGCATACCAAGGAGTGTTAGGGAGTACTAGGGAAATACAAGGGAGCACTAGGTTAGAATGCATGGAAATGAATGAATATGAGGGTGCTTCAAGGGTGTCAATGAGTGTTAGGCATGCCAAGGAGGGAGTGACAAGGAATGATAGTTAGTAGAAACAAATGATAGGGAATACCAACGCATGTTAAGAAGTTCAAAAGTGTGCTAGGGAGTCCTAAGGTATGCTAAAATGTGCCAAAATAGTGCCAAGGCATGCCAAGATGTTCAATGTGCCAGGGTGTGGCAACATGTGTGAGGGAGTGTCAAGGAAACAAAAGGGAGAACCAATCTAAAATGTAAGGAAATGAACACATAAGAGGGTTTTAATAATTTGGGACTTTACATTTTTCAAAAGGGGCATGCAAGGCACACTAACAATTGGTTCTGATACATGCCAAGTGCCAATGTGTGAAAAGTGCTAATGTATGTCAATGCATGCCAAGATGTTCTAGGGGATTGCAATGCATCTAACACATGTTAGGGGAGTGATATTTTTTGTTAGGTAATTGCAACTTGTGCTTGAACATCATAGTCATTGCAAGATCTTCTAGGTACAAATATTTTCCAAGACATGCAAGGTGCCAAGGAATGTTAGTGTGTTTCAAAAAATGTTAAGGTGTGTTAGGAGAGTTGAGGAGTGTTAGGTCTCTCACATTGATAGAATTGAGTGAGCTTGATTATGTATTAAATGATATGGTTCCTACTCACACTAGTGGAACTTCATCTAAAAGGAATTTTCTAGATAATAAACCTAACCTATATGAATCATGTGTTGACTCATAGGAAAACCATATTCTCATTTCCTGAGGGAAATGATACACACTAATTACTTCTTAACAAAGTGATTGACTCTAACCGCCATGGAATTGGACATATAATGACAAACATTCCATAAAAATAGTCTCAAATAATTATATTTTGACAAAATATATAGCAAAAACCACATAACACCATTAAAAACTCATTGGAATTATCAATGATCACAAACATTTTTTTACTGTCATCAAAAGAAACCAAAAAGAGCATTGGTGAGTGCCAAAAAAATATTGTCACTAGAAGTGTCACCTAAGAGAATTATTGATGGGAATTTAACAACCCTCACAAAAAGTTTCATTTAAAATGGCTTTAGTGACAAACATTAAGGGATCATCACTATATGCACTTACAACAATGTTTTTTTAAGGACCGTCACCATACACAACAATGGTGATGAACCTTAAAGGTTTGTCATAAGCATGACCCTCACCAGTGACCTTTTTTGTAGTGATTGTCTCAAATAATGATTGTGAAACTTATCTCCCTATCAACCATATTAAAGAGCACTTCCTTGTACCCAAATAAATATCCAAAAGCCCCACTATGTAGTAACCAACTATCATATGAATCTGGAGGGGAAGAACTAGAAAGAGAGAAAATAAGAATATATTCAGATTGACTAGCCGTTGCATTATTTTCATACCTAGAATTTCTTAACCTCTTTTGAGGATGATATCCTTCTCAGTAATCATCCAGAGTATCTATTTTCCTTCTATCATCTGAACCTTATATCATCTCCTCTTCTTTGATCATCACCTTTTCTTCTATTGTTGAACATCAAGTTGTTGAAGCCACAATTGTTGTTGTAATTGGACCTTGAAGTATCTCTCTTCTTTGGGTAGTCTCGAGCATAATGACCACACTTATGGAAATTGAAGATATCAATATCCCTTGATCTTATATTAGAGTCCTTTGATTTAGGAGGCCTTTTTGAACCAAATAGTTTTTGTCTTCAATTTATCTTCTTGTCTTGAGCATCAAATGAAAAGGGCTCTCCTTCTTCATGCTTTTGAATTATTCCTCTTGCAATCATCCTCACCACTTCTTGAATGCATTTACCAACGAGATCAACAAATGATGTAATCACATTATTGTTGCCTAAAGTATTAATTAAGGTTTCCCAAATAGGAGTAAGACCTTGAAGAGTAACCACCACGTGCTCTATATCATATATTTGTTCACCATCAGACTACAATTGACCTATTAGATGGGATACTCTCATGATATAGGATTGTATGAAATCACCCTTGTTTATATTCATCTCTTGGATATTCTTTTTCAAAGAGAGTATGTGATTCAAGTTATTGACTTTATATAACCCAAACAACTTGTCATAACTATCCTTGGACTTAAAGCTACCAACATAAACGAGTAAATTATTTTACAAACCATCAATAATAATTTCCTTGGCTTTGAGCTCAACTTTCATATACTTGGATTTGAGAACAACAAAATAATTTGATGGAGGTTCACGTACCCTTCCTTGCACATATTCCAAAACATCAACATCATCAAGTATAACTTCCAACTTGATCTTCCATGTAGAAAATTTAGATGAGTCTCTCAAATTGTATTATCCTTGAAGTAAGAGTTAGGCATCTTGACCAAATCGAATAGGATTATCTAGCTTCTTTCAAGAATGAGTTATCTTGTCTCTAGTCTCCTTGGGCTTGTCTTCACCTTAGCTTTGATACCATGTTAATTTTTCACTATTCTATGTTTTTACAATCACTTTAGCCCAATTTTCTTCTTTAATTAGGAATATTTCAACAAAATTTATTCTTTCAATTATCAAGATCAATTGTAGATAGAATAGTAAATGCAATAGATAGTAGTAGACAATCAAGAGAAATAAGAGACACATAGATTTTGATTCAATACCATGGAAAAAACCCCACAAGGGGAAAAACCCTTTCAATTTTGTCTTCTTATTAGATTGTAATAAATTTTTCAAAAAAGGAGAGTACCATGTTACAATTCACTAATAACAAGACTATCTGGAAAAAACAACAAACCAATATCCAAGATATGATCCCAATAATCAGATATGATTCAAATTAGAGTTTACAAGTTTGCAATCAATGGTCAAAGTCTGTAGTCAACTATCCAAAATATCTTAAGTCACAGCTGCACAAATCTAGTGACCATGTGAGAAGTTATATCTATCTAGCCACATGGAACACCCTATCATGTGAGTGAATAAAAGCGAGAATTCCTTGTTCCAACCCTATGGCTACAAATCAAATTTTTTTCTTCACACATGTGATCTTGGACCTTGCAATTTCAGACTCGTATGAACCAATTTCATGAACCAACCTCATACTTGTGCGAGAAAAAACCAAAGAAGAGAGAGAATAATATTCTTTTTGATTATTTAAAAATGAGGTTCACTTGAATTGTATTTATATGCTTCCAAGGGTGTCCAATTTCTCTTTAAAGGTGACCTGTCATGTTGTGCTCATGTGGGTAACTTCCTCTTTGAAAGTACATTATTCCTTAACCAAATTAGATTCTTCCAAGGGCTTGGAGGTGTCTTTCTTGATGAGGAAGAAGATTTTCCAAAGGATGAAATTTGTCACAAATTTTCCAAATTAACAATATATTTCCACAAACATACAATAGTGAATCAAATTTTTCTACTACATACTAGACATTGATCACAAGAAAACAAGTTCTAGACTTCCTCCTTTGGGATGTCCTCTTGTCCTACCTGAGCCACCTTTTTATTCCTTTAAGTGATCCTTCCAATATAATTTGGTGGCATATCATATTAAAGTGCAAGGAACTTCAGTGTGTGGAAGACAATAGTGATAATTTAGAAGTATTTCAATTATCCAAATATTTGATAACTTATCCACTTGGTTACTAGATCGTGAATTTCTTATGCCATTGTTAAGCCAACCATGAAGAGGGATGGGTTCCACAATCCTATACCTACCCTAGAAAAGCCTCGAGAGTCAATATCCATAGATTATATCTTATATTTACCCTTGAATATGCATGGTAGTGATTGTGTGTTTTTTATTCTCAATCGATTCTCTAAGATGCCCATTTTGGCACTATGAAAAAAGAGTGTCACAACCGAGGCCACTATAAAATATTTTTTGATCATGTTTGGATGTATTTTTGGATACCTTAGACTGTTGTTTCAGATAGGGGTAGCATGTTTCTTAGTATGTTTTCGTCCAAACTATGGTATCTAATTGAGACCAAGCTAACCAAATCAAAAACCTTTCATCATTGAAAAGATAAAAAAACAAAATTTGTCAATAGGATGATTGTGATGATATTAGACATGTACAACCCTAAGAATCCACATACATGGAATTCAATACTTATATATGTTTAGCATAGATATAATAGAGCCATTCATAACTCTATTAACCACATTCATTTTTAATTGTGCTTAGGGTTCCAATCATTAGTCTCAATTGATGTAGTGTGTCGCATTACATCGTCACTACCAAAGTCCTCCCTTGATCAAGATGAGGTATATAAATAAAATAAATTATTTGGAATGCATCCAACACCTCCAATAATATTTTCATGATATCCAACATAAATTTAGTGCCAACTCCAAGCAAAACTATGACAAACATCAGGTTCCACACAAGTTTAGGTTGGTGATAAGGTATGGTTGCATATATATATAAAGACCACCTCATACGCCCCATGGAAGCTTAGATATATTTAGTATGGTACTTAAAAAATCATAATGTTTGTTGGTGAAAATTATTTTGAATAGAGTATTTCCCCTATCCTTGGCTTCGACCTAGTATTTAATGTGGATCTAATGCGATAAAATTTTCCACCTTTATTGGCCACCTCAGAGGAATTCAAATAATTCCCACCCATGGAAATAAATCCCAAATACGTTGAAAAATATGTATCAAATTATATCATGGACACCAATACAGACGATACCTACAATTAGAACATACAACTTTATTGGTTTGTCAAAGTTGGGAAACTTCTTCACCAATGCAAATGGTTCATTAGGAGCCAAATTTAGTAGAAATTTCACCATATGGTGAGGGAGATTGAAAAAATGGAGACTATTTATTCTTTAGGAGGGGGTGAGGTGTGGAATGATCCAGGTGGATATCAATGGCCACATATCTTTTCTACTTACTCAATAATTCTCTATCTTCCTAGAAAAATTCATGTGGTATTTTTATATGGATTTATGCAAAAACACAACATAATACACATATAACCATAAATGAAAAAAATTAGTGGAAATAACACTTCATTTCATTAATATCAAAGAGCTGAAATTTGTTTACAGACAGAATGGAAATAAATTAGCTAGGATGCTGGTAGCATATCTCTGAGAAAATATGTGGTGGCTATAGGCCCCTGAAATGTGTTACAATGAGGCCCGAGGGACTATTTATAATTGAGAAACAATGGAAAACCCTAAACATCCAAAAACCTAACCCTAGGAGATGAAGCACCAAAACTATGGGCCCTATTTGGGTAAATTGGTACACAATATTCCTGGGGACGTAACTTTGCCATACGATCTTCGTTTGACGTGCTCGATATCTCGTTAAAAATATCCATCTAAGGACTACAAATTTTTGAGTGAGAAACATTGATTTATGACCTATGTTGCTCCCAATTTTCCCAAAAAATGTCGTTTAGGGCCTCAAAATAGCTTCGAAAGCTCAAGACCTGAAAAACTGCTAAAAATAGTAAACACTGTTATAATTAAGGGAATTGAAATACTGAAAGAAACCATGGTGGGGTCCCAATTGGAATAGGAGGGTGGCCACCAATATCCACCTGGATCAATTTTAGGCCCCAAACATCTGGGGCTAGTTTGAGGCCCTGATTTGTTTTTGTAAATTCAGGGGCCCAAGGGTTTCCAAGGAATTCCTTGGACTCAACCAAAATTTATAATCCTCAAATATTTCTTTCCAACAGGTTATTTTGTGCCCCAAACAAACATTGTTTCAAGTGTTCTATACTCGGGAAGTTGATATACCAACTAACCACTTTAAGGTCACAAACCCTTTGGCACTTAATCTTCTAGGGTTATGGTTTTAGAACTATATGTTTCTTCCTTTATATTGAAATTTGATTCGTTTGGCCTCTTGTAATAGCTTTTTGTGAATGTGTGTAGTGACCATATCTCTCCCTTCAAACGTAGATACCACTATTCTAGCTAGTTTCTACAATATTCTATTATTTTATTTACCAATAAAAGTTATGTTTTCACTATATTATTGTCCTATCTACCATATTTTTATTTGTGTGCGTGTGTGTGTTCCATTTCATTTCATACCTTTTGTTTCATTCCGTGTTGGATAAGATATGCATGGCTTCAAGAAAATTGTTTAGGGATTGGAATAAAGACTAACATTCATTACAAATTGTGATGAAGCTCTATGGAATCTTATATTTTATGTTCCATAAAACATGCATAGAATTAGTAATTTTGAGTTATCTACTTTTATAATTTTATATGTGAGGGATTTCAATCTAAACTAATTGCATTGCGAACTATCTCTATCTCTATAAGGACAAAGATAAAGCTATCTCTATAAATATAAGCCTCTCTAATTTTTATTATTCTAGTGACCATTCATTGGAATTTAAACACACTATTTTTATCATCATGTTATTTAATTTTTTCTAATTATGTATGTTGATTTAAATTGTCAAGGAAAACCCATATTTTTCCTTGTAGTGAAACTAAATTACGTCTTCTAGCTATATTCCCTAAGTTTAAATGAAATTATTGTTTGTTCTATTGTATTTGGAAATGATTAAAGTATTAAGATGTTTTGATGGAAAAATTCATGGATCCACATTGTTAAGAACATTAGAAGTTTAGAAAAAAAAAATTATTGCACAAATTTCCTACGTACACTTCGACATAAAAATTAAAGACCATCCATTTTTATGGTATAGTAAAAGAGGAACATTACATTCACCTTATGAAAATTATTGGTATTTCTAATCAATCATAAATAGTGAATTATATTTCATAGAATTTAATATGTTCACAAATAAGGGTGATTGGATTATTGTGGTGATGTAATTCTACGCTAATTTCATGTTATTAAAAATGCTAAAATGAAAGGATTATATGCATGAATACTCACAAGTGTTTGGTTGATTAAAATTTTACATTACAAGTATAATAGTTTTGGATATCATAAATGATCTGAAATGGGAATATTAGTTTTGATGTGCTAAGATCCAATTCATAATTTAAAGAAAGTGCTTGAGGATGATGAGGTTTATTGCAAGCTTAAATTGAGTTATTATTTGTTTTAATGTGAATTTCATGAGAAAATTAAGATGAATTAAACAATGAACAAAAACATATATCAGACATTAACATCACCATAAACAGTCACACAACACAACATGATGAAGGGGTTTACCCCGCCTAGGCTACGTCTCATTTTTCTAGCTTCTAATGGCTTGGCACTCTTATATTATGCTCAAAAGAGTGATTACATGTGTTTACAATTCTCAAACAGTTTTGAAACATGTTCCATGAGCTCCAGAATTCCCAAAAATTCCTGTGTATCCTTCGTCTGCATCAAATTTGGCCAAAAAATGGAGAATTCACGACTTCCCCTAGTTTCTCCACTATTCATTTGACAAATTCCTAAAAATCCAGCACAATACTACAATTCCAGCCAGAATCCTACTAACTAAGCACATATTTCACCGAAAATCAGGCGAAATTAAGGCCTAAAAACTAGATTTCTAGCCATATACAATGTCGTTGAATAAACTGTTTTTAAATAGGCATCGGTGGTTAGGCTAACCACTAGACATAACTTCAGTTGCAGGCACATGGAGGAGTCATGGTCTCTATGGTGGTGTTGGCACATGGCGGTTAGGATCCCCAATTCCAGATCTAATTGGTAGTCTACGTGGCCACATCAGGCGGACACATCCAAATGTTATAGTTAACAGTTCCAAGCGAGGGCATAGGGCTAGCCTCCCGCTCGTGGTCCCGCCTCTAGCGGTGACCAAGGCTGGGGCTAGACCCTGGCCCCCTCCCTTCATGCACCATGCATTATATAATAAAATGATGTTGAAACCATAGGTTTTTCAGAATCATGGGACATGGAGCAATGGTAAGGCTGGTTGTTGTTTGCTATGTGGTCGTGGGTTCGACCCCCACTTGCTCCATTCAGACTTAAAAAAATATTTTGTGGCCTTCCATGCTTCCACATGGAAGCCTCTGGTCGGGCCACATGGCAGCCTTTTGTTGGTCCACATGGAAACATGTGGTTGACCATAAGCCCAAGCAACAAAAAACTGCCACAAACAAACCAATGATGACATGCCACTTGGCATCATCCCATTATATAGAGAAAATACTTTGACCAAGTTAACCTTCCAATATGCATGCCTAGTCAGCAGTACGAACTGCTGACTTGGTTTTCCCTGTCAATTTTGTTTTCAAAATTTTTCCTATTTGAAAAGTGGACAAAATGCGTTTCTGGGAGCATACATTGTCGATTTTCAAGAAATAAGTTTCACCAGATTTAGAACGATGAGATCTATGTGGTCATGTAGGTTCCACAGCGATTCGAAAACTTTGATTTTTAAGCATAATTTTTAGCACCTGATCACCCATCCCCACTGGAAGCTTTTGGACCCCAAAATATCACTTTCAGTTGTTCAACATATGAGAGTATAGTCCTATGACCTTTCCAATCTCGATCCATTTGGCCTTAGAAGGATTTGTGCCTTTGAGCCCCACACGAAGGTAGTTGATACTCCCTCTTTTTTATTTCCTTGTTCTTATGTCAAGAATGGTGTCTTGTTGAAGCTCATCAAGATATTCAAGAGAAAAGTATTCAATAGAAGGAATTCAAACCTGTTCTCCTTGATATCCAATCAATGGAGGCTCATAAAACCTCAAGTTCTCAACATTAACAATAGAGTAAATTTTCATGTATGAAGGAAAATCTAACTTGAAGGCATTTTCACCAATATTTTCCAAAATTATGAAAGGACCATAACATATTGGTTTCATTTTTTTAACTTCTCCTTGAAGCCTCTCTTTAATGTGAAGCTGAAATTCGTCACCAACTTGGAACTTGTGATCTACACAATGCTTTTGGTGCCTTTATTTGTACTTGCCTTGGCTCTTTTCAAGCTCATCTTGAACTGTTTGATGTAACAGATAGATTTGTAATATGAAATTCCTGGCTTTGTCTATGTCATTATAGCCATCAATAGCAAAATCCTTCCCAAAAATTAAATCCACTGTCGATCTAGAAAAGTATCCAAGATATGCCTCAAATGGCAATGTTTGTGTAGAGGAGTGTTTGGCACGGTTGTAGGCATGGTGAATGTAGTGCAAGTTTTCATCCCACAGCTTAGGATTGTTGTCGCAGTATCCTCAAATAAGATTTATTACTGTTCACTTGACCACCTCAGGCTAACCATCTATTTGCGGATGAAAGGTTGTACTCTTCTTCAACTTGGCATGCATCAAGTCCCACAAACTTGACCAAAAATTATCAACAAATCAACAATCTAGATCACTAACAATAGATGTGGGATAACCAAAATGAACCCAAACATGTTGAAAGAATAAGTGAGTTGTATGTCCAACTGTGATTTTCTTTTTACATGGCATCAGATACACATCTTTCTGAACCTTTCCACAACTACATGTAAATAATCATGACACCTTTTTGAAAAAGGAATACCTCTTACAAAATCCATAGAAACACTCTCCCATGGACGTGAAGGTACATGAAGTGATATGTACAATCCTAAATTTCTATTGCTAGGCTTACTGACTGCACATAATGAACAACCTTTAATAAATTGTGACACACTTTCAATCATACAAGGCCAATAAAAATAGCTCTAGAGATGTGCCATTGTTTAACTTACACTGAAATGTCCAGCAAGAAGATAAGTGTGTGCTTCCCTTATGACATTCACTCTCTCCCCATGTGGAATACAAAGCTTGGAAAAATGATACAAAAAGTTATTATGTACATGGTAATCCAATTCCTCTACTTGATTTCCTTGAATCAAGCTTTCATAAAAATCTTGAAATTCATTATCACATGCATATTGGTCAACATAAATTTCATGCAAAATAGAATTATGCTTAAGTAAAGTAAATGCACTAATAATAGGACTAGAAAGCATCACAACAACCTTGTTGTAAATACCTTTCTTATTCATGATGACCAAGTGGAATTGTTGTAAGAAACCCATCCATCGAAAGTTCCTTGACTATTGTAACTTACTTTGCAATTGCAAGTATTGCAATGGTTGGTGGTCGGTGTTTATGATGGTTTCCTTTCCCATCAAGTAGTGTTTCCACTTTTTCACACTTTGAACCAACGCATAAATTTCCTTGTCGTAAGTAGGATAGCTAAGCACTACACCATTGAAAGTTTCTAAATGAAATGAAATTGGCTTACCATGTTGCATAAGGACTACGCCCATGGCATATTCGGTTGCATTAGTGTGAATCTCAAAGGGCTGTCTCAAGTCCAGTAATGCAAGTACTGGGGTTGAACTAACCTTTTCTTTCAATGCATCAAATGATTTTTAATACTTTCCTCCCCACTTGAATACCTTTTTCACACTATTCAAGGCATGCAAAGGAGCTACGATAAAATAGAAGTTAGCAATAACCATCCTCCAATATTGAGCTGCTCCCAAAAAACTTGTTGCCTCAGTGATTGTCTTGGGAGTTGGCCAATTCAAAATGACCTCAACCTTAGAGGGTTTTATCCTCAACTCACCTCCTCCAAAAACATGCCCTAATTACACCAAATAATTTTTCCTAAACCCACATTTTGACATCTTAAAAAACAATTGTTCTTTCCTTAAAACATCAAGTACTTTAATTACATGCATGACATTTTCATCAAGTGATTTACTAAAAAATAAGATATCATCTAAGTAGAATATGACAAAATAATCAATAAATGGCCTTAAAACATCATTCATCACACACATGAAGGTATTAGGAGCATTAAATAAACCAAAAGGCATAACAAGCCACTCAAAAAAACCTTTCTTTGTTTTGAATGTCGTCTTCCAAATGTCTCCTTCAACAATTATAATTTTATGGTAGCAACTCCTTAAGTTCAAATTAATAAAATAATTTTCATATTTCAATTGATCAAGTAAATTATCTATTCTAGGAAGTGTATAATAGTTCTTTACCGTGATCTTGTTCAATGCACAGAAATCTACACACATACGCCATGGTCCATCCTTCTTTGGCACCAATACAATAGGTGAGTTGCATGGTGAAGTACTTGGTTGGATGATCCCTTTTTCCAACAAATATTAGATTTGATTTTTGATTTCATCACTCTCCATCACTAACATCCTATACATTCCATTGTTAGGAAGATGATAATCTTGTTGCAATTGTATCTCATGCTGGATTCCCTTCTTAGGAGGTAACCCCTTTGTCTCCCGAAACATCTCATTATTTTTATTGACCACTTCAATCAAATCATATTTCAACTTTGGATCACAGCCTTGGAATGCTTCATAATCAACATCGGTCTTTGGTTTAATCATAAGAAGCACAACGTTTTTTCTTAAATTCACTAGTAATTTCATTTGCCTTGCATTAACTATTGAAAGATTTAGTTTCTTGCGATGAGCTATCAAAATATACTCCACACCATTTTTGAACAAGTGGTACTCATTTTCATGGCGATAGAAGATAACTTTTCTATCATAGAGGTAAGGACTACCCAAAACAGTTCCTGAAATATCAAGCAGTACAACATCTAATTCAACTTCGTCAATGAAGTTTGTTGTGATTGCAAACCGAAGAATACACTTTCTTGTAACCTGCAAATTTTTGTTCTTGAATATCCAACCCAATGGATATGGTATGTGATGACAAATGGTTTCAAGATTAATTTTCTTGACTAAGTCTTCAAATATAAAGTTTTCTTGAGACCCACTATCAAATAGTGTGTCTATTTTTGTATGTTTTGATATAACCCTCACATGAAATAATTCAATTCTTGTTTCTTCATTTGGAGTACTAGTGTGACAATTTGATGAACTAGTGCTAGTAATGGATTCTTTTCCCTTCATACCCATGGTTGTAATTTTTGTTTCATCCCCCGAGTCCAATCCCAAATCCTTTTTGTTGAATTTATTGGGCCTCGTCTCTCAATGAAGCTTCCAATACTGGTCTTCATCATGACCCTCTTTGGAACAATGTTTTCCTATCATTTCATCTCCTTCCTTTATATGGATGATTTTTTCTTCCCCTTTCCTTTGAAACCCTTTCCTTTCTATCCACCCTTAAATGGATTATTTTTACCCCCTTCTGGAATATTTTCCCCTTTTGCATCAAGGTGGGTGGCTTTCAAACAAACCTCATCCAGGCTAGTGGGATTAAACATAAGGATAGTATGCCTTAGGTAGCTATGTAAACCCCCTATATACTTCAGCAATGTGTCTTGTGAATGAAAATCAACACCTAAAATAAGAGCTCTTTCTTGAAATTATTGGGTGTAATATCGCACACTTTGACCCTTAGGTTGTCTGAAGTTCTGCCAATTCATGATGGCTTTTTGCATGTATGATACAAGGTAAACTTTTATTTTAATTGTAGCAATGAAATTATACCAACATATTCAGATATTTCCATGTTTTTTAATCTCATCTTGTGTCTTGGCTTCCCACCATACTAGTGTTTCACCCTCCAGTCTCAAGGAAGCTAGCTGAATCTTTGTATCATCATCTTGAAGGTTTTGAATTTTGCAATATACCTCCAATTGAAAAACCTAATTTTCAAGCTTCTATGCATTCACTTCACCATTATACATAGGCAACTCAAGTTTAGTATCAAGTTTTAACAAGGGTTGTTTACCAATTCCTTTTGAGGTAGGTTGATGAGTATGTATAAGGGTTGTAGTAGTGGAAGAGGATGAAGATGAAGGTGAAGATGGTGGTGAGGATGATGGTGGAGTATATGGTGGATTATCACGATTTACATTACCTCCTCCTCCTAGAGAACCCCCTCCTCTTGGAGGCTTGGAGCTTTCACCCTGCAACCTTGTGTTCCTCTCCTCATAGAGGACCTTAACCATATCTGTATGTCAAAGAAAGCCTTCCTAAAATTATTTTCATCCTTTGACATATTTTAAATCTATCCTTCATGATACATGCTTACTGAAGCTTCTACTACAATTGGAGGTGAACCTTGTGGTGGAAATTGTGGCAATTGTGCCCTCCTTTTCCAAACTCCAACTAGAGAACCTGCACCCACAAGATTTCCTTCTCCTCTCTTGAGCTTAAACCTTGTAAGCATTTAAACACTTGAAAAACAAATTAAATCCTCTTTCCACAAGTAAACTTAGTGCTTTGATACCAACTTGATCTGAAATAGGAATATTAGTTTTTTTGTGCCGATATCCAATTTAAAATTTAAAGAAAGTGCTTGAGGATGATGAGGTTTATTGAAAGTTTAAATTGAGTTATTATGTGTTTTTATGTGAATTTCATGAGAAAATTAACATGAATAAAACATTGAACAATATCATATATCAGACATGAACATCCCCATAAACAGTCACACAACACAATATTATGAAGGAGTTCACCACACCTAGGCTACATCTCTTTGGTCCAACATCCAATGGCTTGTCCCTCTTCTATTAGGCTAAAAAGTGTGATTACATTTGTTTACAATGCTCAAACAACTCTAAAACACATTCCACCAGCACCAAAATGCCCAAAACTTCTTGTGTAGCCTCTTTCTACATTGAATTTGGCCAAAAACTAGAGAAGTTATGACTTCCCCTAGTTGCTCCACTATTCGTTCCACAAATTCCTCAAAATTCGGCACAATCCTAGAATTTTTCTTGGAATCCATCTAATTGAGCGTCGATTTTGCTGAAAATCGGACAAAATTTTCATTGCGCTAATTTTCCCAATGAGGCTAAAAACCATATTTCTAACCATATACAATATGGTTGAATAAATTGTTTTTAAATAGGCGTCAGTGGTTAGGATAACCATCATACTTAACTCTGGTTGTCAGCACATGGTGGAGTCATGGTATTCATGGAGGTGTTGGCACCTGGCGGTTAGGCTCCCCGGTTCTGGCTCCTACTGGCAGTCTCCATAGTCACATCCGGTGGTCACTTACAAATGTTACGATTAACGGTTCCAAGCGGGGGTGTGGAGCTAGACCCCAAAACCCTCTCCCAATGCGCCATGTATTATATAATAAAACGATGTTGAAACCATATGTTATTAAGGATCATGGCGCAAGGCGCAATGGTAAGTCTGGTTGTTGTTTGCTATGTGGTCGCTGGTTTGACCCCCACTTGCTCTATTCAGACTAAACCAAATATTTTGTGGCCTCCGTGCGGCCACGTGGTAGCATGTGGTTTGCCATAAGTCCAACCAATAAAAAATCGCCACAAACAAACCGATGATGACATGTCACTTGGAATCACCCCATTCGACAGAGAAAACCCTTTGACCAAGTCAAATTTCCACTATGCATACCTAGTCAGCATTAGGGACTGCTGACTGGGTTGTCCTTGCAAGTTTTTTTTTCAAAATTTTTCTTGTTTGACAAAGTGGACAGAATGTGTTTTTGGGAGCATACAGTGTTGGTTTTACGTGAAATGAGTTGTGCCAGATTTAGAATGGCGAGATCTATGCAATCATTTAGTTTCCACACCGATCCAATAACTTTTAGTTTTTAGCATAATTTTGAGCATTCGCTCAATAAAGGGTGTATGTCTATAAGGAATAATAAGTGCAACCACCTAATGAATACTAGGTGCAAACACATGCAAGGTCCAAACATTATGAGAAAAATGTCATATTTGTGAAATTTCATTTTTATTTGAAACATGTTTATATATATATATATATATATATATATATATATATATATATATATTATCGACTTACCTAGGAATGATAGATGGTGGATGTTGAATCTAAGAAGCATAGAGATAACTCCACGATAGTGACACTAGATCCATTATATGATTTTATTTCCATTGAGATGAGCTTTTCTATGTTAGAGAGAGCTAGATGGATGCCTTCACTATAATAATTTGCAAGTCTTTGTGCCCTTCCTATGGAATAAAGCCTTGTAAAATGGTGGATCACTTGAGTGAATTTGTAATGCGAGGGAGATTCCTAAGCCTAGAGGTTGAGTGACTACAAGGAAAAGGAAATTGAATGGATCTATTGCAAAATATTCATGATACATGCTAGTTGGTATCATGAGTGTATTGGGTATGCCTAAGCAAACAATGAGTTCAATTCTATCCATGGCCACCCCATCGAGTAGATGCCTATTTCTAAAGACAGCTAGTAATATGAATTACATACTTTATCTATTTTTGTGAACATATATATGTTTCCTCTTGAGACAACATTCATACATTGGAAATAGTATTAATGAAATCTTTGGTAAATTTTCATTTGGATGACTATTGTAGGTAATGTTGGAGTATTTTGGACCAATAAAATGAAGAGGGTGAAACTATAGGTATCACTGAAGAATGAAGACACAAACATTTTCAGAGTAACAAAATAGTAAGGATAATTTTATTTCTAGGGGGGGGGGGGGGATGTAATATCCTAACTTTCCTTCTTGAATTTTGTATGCATTTTATTTCTATTGTTAATAAAATAATGACCACTTATGGAAGAGAATGAGCACCTAAATGGGAAATGAATCCACAAGAAGAGATGGTGGGAGTATCTAAGAGGTTTATTCCTAAAGCATGCATCTCAAGTCATATAGAATCTTCATTTATAATTAAAATTTAGTTTCCAAATTGGAAGAGGTTATGAGGAGTGGAGTGGAGTGGAGGGAACAAATCCATTAATCTACACCATTGTTCCTAAAAGTTTGCAATTTCTCTTCCCTACGTTCTTGGAAAAAGAAAGAAGTTGAGGGATGAATTTATTGTGAACATTCATGGATAGGAAATTTGAATGGAAGAGATGATTATATTGGAAAAACAAGAGGAAGAAGTTTTGGAGACATGGAGAGTATGGAAAATGGAGCTAATACACCATTAATTAGATCATCCATGAAAAAATCCTATAATTTTTTTTTAAAAGAGAAATGTATCTCACACTCAAATCTGCAATATTTTTCAAATATAAGCCTCAACCTTTTCATTCCCACTGAAGAGCACTAAAGGGGGGATTATTTTAGGGACTATGTTGTGGAGGAGTAGGTCCTCCTTCTGTTTTCTGGGGTAGGTAATGTAGGTAATGTGGGTGCATAAGAGATGCTCTATCCTAAGGAAATACTTAATAGTGAAAATATCTTAGTTTGGACCTGTTTAGGTTTAATTCATAGAATTATTTTTCTACTTTTCTTTGGTGGCATTATAACCCAACAAGAGGATGTTTTTCAGCTTAGAGTACCCATGTTGAGTGGAAATCACTCATTCTAAACTTGTTAGCTTAGTCTAAAACATTTTATAGATAATTTTTCTCCCATATCCATTATAAAAATTTAATTTATGGTAACTAAAAATTGTATACTTGTGAACATTTTTTGTATTCACATATTGGTTTTTGGTAGCATCCTGAAGTAAAATCAAACTTCACTAAAATGATATAGTATCAATTTTCAATTAAATCTGTGATTGACCAATTGTTGGTCTACCTTGAATATATTTGTGGGCATTCATCTCATCTTATCCTTGATAATTCAACATATTCTAAACCCAATATGAAGCTTGTGATTTTATGTGTTGATGATGGTGTAAAATGATGTGTTATTTTTCCTTGTATTAGGTTTCTGTATGTTCTTGTGTCTTGTATTGTCATAATTATTCCCAATATTTTTTATGTTGGAGATATAGTTGACACATAGATAGAAAATATATGATTTTAATTTTGACATGGTGGTCCAATTTCAATTCGAAATTAATAGGTTTCAATAATGTATTATTTTATTTTTTCTATTGTTGATATAATTTCACTTAAATTTGTACTTTTATGCTATTAAAATCTAGGAAAATAATAAGAGAGAGGGAAGGGGGGATGAATCAATATTTTAACAATTTTAAAAATTCCTTTCTCAAAGTAAAAATACTTAGCAACATTGTAATAATAATAACACACCAATTTCATGAAATCTAGACACAAGATATTAATGTGGAAACCCAACTCAGAAAACCATAATTTATTTTTCATTATGATGAAAAATAAAGCTCCAAATTCAAATTACATCAATTTTTATAGGCTACAACCTACATAAGGCTCCAAACTCCCTTTTCCTTTACACACACTAACTTGCTGATTTTTACAGGCACCAACCTGAAGGAAGCACCAACTCCTTGTTTATTGCTATCAACTCAAAGGAAGCGCCATTATTTGTTGCAAAAGAAATTACCTGCATAACCTTTCAAATCCCTCGTTCATAAATTTTCATACTCAGATATTGAGGCTTCCCTTTTACAAAATATTTCTGAAATAATTCTTTGTTCTACTCTTTCAAAAACACATTCTCTGTAATGTTGCTTACCCAAGACACACATTCTATAATGTTGTTGTTTCTTAGAAATATTTATATTTTCTTCTATTCTTATATTATTTTCAATTTTTGAGTTTAACTACCAATTTGAATTTAGTTTTGTTTTATAAATAATTGTTGTTAACTTTATTAAATTCTTTGATTCTCTTCACTAGATATTCATCATTGTTTAAACATGTCAAATTATATCTTCAAATTAGTTAAAATTAGGGGGGACTATTTCTGAACAGTTGTTTTTTTTTTGAAGTCCATCATTCTTTTTAATTTTGGCATTGGAATGCCAAATTTAGATTACCAAAATTAAGTTTGCAGAATGCCATATTTGTTTGTAAGAATTCTGAGACACCAAAATTCATCCCAATGCCATAATGCCAAAATTTTGGTTGAAGACCAAAATAATTTTAGCATGAAAATTCTAGAACACAAAATCCATTAACCACTAACATTGATCAACAACCCACATTTTCCAGAAATTCAAACCATGTATAATCAAAGAGTTGATATTTTATGTGGATAACCCCATATGATTGATATTTAATGGAGGGGGGTTCCACAATTTGTTGGTTTTGAAATTAAACCTTGCTCACATTCCCTCATCGCACCATGATAAATTCGATAACAGTCTGTAGACCAAAATTTTATATCAATTTCCCCCCCTATATGTCCGACAATTAATAGGGTGTGGCTATACAATTTTCCATTTTTTTGTACCATCTCATCACCTATAAACACATAACAATTTTCCCTTAATCCTTTCGCTTTGGCTCTGCCTCAATGTAACCATTAACTATGACCTTGGTTTTAAAACTATAGGGGATTAACATATTACAACATACCAATTTGGAATTCGTAAAGTACTTAACGCTTTCCATTAGTATATGGTATGTGGGTATTTTTATGCAATTCAATTATGCTTGAAATATCACACCCTGAATACCCCATATTGTCTATATGTTCAAATACCTTAGACCTAAATCCTATTTTGGTCCCACTACCCATTCATCAACACTTTTCCTAAATAATATTAGCATAGGAAAACATTACCAAACCAACCCCAAGGCATGAATCCCAATGATTTGCCACATCATGTGTTAACACCATTAAGCCATGTGGCAGATTCTAAGCGGTGCGACATGACTCAAATTTGGCCTACTTGGCCACTAAAAATGGTTAAAACTCTTTCCACATGTCATGTGTACGGAACCGTCACATCATGGCCACTTGTAAACCACTTCAATATCCATTTCACTAACCATGTCAAGAAACCTGTAAAGTAGGAAATATGGTATCCTATTTTTCAATTTTTTCTTTTGTAAAAATTTCAACGAGCTAAACGCCAAAGTGCACTATTTAAATTAAGACCCAAGAATTAAAAAAACAACAAAAGAATATAAATATGATTTTTTTTTAAGTAGCACGATGAATGCATGCATGGATCCCTAGATAGATTTGATATGTGGATGACTTAGATGTTTGGCATCCCCCAAATGAATTTGAATTTATTTGGTATCCAGTACACTCTACTATTTGTTGCAAATATTTTACCTATAATTTCACAAATGTGCCCAATAGATCCAGATTCCCAGATACCTCTGTGTATCCTATATTTATTAGGTGAGTATGTATCTCCCAGATACCTTAAACATTATAAACCATCTTCACTTCAACAAAAAAAATACTCATTAATGCTTGGGGGTTTGACTAAGTTCCATATACTGTTGGAGAGGTCACTGTGATGGCTATCCAAAGAAATATTTTGCATTTTCTTTTAAAAAAATTTCCTATAGACAAAATTCCATCAAAATATAGGATAAATATCATCAATAATAATAATTCACAAACTCTCAAAAAACTCCACATCAAATTGTATTCACTTGTTAACTTTATATCAATGAATAGACTTGACATCAATGAAAATATTTTTCTCCACACCATAATAGCAAGTGGCAAGATTTTCCAATGTGGAAAGGGTCAACAGAGGGCCTTTGAGGAGTTAAAGAAGAAGATATTCAAGCACCAATTCTAGCATTACCAAACTTGTACCATCCCTTCAAAGTGGAGACAAATGCGAGTGGGTATGTGATGGGAGCAATATTGATGTAAGGATGAAGGAATGTATGCTACCATTCTAAAGCCTACAACAAGGAGCGTTATGCCCTGATGTAAGCTATGAAGAAGTGGTAGCATTATCTGATGGGAAAGGAGATAGTTATCCACACATATCACCATCCACTACAGTACCTACAGGCCAATTGTAATTTATGGAAAACCATGAATTACAAGTGGATGGGGTTTCTACAATAGTTTCATTTCATGATGTGTGTTATGATGCCCTATAAAATGACCATAAACTAGTAATAAGTAGACAACGTATTCCTTGGGAAAGTCTAGGTGCACTTTGGGATTCAAAGGAGCGTTATTTCAGATAGGGACATCAGATTTTTTTAGTGCATTTTGAACTAAATTGTGGGAGAATATGGACACAAATTTGAATATGTCTACAACATTCCATCCTTGGATAGATCGGAAAACATAATTATTCAATAGGAATTTTGTATAGGTTTTGAGGGGTTACAATCAAAAGCATCGAAAGACTCAGGATGAAGATCTAATAGATATACAATACGATTATAATAGGGAAATGCACATTTCTACTGGTAAGTCCCCATTTGAAACTTATTTTTCATATTTTCATCCTTCACCTTTGTATATTACATATGGGAAGTAAGGAGTGAGGGAGGATATTACATGGGATTTATTGAGGGACGAAAAAATTGTAGAAAGGATTAGGAAAATCCATATGTAAGTACATGAGACTCTGCAAAATTCAGAGGAAAAATACAAGGTGAGGCATGATAAAAACAAAATAGAGAATTCATTCAATGTAGGAGAAAAATTATGGTTACAATTAAAAAGGGAGATACTACATGGTTATGGTAAGAGAATCAAGGTTTTAAGATATGGGCCCTTCGAGATACTATAAAAGGTGGGAAATAATGCCTACAGACTCAATATACCCCCACACATGTGCATTTACTCAATTCTGAATATGGAGAATCTAAAACTCTATGAGCCTTCCATGCTAGATAAAAAAGAATGTGCCCTACCTTCTATAGAGGATTTGGCACTAGATGCTTATGAATAGTTGACAAATGGTATAATTTTGCAGAAGAGGTCCAAAACTACAAGACAAGGAAAACATGAAATTTGGCAGATTGGGTTGAAAGGATAGCTCCCAAGCAAGGCTAAATGGTACACCTAAGAAAAAGTGGAGGAAATATTTCCTCATCTCATCTAGTAGAATATTTTTTCAACCAAGAGCTTCCAAAAATTGGGATGTGTGATCCATATTGGATCATTATATTGTTTTTCATCCATCTTGATGCTTTCAAAGTGGAAAAGGAGGAGGAATTAGCTTGCTGGACTAGTTTTACTGATGGGATCCAATTTAGAAAATTTGGGTCTGAAATCTTCTAGGAGCACTATGAGGCATCAAATGATTTTTTTGGGGGCAAAATGTTTTTGTGCTAGGGATGCTCCTTCTTTTCATATTCAACACATATATACCTTTTCAACAACGCAATAATACCGCAATCGAGGTTTATATGAAAACGTTATGCCAATCAGAGGTTGACTTTCCTTTTATCACAACCAAAATTCAAGAGGACGCCATGTTAGCCCCCATTATTCATGGAAAAGGGACTAGCCAAAAGATTATGATGAATAATACTCTAGAAGAGTCAATATTGTAAATATGGTTGAGAGTTGAGGTAGTCAAACCTAACCACTAGTATGCTATCAGGTTGTGTTATAATCGAGCCAATAAGATGAAAATATGTTCCATTATTTTCAAGTGCATTTATTCCATATATGAGAATACTAGTAGAGTGGCATCACCTTCTAGCAAGGTTTTCTCCCAAAAGGGTTTCCCTGGTTGTATCACGTGTCAAATCATGGTTCATGAGTTTTATTTCATTGTTCTCTATTTTTTGTATATTTTTAATTTTCATGCATAAACAATTAATAGTAATTTATAGATCCATAAATATAAAGAGAAATAAACCCTAATAGTGTAGATTTCATATTTTTTTTAAATATAGTTTTATCAAATCAGTTGTGACAAATTGTCTAGTGTAATGCCCATGAAATTTACTAATCAATTGCACAGGGTTAAAAATTATAGCCTATACCCTCTACCATATTTACCAAAGTAACCCTCAAAAAGTTTTCCTTTCTCTTTTCCTTTCTCAATATCTATGGCATATATACTAATCATGAGCCTTTTTAACAAGAATTGTCGAAATCTAGGACTTTAGAAGACCAATGCACTATCAAAAGAGGAAATATCATATTCACGCTTTCCCTTAAAGAAGTGTGGCATGATAGCCCTTGTTTGAATCCATGAGACTGTTATTTGCAAATTTTCTTATTAATAATCATTTACTGGACTTGGAGCCGGAAAGAAGTCATTCAACTTCATCGAATGGTGGCCCTAGGGATTAGTATATTTCTAATAGGCTGGATAGATTTTTGGTATCAGAAGCCCTTACGATTTCTAGTATTCTTTCAAATTTTTAGTGGACATAGGAGGAGTGTTTGATCAGAGACCCATTCTTTTACATGTAGGTCAAGCTAGAGGGATAAAGGATAATTCATTTCAATTAATTCCTTCCTAGTTGGAAAATAATGATTGTAATTATTTAATCTCCTCTCAGTAGATTCATGTAAAAAAATTGGTGTCAACTTGTAAATAATTTGGTGAAGGAAAAATAGGTATTGAAGGTTTTTCATAAAGACCATTATTAATAATAAAAAAATAACTAGTCTTGCTAAAGTGGAGAATAGATTTCATGGAATCAACATCCTGGTAGATTCTTCCCCTCTCACAACTAATCATCTGGATCTTCTTAAAGACTTGTAATTAGAAAGTATTTATATTCATTTGAAAGAAGAGGAGTTATGGTGGTTGAAGAGCAAAGTCATTTGTATCTCTCTTGAAGATAATAATACTAAATTTTCCCATCATTATGCAAACTCACAGAAATAGGGAAATACTATATAGAGTACAGCTAATTCAAATGAATCTTCTCTCCTCTCTTTTGATGACAACGTAGATGGAGGAGTTCCTTATTTTCAAGCTATTTTTTAATCCTGACAATGCTTCCCCATATAGGAAATTCTCCCTATTTTCACTAATTTTCCTAATGTGGGCATAGAAGATATGAATGATTTTTTGGATGAAAAAGTATCTGGATAGGAAGTTTTGGCCATGCTCAAATCTATGTATAAATTGAAGTCTCTGATAGTGGATGGCCTTCCGATGAAATTATACTTAGGCTTTTATGACTTGATCAAAGAGGATTACCTTTTTTTAAGGTTTTGGGTTAATTTAATTCCACGTTTGTATGTTTCATACCTAAAAATCAGGATGGTACATACTTTGCAGATTACAAGTTGATTGCTTGGACCAACGTTATTTATAAATTGATATCAAATATTATTGCTCATATATTAAAACCAATGTTTAACTCTTTCATGCATAAAGAACAATTTTGATTCCTACATAATAGGAACATTCACGATGCCATTTTTATAGCACAATAAGTATTCCATTAAGACAAAGTGCCCAATGTGAAGGCAAAAATACTCGAACTAGATCTATCCAAGGCACATGATTTGGAGGATTTGACATTTCTTCAATTGGTTCTTATTCATATGGGTTTTTTTCTCAAAGTGGTCAACTGGATAATGGGGTCCATACAGACTATTTCATTTGCAATATTGATTAATAGATCCCCATCGAGGTTCTTTCGGGTGACTAGGGGGATTCTTTAGGGATTCCCACCTCCCATGCCCATTTTTTTTATTATGGTTGAGGATCTAAACAAATTACTGGAAAAAAAATAAATCTAGAGGCTTTGTTGTATCCTAAGAAATAGACAAGATATTAATTCTCTAAAAGATATATGAGATCTCTTTTTCTATGACACAAGAATGTAAATCAACACAAATAAACCATGTTTGACATTATATGGAGTCTTTGAGGCCTTATCCACGCACATCAAGCAATGTTTTCCCTTCCCTACAAAGGATTTATAATATGGAGTGAATTATTATGGGTTTTATATTAAGCCAAATAAGTACCAAAAATTGCATTGGTTTTTTCTAGTAAAAAAGTTTGAGGTTAGAATATCTATATGAGATTCTTGGTTTCTATCTTATGGTAGGTGTCTTGTGTTATTATAGTAAGTTATGTAGGATACACTTATGTATTGGGAATATGTTATGATGGTTCCCAAAGGAGTGCTTACTATGATTATAAAATCCTATTTTAATTTCTTATGGGTCGATGACAATAATGAAAAATTGATTTCCCTAGTTAAATGGACTCATATTGTAACTCCAAAGGAGCTCGGTGGACGGGGAATTAGATGTGTATACCTATTTTTCAAATCTGTTGCACGAAAAATTATTTGGATACTTACGCAACAATCTTTCCTATGGTTTCGAGTATTCCAATCAAAATAATTTCTAGGGATATCTATGGTTGAGTGATTTTGGCTTCCATATAAATCATCTACTAGCTCAAATGTGTGGAAAACATTGGTGAGGGTGGTCCCCTTGGTGTGAAAATGGGTAGCTTTGCATGTGGGTGATGTCAAGAAAGTCAAAGTTGGATGTGATCCCTAGTTCAAATCTAGAAAAAAATTCCCCCTCTCGAATCCCTTGGTATAAGTGCTTGTTTTAAAATACATTTTCTATCTAATCAATGCTCAAGCACAAGACCACAAATCAGAAGACCATATGGGTGGGCGTTGACTAAATATCTAGGGCTTAAGGGTGAACTTGTAATAGAATGGAATAGATATATGAATATGTTTTCTTCAAGCCATGTTTACATTAGGGATTCAGTCCCTAATCAATTATTATAGTCCAAAGATCATCATATAGGAAACTCCACTGCCACACTTGGCTAAAAAATTGAATTTAATGATTGTTTTAATGCAGAGAAGCCATGCTGGAGGAAAATTATGACGGGTGTGAGTGCTACATTAAAATTGATCCAGGTGGATATTGGTGGTCACCCGCCTATTCCACTTGGTGCCCCACCATTATCTCTTTCACTTTTTCAGTTTTGGCACAACTTACTATTTTTAACAGTTTTTCGGGTCCTGAACTTCCGAAGCCGTTTTGAGGCCCTAAACAATGTTTTTTGGGAAAACGGAGAGCAACATGGGTCCATAGATTGATGTTTGTCATTCAAAATTTGTATTCCTCGGATAGATCTTTCTAACGAGGTATGGTATGTGTCAAACGAAGATCGTATGCCAAAGTTACGCCCCTGGGAAGTTGAAACACCAATTTACCCAAACGGGGCCCATAGTTTTGGCGTTTCATCTTCTAGGGTTAGGGTTTTGGCTGTTTAGGATTTCCCATTGTTTCTAAATAATAAATAGGCCCTCGAGCCTCATTGTAACTCAGTTCAAAGGCCTGTAGCCACCACATATCTTCTCAGAGATAGCTACTACCACCCTAGCTAGTTTTATTTCCATTCTTTCTGTAAGCAAATTTCAGTTCTTTGATATTAATGAAATGAAGTGTTATTTCTGCTGCATCTTTGTATTTATGGTTATATGTTTATTCTGTTGCGTTCCTGCATAAATCCGGATCAATGGTATCAGAGCGGTTTGATTTTTCTCGATCTTTCTTTGCATGTCCCCAACGAGGTCAGGGTATAAGGAGTTAGGGCTCGATCTGGTGGAACCTTTGCAAGATCAGCCTCACAAACCCCGACGGATGCCCATGGGGGACGAAAAGAAAGATGAGGGGGCAGGAGGTCCTATCAAAATATTGGTCGAGGAGGCCCTCGAAAAACAAAGGAACGCGATGATGGATAATTTTTCCCAAATCCTTCAACGGCTGCCCACCGGCAGCGCATTTGCATCCATCATCCACTCTGGAGGTGCGACTCCTTTTAAGGTACAAGTAAATTTTGACATTCCCATATTTGAGGGTCAAATAGATGCAGATGCCGTAGATAGATGGTTGAATGTATTAGAAGGATATTTCTCGGTTCATGACTTTTCTGACAAGGAGAAGATTATTTTTGCACTCCTTAAAGCTGCCCCTCATGTCAAGGACTGGTGGGAAACCCACTGTGAGAAAAAGGACGAGACATAACCCTCTCTGTTCTCGATCGTAACCATGTGGAATTCTTTCTGAGACTCCATCAAGGAACAATACTATCCCGTGGGGAGCTATGAGGACAAGTACATACAATGGACCATGTTGCGACAACAAAGTGATCAAGATGTGCATGAGCTGACGAATCTGTTCCATACCCTGTGCACCAAGTTGGGTATTAAAGATTCAGAGAAAAATCTGGTGCTAAAGTATCGCAGTTGTCTGCACAGATACATTCATGAGGAAATGGAGTTCCTCGACATCTCCTCGCTTGGTACGGCATATCGGTATGCTGCCAAGATTGAGCAGAAATTCAAGCAGAAGAAGAGAGAATTTGGATCTGCAAATTAAAATCAAGGGAAGGGTGCTCCCAAACTACAGAACAAAGGACAGAGCCAAGGCATGGTGACTCAAGACAACCTGTCTAAGCCACAAGAAAATAACAACACCGCAAAGCCAAAGAAGGACACGGGAAAGTGGTGTGAGTTCCATAAGAGCTCCACTCACAACAAAAGTGAGTGTCTGGCCAAGCAGTCGCTGGTGGCCGAGATGAGGGCTTCTGATTTAGATGCATCCTCCGACTCTGAATCAGAACCTGACAAGGGGAATGAAAAAGGGAAACAGATTATTGATGCAGAGCCCAACGCCACTGTTGCCACTACAAAGATCCAGAAGGAGGAACTGGAACATCCAGAGGAGGAGGAACGTCTCTTCCACTCAAAGATGTGGGTAAAGGGCTCTCCAGTACGGTTCATTTTCGACAATGGGACCTCATTTTAGTAGACGTCGTGAAGCAGTTGGGCTTCTCAACCACAGCCCACCCACATCCATACACCATCGGGTGGCTTCACCAAGGATGAGATCTGCGCGTCAGCCAGCAGTGCCGCCTTCCCTATAGCATCAAGCCCTTCACGGATGAGGTATTATGTGACGTTGCTGCTATTGATGTCTCTGATGTATTATTAGGACAACCATACTTTTGGAAGTGTCATGCTATGTATGAGTCTCGGCCTTGCGCTGTTATTGTTGCTTTGGGAAATAAGTTGTATAGGATACTAGAGGTACCACCTCCTGCTTCTATCTCTTTGGTTACTGCAAAACAATGCAGTAAGCTCATTTCCCAAACCAGGAAATTCGTTTTCCTGATGATCCGCCCCCAGGGCAAGAAGAAGACTGTGGCCACAACCTCCAAACAGGGCTCCTCTGCATGACAACAACAAATGGATAAGGTTGTGGAGGAATATGGGGACATCTTCACCTCACCCACAGGGGTTCCTCTGCAATGTCAGGTCAAGCACCCAATTGATCTGAACCTAGGTGCGCTGCTACCCAATGGACCAATCTATCGGCACTCTGTTCTTGAGAATGATGAAATCAAAAGGCAGATTCAGGAGCTACTGTAGAAAGGTCACATCCGACCAAGTTCATCGCCCTGTGGGAGCTCGATCATGTTGGTACAGAAGAAGGATGGGACGTGAAGACTCTGTATTGATTATCAGGTGCTGAACAAGATCACTGTCTGGAATAGTTCATGCCTTTTCGAACAGCTGGTCATGCCTTTCGGGTTGACGAATGCTCCCGCAACCTTCATGAGGATGATGGACAACATCTTGCGGCCATTCACCAACTCATTTGTAGTGGTGTACTTGGATGACATTCTGATCTTCAGCCAGACTTGGTAAGAGCACCTTCACCACATCCGACAAGTCCTCCAAACACTACGGCAACACAAGCTGTGTGCCAATTTGGAGAAGTGCACTTTTCGCATGACCCAGGTTCAATATTTGGGATACATTATTGATGAAAGGAGGGTGCATGTGGATCCAACCAAGATCTAAGTCATTAAGGATTGGCCAGCCCCAACCACTATAACAGAGTTTCGCAGCTTTTTGTGTCTTGCTAATTTCTACCGTAGGTTCGTGTTGGGATTCTCTCATATCACTTGGCCCTTGAGTCAAGTCACCAAGTGAGGAGCGAGAGCAAAATTCTTTTGGTCAGAACCTCAACAGAAGGCATTCACAGAATTGAAAAATCGCCTCTGTTCTGCCCCAGTGCTCACATTACCAGACTTGCAACAACCATTTGAGATCGAGACAGATGCCTCTGACTATGCTATCGGGGCAGTTCTTACTCAACAGGGACATCCAATGGCATATCACAGTGATACATTGTCTGACACAGTTTGAAAGTATCCCAATTACGACAAAGAAATGTATTCCATTGTGCAAGCTTGTCGAAAATGGAAGCATTACATTTTGAGGAAGGAAACAATCATCCACATAGACCACCCGCCCCTGCAGTTCATACAAACATAAGGGAAGTTGCAAAATGATCTCCATCAGAAATGGTCGACATATCTGCAGCAATTTCATTTGAACATCAAGTACAAGAAGGGTAGCACCAATAATGTTGCAAACTGCCTCAGCCGACCACTGATCGTGGCGCTCACCACCGTTCTCAACTCTTGTGGGTACGAGACTTCTGAATGGCCGCTTCTCTACCAGAGTGACCTAGAATTCGGCCACACTTACAAGGCACTCTTGGGGGGTACGCAAGTTCCAAATTTTCACCTCCAAGATGCACTTTTATGTCACCTGGGAAACCTTTGTGTTCCTTCAAGCGAGTGTGCTAAGATGATATGGGAAGCACACTACAGTCGAATCACTGGGCATTTCGGAGTCGAGAAAATAGTAGCTATACTACAGAAGTATTTCTATTGGCCGAGCCTTCGCAAGGATGTTGAGAAGCACATCAGATCCTGCACTGCTTGTGCCATTTCCAAACTGACCATCAAGAAGCAAGGCCTATATACTCTGCTACCTACCCCTAGTCGACCTTGGGAATCCATCTCCATGGATTACATGTCAGGCCTACCTTCTACTAAGCATGGAAATGACTGTGTTTTCGTGGTCGTCGACAGATTCTCGAAGATGGCAATTATGGTGGCCTGCAAGAAGAATATCACAGCAGAAGCCACTGCTAAACTCTTCTTTGAACAAGTGTGGGTGAATTTTGGGATCCCACAGTCTATCATATCAGATCGGGATAGCAGGTTCCTCAACAAATTTTGGTCCAGCCTTTGGTCAATGCTGGACACCAAGCTCACCAAGTCCACAGCTTTCCATCCCCAAACAGATGGCCAGACGAGGTCGTCAAGAGAATGATTGTACACATTCTGCGCATGTACAATTCAAAGCATCCACACACATGGGACGAGAGCCTCTCCTATGTACAACATAGTTATAACAGGGCTCTCCACAGTTCAATTTGCCATAGCCCCTTTCAGGTGGGCTTGGGATTCCAGCCACTATGTCCCATTGACGTAGCCATGCCATTTGCAGCTGCTCAGGCCGATTCAGCTCATGTCCAGTCTGAAGTTGACAAAGCAAGTAGCTTCATCGAGCGCATTCAAAACATCCGCCAACAGGTTCATGACATATTGGACAGAGCCAATGCTAAGTACAAGCAATGCCATGATCAACACCGGGTGCCACACAACTTCCAGGTAGGCGACAAAGTATGGCTACATTTGCAGAAGGAGCGCCTCACTAGACCCCACAGCAAGCTTCACCCGCTCCAACATGGGCCATAGACCATCACCAAGGCTATAGGGAACAATGCCTTCGAGCTCAGTATTCCACCATTCCTTGGTCTGCACCCAATATTCAATGTGGACCGCCTTTGTCCTTACTTCCCACCTCTCCTGGACACCTCTGAAATTGCAGAACAACTCACACCAATAGAGTTAAACCCAGACTACATGGAACATGCCACCACAAATTGTATCATGGAAATGCAAATCAAGAACACTTTCCAATAGAAGATCCAATTGTATCGGGTTGTCAAAGCTTGCCAACTCCTGCACCAAGGAAAGTGGTTCACCAGGGACCAAGTTCGGCAGAAATTTCCTCATCTGATGGAGGAACTTAACGCAATGGGGACCATTGCTTCCTAAGGGGGGAGGAATGATCCAGGTGGATATTGGTGGTCACCCACCTATTCCACTTGGGGCACCACCATTGTCTCTTTCAGTTTTTCAGTTTCGGCACAACTTACTATTTTTAGCAGTTTTTCGGGTCCTGAACTTCCGGAGCCGTTTTGAGGCCCTAAACGAAATTTTTTTGGGGAAAAAAAGAGCAACATGGGCCCATAGACCAATATTTCTCATTCAAAATTTGTAGTCCTCGGATAGATCTCTCTAACGATGTATGGTACGCGTCAAACGGAGATAGTATGCCAAAGTTACGCCCCTGGGAAGTTGAAACACCAATTTACCCAAACAGGGCCCATAGTTTTGGTGCTTCATCTCCTAGGGTTAGGGTTTTGGCTGTTTAGGATTTCCCATTGTTTCTAAATAATAAATAGGCCCTCGAGCCTCATTTTAACTCAGTTCAGAGGCCTATAGCTGCCACATCTCTTCTCAGAGATAGCTACCAGCGCCCTAGCTAGTTTTATTTCCATTCTGTCTGTAAGCAAATTTCAGTTCTTTGATATTAATGAAATGAAGTGTTATTTCTGCTGCATCTTTGTATTTACGATTATATGTTTATTCTGTTGTGTTCCTGCATAAATCCGGATCAAAAATCCAAAATAATCTATTGGTTAGCTCTTAGCACAAAGTTCTTTGCATGGGATTATATACTCAATAGGTGCACCATGCACAAATTTTCTTAGGAATCCCACTTGCACCTATTTATAAAATGAAATAACTTTCTACAAGTATGAAATATTCTATAGATAGAATTTGAGCCTAAATATAAATGGTATAGTGCTTCTATCAGTTATGTATTCAAGGCATGGTTAATGGAAAAGTCTGAGAAGACTCTCAGTGGGCTTCCCTACTTACTAATTGTGTGCATATGGTGATCCAAGAATGTAAGGATTCTTTTTCGAATATTTTATGCCTCCTGAATTATGTACTAGAAATTGAGTATTATTTGGATCCAAAACATTCAAAATAGCTAATCCCAATCATTCCTTAAGTCGATTTTCATTATCCATGTGGTTACTTCGAGGGTGCATATCAAGCCCACCCCCCCACAATACATAGTTTGTGTTGTATTATATTTTAGTCACACTCATTTCATATGAGGAAGATATTTATTTGGGACAAGAACAAATATAAAGGTTGAATTCTCTTACCTTTGTATTTTACTAAAATTGGTAAGAAATATAGGATTATCAAGGCTTCAGGTGATGGTGGATTCAAATTAGTAATAAATGAGAAAACCATAAAGCATATATGTCAAAAATTGGACTCGATTCATTACTCAGTGACATTTTGGAAATGATGTCCTCCTTTGAGGATGCATATTATTGACATATTTTGCATGAGTTGAATGTGGGTGTTGATAGTTTATCAAAGGAAGCATTATCCTTCCCTATTGTCTCTATAGGAATTTTTGAATATGCATATGATAATTATATTAATTCTATCGATACCAATATTTCCCTCTAAATATTTTTCTCATTTTTTTGTCTTTGTTGTGTGGGACTACAAGATGTGTATAGGATTGGAAGTCTATCTCTAAAGTTATGTTTCAAAATATATTTTCTTTATGTAATTTTTGGTTTATAAAGCTTTCAAACGTCTTTTATTTATATCAATTTTGGAATGCTAAGTCAGAAAAGTTTTCAAAAATCAATATGTATATATTTTTAAATTATAAACATATATAATTTTTTCTAAAAAACAAATTAAATCATATGAAAATAAGAAATAAAAGTATTTTTTATCGTGTCATGTTGAAATTAATCTAAAAAACTAAAAAATACCTCTAATCCACACAATTGAGGATTTTATGCACATATAACACAATTTTTCTATAACATAAAGTGACATATATAAATTCATCATTAAAGTGTGAATAAAAATAAACACATTATGAATACACAATTAAATTGCTATAATTAACTTTATAATTATATAATAAATAAATCAAGAAACATATTAATTATATATAGGAAGAAGGGCCCATTCACACATATCTATCACATCCATCCCATCCATTTAAAAATAGCATGAAACTATGGCCAATTTGGGATTACTTACCCTTTAATATATAATCACAAAGAAAATCAATTTTCACCACAAGTCAAGTTGAAATCAATTTATAACTAAATTCAAAAATTTCAATATAAATAATAAAACAACCTTGAAATAATGTTAATGACCTATTAAATGTTATTTAATGTCAATTGGATTAATAATAAGAATGACACATTCACAAGAATAATGGATGATGTGTTAAGAGCATACATTTATTTTTTGTGATCACCTATATAAATAATTCGTTGTGCTTAATAAGCTTCAAAAATATTACTTGCACCATTTTAAACGAAGTGGTGCATGCAGCCGGTAGTCCCTGCCATAATGTTTCTTTGTTTCTTTCAAGTAGCATCGCTTATATAGTCCGTCATGTAGTGTTGGGCTATGGAAGTTATATTAACCTTAATGAAAATTGAAACTTAGGTTGATATGATATATTTGAAAGGAAACTGTGTAAAAAATAGAACTCTAAATCTAACCAAAATAATACAATGTGGTATTTTATTAACACCTTTCTTAATTTGAAGAATATTTTATATGTAAAGAAAAATTGTGTCTTATATCTATCAAGATGAGATATTTTGATATTTCATTTTAGCTTATATCTGTATGAAGGGTTGTTTTTTAGTATGTACACAATAACCATGCATTTGGAGATTATATGCATAGACTTTTTTTTTTTTTTTTTGGATGTCTCTATGTTTAATTATTTATTTAAACAAATACTTATTATATTAACATAGAAATATCGAGCGATAAATCCTTAATAAAATAGAGGATGGGTGCCCTATCAAAGTTTCTTATGCTGCCCTGCTACTTAATCCAGAATTTGCGCGAGCAAGCTCCAAAAAGTCCTTGGCTAATGTACAACCTGGTGTTTCTAAAGTTGGAAGGGTGTAATTTTTTATAAATATTATCTACTACCTCAGTGATATTAGAACAGTAATGAAATCAGTATAAGTTGATACATCTACGTCTTATTGACGTTATACCTTCCTCTATTTGAGCAAACAATTTCCTTTTTTTCATCAACAAGACTATTGTATAAACCCCCGATACTCTATGGTTTCCAGCTTTGGTTACATTACCTTTATATTACCCATTATTCCCATTGATATACTAACATATGATATAGAGCTTCAACCCCGAGTAGTAATATGAGGTCAAACGTCAAACCTTGGTGAGTAAGGGTAACCAATATGCTAACTACGATAGGTCATCTGGCTTTTTACCTTCCATTAAATATGTGTAGACCAAGTTGAGTAAGCCTTAAGTGGCCTTAATAAGCAGTAGAATCCCACGCTACTACAAAGAGTTTGCAACTTGTGGAGGCAGAGAAAATAGCACTAGTGACAGAGTAGAAGCCTAGGTTTCTCCTATGGCTGACCCTACTTAACATTCACCATGAGTGATGGATGAGTTTTTTACCTTGAACCTATTGATAGAGCTTGTTTATTGATAGTCCCATAATGAGCTTAAAACATAATGGAATGAAGATCGTAAACTCCCCTCATAAATGTGCAAATTGGTGACTTTATACCTACCATGCTGGAAACCTGGATGAGATATATGAGACGAGGGCGAGAGAAAGTGAAGAATTCGATGTTTCACCATCTTGGATTTTCCATTTTTAATTTTTAAAATAAACTCGTATATTTCATGTTATTGAACCCGCAATGGAACCGGTTTCATCCATGGAAAAATGAGATGGAGAGCCACTAATTTTAGGGGATTTATTTTAGAGTGGACCCCAATTGTCTCTACATGAAGCATCCCACCCTCTTGATACTAAGGAACCTATTGCATAAAGTAGACTTTCCTCCCTATTAGGAATCCCTAAGAATCCCTATTGCATTTAGCACACTTGCCTAGTTGTTAGGAAAAGTTCTAGGTAAGTCCAAACGTCCTTGAACAACCAAATCTGAGTGCTTATTCTATGGGCGCTCTGCCTCTTATGCATTTAGTTATGGGTTTTGATCTAGGTGGGGTGGTTATGAGACTTAAGTCGACAATATTTGTATCTCGTGATGAATCTATAATGAGAGGATCTGCATCTGCACCCCATGAGTATCAACAATGATTTTAGATGAGATTTTAGATGGGGTAATTACTATATTGTTATACCGTGAAATTGAATGTATTGATCAAAACTTAGGAATCTGGTAAGATATCATCCATGATCCTAGCATTAGAGGTAATCTATATTTTTGAATGTAACATTAAGAATGAAACTTTAATTTTGACAAACCTAACATTAAATTTGTCAATCCTACTGCAGGAGTCCAAAAATGGTATGGTGATTTATCTTCTACTAGTATTAAGAAACCGATGAATTATACTTTCATAATGATGCGTTGTACTTGGTAATTTATTGTGCATTCCCATGCATGAACCTAAAAATAATTTTGTAATTGCTTTTACATTAACATAAAATTATATCATCCATTTGGCCATTTTGTGTAGAGTTAGTTTGAAGAGAGAAAAATGACTCCTTATGAACTGTAGGAGTTGCATTTAATATAGTGAGTAATGTAATTCAAAACATAAAAAAATAAAAGTAATATGAATGTTATAATCATAAATAATTTAAGCATATCAATAAATTGAACACAATATGAAATCATTTTTTTTAGTATCTTTCAGGAAGATTAAAAGTTTTAGAGGTCAGACCTAAACTGAATTTCTTTTTCTCAATCCTTTACTGTTTTGAAATGTTTAAGGCACACATTAATAAAGGAAATGGCTTTATCATAACTAAATGGACTTGTCATCCAATGATCAAATAATTTAGTCCATATAAAATAGAAACTACACCATGAACTAACCAAATCATTAGCAACCAATTCTCAAAAGGAACTATCCAGTATTCTCTAGATCATTATCACCATGATGCGTTGAGAAATGATAGAAAGTTTATACTTACGAGCATTTTGGATATTTATCACAACCAATAAAATAACCATCACCATGGCAACTTACTTTGAAGTTCAGTGTCCCATCCTCACACACCTATGAGTTTCACCACAATAAGTACCATCAATTCATAATAATAGCATTCATAGTGAACTTCAACTTGAAACATGATTTCAAATAAAATTCACCAAAACCCAGTGTTTAATAACAAAACGACTGTTGAAAAAATTCAGTAAGAGAAATAGTTTTTCAATCCATTTGAAACTATATTCCAAACAACAACTTAGATTAGTACATTATCATAGACCAAAAAATATATGACCAATTCATTATGTATTAAATGAACAAGACAAAAATATATGTCAAATAGCACAATCAAAGAAAAATACTACATCGCCTAACAAAGGAAAGTGAAGGAAAATATGCTTAATACTCTTTTATCAGAGGTTCTACAATCTACATGTTTTGAAAAATAAAACCCATAGATGCAATTCCTAATGATATAAAATTTGTTAAATATAAGAAAACTTTGAGGGTTGAATTGCTCTAGAAGATTGTAGGGTTTAGTGCAAGAGAGTAATCAACAACTATTTCCAATTGAAGACTTGCCCAACGAAATGTTACAATGATTAGTCATTTAACACAGATGTGAGATAGAAGTATGAGGTATAAAGATCCAAATAAATTATAATTTTACAAATTCTTGGTGTTCAATAAGGAGGAGGGGAGCTAGAGATGAAATGGGGAGCTTTACAATAGGTTATGCACCATTTCCAACCAAATGAGGTGAGACACACCCCATTATTAGGAAGGAATCTTGGAACATAGATCATTTCAACAAGCGTGCTTGCATCTTGGAACAAAGATTATTTCAATGAACGTATTGGCATCTTGGAATAGAGATCATTTCAATGAATGTTCATCTAGACAACCAAGATTTTCGACGAGGAATGAACCTGAGCATATGCTAAGTTCCTCACTCGAGTGGATGCTAACATGCATTGGAATGAAGAGTGAAATACAAATGTGTTTGAAATGCAACGAAGAGGGGGAAAAGGGAGAATGAGGGCAGTGGAATGAAGATGGTAATTGTAAACAATCGTGGTAGCTAGCGATGACAAGTGTAAGCTCGATAGGTTTTTGTAATGGTGCTTCAACAACTTTGGAATCTTTGCTTCAACCTTTGTTTCAAAAAGTTTGCATAAAATAACTTGCTCGAATATTCAATTGGAAAACTTAAAATAACTTGCCATTGCTAAAACAACATTGAGACACATGAAGCCTGTAATAAGGAAAATTCGAAAATTTAGTTAAAAATTTGCTAGAACAAAATTGTGAACAATAAACTTTGGTTAAGAAGCGAAAATGTACGATCAACCAATAAATTAATAATAGCTTGTCAAAGTTCGAGCGAATGCTATAGTCCTTGCGCTTGCATAGCCAACGACTAATAAGATTTTCAATATTGTACAAGTAAAACTATTAATTAATAAAAAAGTGTTTGCAATTATTTTAAAACGATGTATTGAAGAGTAATTAAAAAAAAAGGTGTATTTAACATCAATGAATATATAATTTATAAAAGAAGATGTTATCATAAAACAACATTCATCCCATAAAATTTATATATATGAATGGCACATTATTTTAAAAAAACGGATGCAAAACTTTTAATACATTAAATTAAAATCATATTTGGGATAGCTAGATATGAAGAAGGGTTCATGCACGATGCAATGACTACTATTTTAATCAAATCACTTGACATTCAAGAAAATTATAAAATCAAAGTGATGTTTTTTTTATATAATGGGTATATAGTTTGACTCTAACACCAATTCTTTGTTGCAGGTTAATATGACGATCTTTTTGGATCTGGATGCAATGAGTACTAGTTTAATCACATCACTTGACATTCGAGAACACTATAAATTCAAAGTGATGCTTTTTTATATTGAATGGGTATATAGTTTGATGTAACACCAATTCCTTGTTCGATGTTAATATGATAATCTTTTTGGATCCTATGTTTAACTTTATTGGGTTCTGGTTGTTCATCGCATCACTTGACATTCAAGAACGCAATAAAGTAAAAGTGATGCTTTTTGATATGCGATGGGTATATAGTTTGATGTAACACCAATTCTTTGTTAGATGTTAATATGATGATTTTTTTGGATTCTATTTTAACTTATTTAGGTTTTGGTTGTTCGTAAAATTTATTAGTGGTGTAAGCCTCTAAATATTGTTTAGATCATTTTTCCACAAACGAAATGGCATAAAGAAATTATTATTTAAAATGTATTTTTAATTTATATTATTATAGGTTTTGATTTGTAAAAATTCCTCATCAAACATACTTTATATATTTTTTAAATAAATATATTATTTTTATGTATTTTTAATTTTATTCTATGTGTCTACTCATAGTGAGTATCTATACACAGTGAGAGAGTACTGGTAAGATCTAGAATGCAATTGCTCATACTTTATATTTAAATAAATTTATAAAAGAATAACTTCAAAATATAATAAACAAATATTTTTATTTCTTTTTAATTAGAAATTCACATTTCTCATTTTATTATTTTAACTATTATTTCTTTCAAAATTCCATTTTAGATCTCAAAATTTATCATAATGAAAAGAAATACCTAATTCAATAATTTAAATTAATCTTAAACAATAAAAATATAATATCAAAAAATATTTAAATCATTTCTTCAAAACTTTTAACAATTCAATTGATAATATTTAATATAAAGTCTAAAGTTTTAATAAAAATTTAACATTTTCATGAAATATTAGGTATAGTTTCTAAAAAATCATATTTTATTTTCATTCTTACCAAAATATAATCTTGGTAAATAATCATCTTTATGGTTACATATTAAAAGGAAAAATTGTGTATACATCCAATTCTATTTAAATTTCGCATCAAAATCACACAATGTTGTATATTCTACATGAAAAATATAGATATAGTGTAAAGATTGTCACTATCAATTATGTTGGAGAGGATTCAAGTTCTTTCTCCCAAACATCCATAATAACCCCAATGGACCATATAAAATTAAAGTATATATAATTTAAATATTATAATTTAACAATAATTAATATAAATAGTTACAAATAATAACGAATGAAGTCATTCCAAAAAGTTTAATAATATAATAAAAGTGCATCATACCCTAATAATGTTGGACCTTAATTATATTCAAACCCTATTGAGTATATTGTTTGTTGGCAAACATAAGCTTTGATCCTGGAAGATTATTCCAAGGTAATACAACACCTCGATCGGGGAAGGGAATTGAATTTGTGATGAGTGCTATAATAGCCTGTCTCATCACCATTTAACCAAGACCCCATGTCATGAAAATATACTGGAAATCAATTTAATTTGTAAAAAAATTGGTAAGCATTTGTTGGAATTACAGATTTGAGTTGTAAACTCTCTACAATCTGAAAACGTCAATATTTTTTTTTAGTGAATTCAACTACATAATAAATAAAAAAACAAAAAAAACAAAAATCAAAACTTAATTAAAAAAATTTCACCAAATTTCCAATAAAAAACTCCCAAAAATATAATATTTACACAAGTACCATAAATAAAAAAAATATAAAACTTGAAACAATATCACAATTTTTTACTGATTTAAATGTTTTAATACATGTATGAATCTAAACACCTTCAAATGTTAAAATCAAGTCTTTTAATACATATGTGAATCCGAATTTGATTTCTTTATACTATTCTAATTTTCCTATATTGCCCGAATCTGGAAATAAATACGAACGTAGCGAAAGGCCAACAAAAGTTCGGACTAATTACACCGGAGGCGTTTTCTTTGCAGGCTTGGGGTAAGCAAACACTGTTCACCCCAGCCAATAGGAGAAATGTCGTACTGCCCTTCGCACTAATCAAATTTCGCCACGTTTCACGGCTACTCCCGCCCTTCGCACTAATCAAATTTTGCCACGTTTCACGCTCTTTCTACAGCCGAAGGTCCACCACCCGCAATAGTGGTTAGACGTTGTGTTGATAGCGATATTAGCCACATGGTATCCCAAATTTTCACAGCCTGTTCGCAGTACGGTGTTTTGAAAATTTTCTCTGTCGATTTCACCTTAGACGCCCATACGCTTACAGATCACATCCATGGCATCTCTGTATCTCTGCCTGCCAAATAATGAAAGGTTGAGTTCTTCATTCCACTCACAGAGGACGTGCTCTGGAGTTCGTAACGAAGCGGACCAGTTTACGGTGGATCCGCCATCGACAGTGGATCCAACGAATACAAGCATATGCTGATCGTCTGTTGTGAGTATCTTTCCCCCTTCATAGAGCTCTCTAATGGCTTCTCGCTGAAGCAGCGACAAGTCTTGCTGGACCATATAACCTCCTTTGATTGAACTGGTAAAATCTTGTAAATCGATCACTGAGTAATCGGTTTCACAACCTACTCTTATTATTGATTTATCTCTGTGCGAACAAGCTTGGAACTTGATAAGGAATCGCATACGTGCAGCATGCGATAGCCCTCTGTACTATGAATTTAATATGCTTATTCTCGTTTCCCGTTCTGAGTTATATGGATTAAATATATGTTTGTCTTGTGTGAAGAATTCGACATAGCTCTCGATAACTGGACGTATCCAACATCTGCGTAAGAATTCGTATATTCGATCCAATTAATCAATGTGCCAAGGCCACAACGCAGTAATTAGAGAGGGCATGAAGAGTTGGTGCTGGAGGGAGCACTCTGGATTAGCTACTCTGTTACGTTTGCAGATCAAGAATAAAAATATTTAGATCGGTCCAAACTTCACATATTATTATACATGGCACTGCGAGAGCCTCCTGTGCTTGCAGAACAAAGGTGCAGGCTCTTTTTCATTTTTTGGATTGTGTGAAAAGTAGGTTTGAGAGTTTAGCAGTGCAGATATTGAGTGGTGTGACTGCTTTTTCCGATTTAAACCCCTGGCTGGCATCGATAGCAATCTACGTGTTTTGCACGGGCATGCGATGCACAATGTGTATTGTGATGGGTTTCTTGGATTTGGTGGCGAAAACACATAACTTGAAAGCAGTTATGGAAATGTTAAATAAGCATGTCATCTTCGCATTGCAGCAGCTGAACGGCCTACTTGCCCTCCTTTTTGGATTATGTGCGCTGCTGGGTATAATGAATATTAATGTTAACCACAGGGGTCGCTCCAGAATCCGTGGATACAAGATGCGTAAGTTGTCTCACCGCTCCAAGATGATCAAAGCGCTGCCCAAAACGAGGTATGGAAGGATTAGGAAAATGTCAGATTATGATGATGGAAACATGAATGATCCATCCTCATCATTGTGTGCTATCTGTTTGGAGTGTATTGAGCAGGAGGATGGGGTCTGCATTCTTCCCAACTGCAAACATTATTTCCATATTTGCTGCATTGATTGTTGGCTTCTCCTGTGCCCCACCAACTCTTCATGCCCTCTTTGCAGAGCGAGCGTTAATGGCAAATGATATTCAGTAATTTGAAGATTCGACAGTGTATCGCGAGTCACAAAGGTGGGAAGCGGTTTTTATCGCACCGCCTTTACACGGTAAGCAATATTTAAGAGTTCAAAGCGATGCCATAGGTTGGGTGACATGTGGAGGAAGCGGTTTCGCGATACCAATCTCATCGCGCATTATTTTTCGTGTATAATAGCCGTGTGAGATCCATTGATGGTCGTCAGATCGGTCAGTTGGGCGCGAAGGGATGGTGATCGTTGGATGAAAACGGCATGTATAATGTGGCCCACGCATATATCTATATATATAGGTTGATCGGCGTTGTGTCGACTATGGTTGTGGGGACAACTGAAGTATGTGCAATTTGTTTACTTTGGCAAAGATTAAGGGAACTATATATATAGTTGGACACTTTGTCGGCATCTCCATTGTTTGGTTACAATTATAAAAAAAAATTGCTATCGTTTGTATGCGTGGCTGCTGAATTTCTTGCAGCATCACATCAGCATTTCATTTTATTACTAGTATATGGTTTAATAGTTTATTAGAGTTCGTATTGAAGATTTCTGCCAATGTGGCATTTGTATTGCTCAAAATTAAGAATGGAAGCAAAAATATAAGGAATGCCTCTGGGTTTCTATCTAGCACTGGCATGTTATGATTCAAATGAATTTCGGGTCTAGGACTGTAATTTTCACGCAATCTATGGACATGCATCTTCCTTGCTGTTAAGGCAAGTAATTTGAGTGATATTTCAAGTGCTTCTGAAATGATGAATTAATGCAAAATCAAGGAGAAAAACTATTTGAGAAATCCATTTTTTAATTAAGCGAATTCCTTTGTTACGACATAAAAGTTTGTCCAATAATGAAGGAAAACTTAACCTCCCTTCTATTTGATCCATGGCTGATGTATTAGTGATGAATGCTGAATTTTTAATTAAAATTGTTTGACATATTTGTGTGATTATAGAAAAATTCATGAAGACATAGGTCTTCAGAGGTTTCCCAATCAAGTTTTGTGGCAAGGCCATGTATTAGACCATGTATAGCTCTGATTAGATGATGAGATTCTAGTGTCCAAAGGCATCATTATATTGTCATCTTAGATTTTCTTTTTCATATTTTTAAGAAAATAAAATAATGCACTAACATTTATGGAAGCAGATTGAAAATGTTTCATCCTATTTTAATTAAATGAAGCCATGTTTCCTCTTGAATATAGGGTTTTTGAGTGTCTTTCGCCCATGGGAAGTGGTTCAGTGCAATGGGTTTTCAACCCTTAGGAACATTGGTGATAAGTTTATTTTCTTTACAAAAGTTTAAGAAAAATGGAGAATAAAATTTGGGAACATTGGTGATAAGTTGATTTTCTTTACAAAAGTTTAACACAAATGGAGGATAAAATCCTGGATATTGGTGATTAAGTTCACTTTTTTACAAAAGTTTTACACATGCTGAATAAATTATGGGGATAAAATTCTGGATATTGGTGATTAAGTTCACATTTTTACCATTGGTAAGTGGAATTTAAACGTTTGGTATAATGTTGTTTGTTTTATTTTTAATAATTAAATGCTATGATAAAAAAAGATTAAAAAAAATGAAAAATAAATAAATAAATAAATAGAAATAAATAAAATAAAGATAAAATTAAAAATACAAATAAAATAGATAAATAAATTTTTTAATTAAAACATAAAAATAAAATAAATAAATAAATAGATATAAAATAAAATAAAGATTAAAAAATTATAAATAAATAAACAAATAAACAAATTAAATTAAATAAAAATAAAATCAAATAAATTAAAATTTAATAATATTAAATTAATAATTTTTATTTTTATTAAAAATAAAATCCAATATTTCATATCGTAGCAAACTAACAAAATATTCAGCTCCTTAGTTATTATACATTTTACCTCTCATATAACACAAAATGATTCACATGTCCTCCTTCCGACGTTACCGATGTTTGGAGCGTACCGGTATCTTTTGACACCATCGATGGTGGAGTTAGTGAATGTGTCCACAGAATGTCGACATCAGCCAGTGAAGATCATTAATAGTGGGCACGCGGTTCGTTGAGTCAATTGTACAGGGGCGTCAAAGTCGTCTATACACTCAACTGCGTCCGCGTTCGGAGCCTTTCATTGCGTTTTCCGCAACCATTTCGATTGTGGACGCCTTCCTCCTAAATGTGTTATATATTTACATACACTCATATGCCTCATCCTCATCTTCTCAGATCACAACAACTACCCATTATCGCTATCCCCAGGCTTTCCGCTCCAATCCTCTCAGAGGCCAAGTGTTCGCACATAAATTCGTTATTTTTCTCTTCAATCAGGCGAGCGGTAAGAGGGAATAAATAGATCCAACAGTAGAGAGCAGTGAATTAAATCAAGAAATAAGAATCAATGGGGAATCATCTGTGCTGTTCTAAACCCTGCAGAACCACAGCGGCAGCAAAAGTTATACGGTGGAGCGATGGTGGCATTGAAAAATTTGGGGAGGCAATTAAGGTGGGAGAGGTGATGGTGGAGAATCCCCACCAATTCGTGTGCGATTTCAGTGATCTCCAAGCAGGGCGTCGCATCTCAGCACTCCGTGCAGAGGAGGATTTGGCGTTGGGGCGCGTCTACGTTCTTCTGCCAATGCAAAAATATTTGCGGTGTGTACTATCGTCTTCTGACATGGACTCGCTTAATTTGTTAGCATCCCAATGCAACTCTGTCCATAGAAAGCAGTCCTCATGTAACTCGAAAGTCTTTCCAGCCGTTGGCAGTGGCCATTTATCCGAATGTTCTTCAAACAATGGGAGTGCCGAGAAGAGAAAGCAATTGCAAACAAAATTAGCAGATCGGTTTTTGGTGCCAAAGTTGGAGTTAAACGAAAATGATGATCAGTCGATGGAATTGGGGTTGGGGTTGAGGCAGCACAGGGTACGCGGTTGTAGGTATTGGAAACCAGTGCTGGATACAATAAAGGAGTCCCCTCGTGTTCGCATACCCTCACAACACTGAGGCCTCCCCATGACGAAATTTTGATCTCGCCCGCATCGGATATGACAGAATATGGAGCGAGGATTGCCTCAACGCTACCGCCGAGCTATCCCAAAACAAGTCTGTGCGCAATTATTTCAGATGTCTAAAAGTTTTTTCACATGAAGTTATTACCCAATTGACAACTGCAGTTATTAGCCAAAAGGGAAAGCCTTAACTTTTTTTTGGTTCACTCGACATGAAATGGGAGAACAAAATTTGGAACAATCTACATGCTAATTGGAATAAGCATTCTGATTTTAAAAATTTTATATGCTGTTTATAAAAGATATTTTTAAGAATCTATAACATTTAAAGGGACTACAAACTATAATGATGATAATTCATGTGTTTCTTTAAATAAAATAAAAATTTCATTTTACGATTGATATTTGATATCCATCACAATGATATATATATATATATATATATATATATATATATATATATATATATATATATATAAAATTTAAACTAAAATAAATACAAAAATATTTTATTTTTCATTTTTTTATTTGAATTAAAACAAATATTTTATTTATATGACTATATAAATAGGATATTAATATTATGAGTTAATATGTCATTAAATAATATTATTAATAATGTAATTTTTAAAAATATATAAATATTAAAATTATATAAAAAATACATTTTATTTTATATTTTAAAATATCATAAAAATATTTTTCATTTCAAGAGGTTATAGGTTTTATTAAACATAATTTAATTTAAGATTAATGGTTTATATGACATTATTTTTTTCTTATTATTTATTTGTGAGTTGTATCATAACATTTATTTTAATTTGATTGCGAGATCATTTAATAGTATTAATATTTTGAAGTGTGACTTTTTATTTAACCAAGAATCAACATCTTTATGCCAATGACTTTGAATTTTATGTTAATTATTTTGTACTTGTATTTTAACTACCTAAACATAAGTTTACTTTTAATTGGTAGAAACCCATTCTCCAAAAAGATAATTGGATGTGGTATATTACTTTTAATTTTATTATTATCAATTAAGAAAAAAAATATCACTCTTTTTACTAGAAATGTCACTAGTAAAATTTATGCAAGATTTAAGAAAAAGAAATATCTCTCTATATTCCTCTTAAGTTTGGTAAAGTGACACATATATTAGCATTTAATTAAATGCAAATGGTGTTGAATCCATTTATGTATTAAAAAGTGTATTAATAAGTATACCAATTATTGTATACTTGTACTTTCACTACCTAAACATAACTTTACTTTCCATCATTGGAAACCCATCCCCAAACGAAAGATTGGATGTAGTATATTACTTTTAATTTTAAGATGATCAACTATGAAAAAAAAATATCACTCAGTATTCCTCAAGGTTTTATAATTAATGTCATGTAAAAACAACCTTCAAAACTATATATATTAGTCAAATCACAAGTGTATCTGTCCTTTTTTAAATATTATATTTTGAACTAAGATGAAAGTCAACTCTAACATACCCCTAGTAGTTAGATCTATCTTCTTTGTCAAAACCATATAAGATTAGTGAAAATCACAAGTGTATTGATCATTTTATGAATGTTATAGTTCCAAGTTGGTTGTGATGAAAGTCAACTATAACATACCCCTAATAGTTAACTCCATCTAAGTTGTTATTATTTGAGGGAAAAATAAATTTGGTGACTTTGTCACTCATAACCTTTGTATTATTAAATTATTCACTTACATATAAAATTGGACATAAATATTTAATTATTTTTAGTTGTTTCTCAAAATTGAGGATAGTCATTAAAAAAATTATTATTTTGAGCTTTAATAAGAAGTTGGGTGATTGTTTCAATCAAATTAATGTTAGTGAAACTTATTTTTTCAAAAAATGCCTCAAACTTGTCAATATCAATGCCCAAAATTATAGAGTATAAATTAAAATGTTAATTTTATTTTATTTTATTTTGTAAGTTAATTTTCTATTATAATGAGAAAGTAACATTTGCCCCACAACCCTGCCTACCTACCACCTGAGAAGCCATACCACTTGAAAAATAAAAGGGAATCATTCCAAAAATAATCTATATGTCCATACAAAGTGTTCAAAAAGAGAGATTATTGTATAGGAAGCCAATTATATAAGTTTTGATGTGTATAAGAAGCTATAGATTGATTATAAGCTAGAATAGAAAGACCAACATTCAAAGGCCTAACAAAACGAGAAAAATAAACAAATAAAGAAACCAAATTCATATTGAAACTAGGTAGAAGTGAAGACGTCCTCCTCAATGGGGTTGATATTTCCCTAACTGTATCCACTGGAGCCTGGGGTATGAGCAACATGGAATTCAATTCGCTTGCGTCTCACTACGATTTACTTCTAATGGAGAAATACCTTATCTATTATCAGCAATATTTATTCCTTTACATCATTCGTATCCATGATTATCCCACCGAGTAGTATCCTCATTCTCTAATATAAATCAATTACTGAAAGGTAATGGCTCTACTTACCAAAAGTATTCCCCTGAGTCATGAACCCTATCTGTGATATCAGTTATCACTTCTAAATATGATATACGACCACTCTCAATATATACACACACTTAAAAATCACGCAATTCATGTTGAAACTTCATGGAAAACTTTTCCTTGAATATGAAAGGAGAAGTATATGCCCTTGAGCAAGCTTGAGAGCCTCCAATCCCTCCATGGATGCCACTATAGCACTTTCATCATGCCCCATGCCTAACCATTTATGAAAACCAATGGAGATAGATTCGACATAAATAATCTAGTAGCGGCTTCAAGCTAGAGAGCTGAAGAAATACTAAGGGGTAGGAGAATCATGACCACTCCTACTGTACATGGAAGCAAAGAGAGAGCATGAATGGAAACAAACGTGGAGAAGAAAAAAGAAGAAAAAAAATACCTTCTGAATGATAGTCCCGAAGCCATAAATAAATAGAGAGAGAAGAAAATGAATGTGAATAATGGGATAGGAATCATGGTCACCACCATCAAGTTTATCTATGCGGAAAATTTTTCATCCAAATACGATCCATAACATAACCATAACCACTCCCATGCTACTCCAATAAAATGCTATACCATACCACATATATTAATTAAGGTTGGTAGGGTGGCACGTATACCTTAATTATAGAGTCAAGTGATGGCACCCATAGTGTGTCTCATTGATTTGGGGGAGATACATTGTGATTTATAATGGATTAAAATTCATATAAAAGGGTAGAGGGAGGTAGATTGTTTTATGAATTATGAAAATCAAGGTTAGAGGCTGAGTATCCGAGACTAGCGAGACTATCTACTATTTTTTTCCCTTTCTCACATAGATCAAAGGGGAGTAGAATTGGGATGGAGGGCATAATGTTTGAAATTATGAAAAGAAAAAATTCCAACCTCCAACGAAAATATAATTTTTTTGGATCAAAGGCATTAATGATTGTTTGAAAAGAATAGATTGTCTCGCGAGAATCTCCTTTCATTTAAATAATTTGCAAAATTTGTTGACTTTCGCATATAAGAGGTTTATTTTCTATGGCATGGAATCCATCCTTGTAATTGGAGTTGATTCCAAAGGATTTTGTGTAAATAAAGAGAATTCTTCATTTTTCATCTCTAAACATTGATCCAAAATGCTTTGTACTAAGATTTCCACTAGAGGCTGATGAACCTTTGGTTCAAACAATATCGAAAGATTGGGGAAGAGATCAAAATAAAAGAGGACATAAAAGGGGTCAAAGAGAAATGAGAAAAGTGGATGTGTTCTAAACTAAATGCATCTACTGGGGAAGATTTCTGGTCTTCATTGGTTCAATATTGGACAAAGGATGTTTCATGAATGCCTTGTTTGATCTAACCATAAAATATCTTTGGAGTTGAACCCTTATTCTAAAATATTATTCCATTGTATTCTTAAAATGTCTTACCTAACAAGAACCCTAGTAAAAGGAACCATGCTCTATTTTGAATATGGTTCTAAAAATCCATGTTTCACCATAGTTCAATTATAAGCCAGAGTTTGGACTACTTCTGATTTGATTTCTTGAATAATAGTAATACATGATTCCACAACTCATTAGAGAGTGGGAAATAATTAAATAAATGCTTAGAATCTTTTCAATTAACTTAATAGAGGAAATAAATGGATGGCCCTTCAAATCCCTTACAATTATATACCACATTATGGTCTTCTTGTGCACCACTAGCCAAAGGAAGAGAGAAATCTTTCGCCACAATTTCTATCCCCATATTTTTTCAAATATCCTATTATCGAAATGAATCATGGTCTATTGTTAGGGAGTAGGATTTTTTGACAAATAAATACAATACTATGTAGCGAGAAAAAAGTGTTGTGTTGAATTTTTCTAGTAATCAACGACCCTAGATTTCTCTTCGAAGAACATTGTAATTTTTATATCAACAAAAGGATATTGTCTAAAAATTTTTAGGAGTGCATTCCATGAGTTATCCTAGAAATTAGAAGATTTTCCATTATGAATTTCCTAAAATTTGTGTTACTGAATTATGTTTGTATTATTACTTGCTATATTCATTATGGAGGATCCCTAAGGAACAGATTGATATCTCAATTTATGTAGAAAATAGATGTTTTATCCATGTTATAATTCCATATCTCATACCAAAATTAATCACCTTATTTTACCTATGACTACCATATTTTGGCCCCCATCATTTTGCAGAGGATTTCCGGGTCTCTCAAGCCTAGTCACCCTTTTAGGTTTGGAATACATATATTTTTTGAAGTGATAAAGGCCAATTTTTTTCTTATGAGATCCTCCTTAAAGAAAATAGAACATCATCATAGATATGGAATTATGAATATATTTGGGAGAATCTAAGGTACAAAAAATGTAAATAGGAGAGGATTTTTGCACAAATTTCATGATGACCAATCAACCTTATATGTTAAGAGAATGAAATGTCCAACTATATAACTTTCTATTCATTTTCTAAAGTAAAGGTGCGTAATGTTTTCGAGCAAGGGGTTTATTTACTAGAGGGGATCCCAGGTATTTAGAGGGAAGGGAGAAAATGTGAAAACCTAAAAGACAAGTTAGATGGCCTTGAATAGAGGGATGGGTGTTCAAGGAAAACATCTAACATTTGAAGCAATTGATTGAGGCACCAAAGGCCTCGAAAGTATCATCCAATACCTAAGAGAAGGATTTGGCTTCCCTTATTATAGGTATTCCCATAAGCATAGTGTCATCCACAACTTACTGGGTAGAGGCCAGGATCTCTCATCCAAAGAGACAAATACCTTTGATGTTTACATTAGAAACATCAACATTGAGTGCTTTTCCAAGACCTTTAGTTGTAATAATGAGAAAAAAGGGAGATAATGGGTCTCCCTAGGGAACGCCTCTTGAAGTATTAAAATTGGCAGAGGGTGAGCCATTAACCAACATGGAAAATAAAGGGTTGGAAAACAAGGAGGAGATACATTTGGAACATCATTCAGAGAATACAAAAGAAATAAGAGAATGAAAAGTACAATTGTAATTTAATTCATTATTATGGCTTTAAAAGGTCTAATAGGTAAACATACCTAATTTTTTGTAATGTTTGATAGAATAGATGATCATGAGGTACAAAACAGCCAAGAAATAGAATCCCTTCACATAGATTTTTTGCTAAGCTAAGATGAGAGATGGAAGAATGAGATTAAGGAAATTGGTGATGACTTTGGAAATTACCCTCTAGATGAAAATATAGATGGAACTGGGTCAAAAGTTGTTGAGTTCTTTTACTTTGTCCTATTTAAGAGCTACAATTATGAAAATGGAATCGAGCACTATAAAAACAAAGGATGAAAATTTCGACTCTTCTACTAGAGCATGTATCTCATTACCTAGAAAAGACTTCCAAGTGGGAAAGAAGTCCTTAGTAAATACGTTCAGGCCTAGAGAATTTTTTTGTCATATTTTTAACTATCTCTTGTACTTCATATATTGGTACAACTATAATAATGGCCTCATTGTGTTCCCTTCCAATGAGTGAGGGGATATCTTGTGTAATTTTTTGGATATCCTCCATTTGGTGTGGTTGGGGGTCCTTTAAGAGTTGTCCATAAAAATATTTAGTTTTTACTCTATATCATTGTGATCCACTAATATAGACCCAAATGAATTCCTTAAGGACATGATAATATTCTTGTGGGTGTTAGATTATGGAGTTGTGGAAAAATGTAGTTTTATTTTGCACCTCGTGAAGCCATCGACTTCATGATTCCAAAGTATTTTCGCCTGGTTACACCTCTCCTCCAAACTGACAAGGAGATTCGTTTCATCCCTTAGTGATTCTTCCAATATGTCATCGAGGGTGATGTGTTGCTGAAGGTGTTCCATTTTGGATTCCATGTCATGTTTCATTTAAATAATGTTATCGAACTCCTCTTGGTTCCTTTTTTATCTTTTTCTCTAAATATTTTATCTTTGGTTGGAACTGGTACATTGTTGATCCTTTTTAAATATCATCTTATAATGATTAGGCATTTTCCTTTTCTAAAAGGAACGTGGTAGTCCCATCTCTGGTTGGTTTTCACATTAATTAATGAGAAGATCATTCCTTTGGTAATTGATATATAAATGCACTAGTTTATATGTGTATTTTAATGTTGTTGCACCCATAGTATTTATGTTGTTATTATGCTGGTTATGAGAATGTATTTTAACGATGATGATGTATGACTCTCCCCATGTTTTTACTTGTAAATTAAGGCACCATGTATATGTGGTAAAATAGATTGTATTGCAAATAATGATGTAGGGGAGAAATGATTCTTAGGGATTCTCAGATAAGTGTGATATCCCTTTGCTCTATTTTGTTGGTTATACCTGTAGCTTTCATGTTTGTGACATGTTTGATGAAATTCCTGTCATGGCTAGTAGGGGTCCAGTTTAGACCTCATGGGTTATTTTTTAAATATATCATTCTTTGGTCATTATAATTAATCTTTGATCTTGTTATGAAATTCTGGGCAGTGCATTGGGTTTTGAGCATAAAGAAGTGGCTCAAATCCCATGTATGTTGGCATAACACTCAGTAATTTAGTCCTTGGACACTAGCATGTGGGATTATGCATGCATCAAGAGCTTCATAGAAACTGGCTTGCAGGCTTGTGCATGTGTCCAGAGGCCCAGAAGTTAAAAAGGACAATGGGACCCAGGGGCAAGATGCCTAAATGGTTGGCTTGGCTCCTAGGGGTGTTATTATTGTTTTACAAGGCATGTGTGATATTTTTCCATCGATTTCACCTCCTTTAGGTCACCTAAGAGTTTGATTCTGATCATATTAGCCTCTCGTCACATGTTTACCCCATTTGGTTGGTTACTTGAGTAGATGTGGGAAGAGGGTGTTACAATTAAAATATCTCTTAATTATCCACATAATACTTCAAATAATGGGTTTTAATTTGCATAGGTTCCATATAAAATATTTTTTTTCACTAATCACATGATTATATTGACATTGGAAACAATACCCTATTCCAAGGATCCTATGAAATAAAACTTTGTCATTCAAATACAAGGGTCTACAAAGAGCTATAATAAGGAAATATCATCTAGATTCCATAGGATAGCTAGTTTCCTTGCACGACCTAACACGTCCATATCTATGGATTGACAAACTTTCTAAACTTTGGGGGTTATTTCAACAATATTTGCACTAGAACATTGAATTCCCTATAGCATGACTATCATGGATAGTTATTTTTCAATTTTCTCCTTAATAAGATGTTTCTTACCTCGACAGCTGAGGCCTATAACATTCCACAATATAATGTTCATGTAAATTTCGATCGGTTGAACCGAAATACCTCTATGATTAACAAGATTGATATAGAGTGTATCATGTTCTCTCCTAATTCTTGCAAACTTTGACTATTAGATTTTTTCCCCATTTTTTTATTTGCCTTGGAAATCTTGGGTGGATCCTTGAAAGAGTGGATAAATAATCCCATCTAAGGGGTTGTTTCTTTGGAACCATAGGGATCCAAAAAATATTATTATTCACTTTGAGGAGTGCAATATGAATTAGCTAGACCTAAGGTTGGAGGATGGAGAGTGGGTATTTCCCATGTGAAGTTTCAACAATATCTAGCAAATGTGGGTCATCTATATCCATTTCCTTAGTTGAATATAGGGCTACAATTTATTTTCATTCTTACATAATTCCCCCTATTTTTTTTATGATATATTTGTTTTCCTTCCCCTACCTCATCTCGTAGTGAGGGATGACCTTATATTCACTTGTATTGTATTTTTTTCTTCTAAGGGGTATTATTTAAATTAGTCACAACCTCTAAATAGAGGGATTCAAACCTATTTATTATGGATGGATAGGATCCACAATATGATTTTTTTATATTGTGAGGCTTTCTCCTCCAGAATATGACTTTAATGAATCCCTCCTGATCTATTTAAAAACTCGTGAAATTACTTATGAGCACATTTGGGCCATCCAACCTATAAATATTCGCTTTGAAAAGGCTATTGGGTTCATTCATGGCGTACACAATCTTCCTTATTTTCCACAAAAGAATGTAATCATTCATACTGGGATAGTGGTGTCCACAGTTGAAGATTTGGTTCTTTCCACCCTTGAAGAGTTCGCAGAGATTACAAAAAATACAGAAAAACTAGAGAAACCTCCATCTTTTAACGAGGATGAGGGAGACAATGTTTTACTCTCAGATGAAACTTTCCATAGTTTAGGAAGTTATGAAGAGGATGAGGAATATCCCTTAGATTCTGAAGAAGAGGAGGAGCAAAAGGATGAAGAGATGTCAGACAAAGATTTGGATTAGATGTCTCAGGGCCCACTTTCTCTACTGATTGTTTTACACAATATTCCGAGACACACGGAAAAGGTGCTAATGAAGTATGACCCTAACAAAATAGTCAAAGTGTAAGACCATTTAGAGAACTTCTACCTACACCTATAGATGCTTGAAGTACGTTATGATGATGTTGTATGTAGATTTTTTCCTTGTACCTTAGATGGAAGAGAAGTTGTATGGTACCATAGTCTTCCTCCAAATTTAATTAATAATTGGGAAGGGTTTAAAAATTTGTTTCTTGAAACGTTTTCCGGTGACAAAGACCCAATCATGTAATCAAAAGAGCTAGGAAATTTGAACATCGTCAGAAAGAAAAACTTAAATATTTTAACCAGAGGTTCAATCACATATTCAAAAAAATTCTTACGAATACGAAACCTCATGACTCCATCAAAATTTATTATTACATATTTTCCTTACCGACAAGCATCACACAATATGTCAACAGAACTGCGAAAGGGAATTTTTGTGAGAATTATGAAGAATCTATCATTGTGGTTGAGAATAACTTGCATGAAATTGGAGTCATTTTCGATGAATAAAAATCAAAAGACTCCAATGAAAGAGGTAAAAGGTCTCTTTCCTCTTAAGATAAGGTCAAGGATAAAGAAGCCACTGATCTTGAAAACTTGACTCGAAACATAAAATCTCTCTCCAATGAGCTGGCAAAGTGAAAACATAGATCAAGGTAGACCATTGCCAGTAGCAAGCCCCAAAAATTAAACTTCCTAGGAAGGGATGCCAACCCCAAGAACAAAAAAAATCATCTAGCTAAGTTTGCACAAATATATAACGTTGTCTTGAATGTCGAAAGCTTGGGCATCTACCAATATTATTATTTTCATCAAGAATAACATTCAGAAAAGAAATTCACACAATAGAATCACAACATGAACAATCTGGTTGTGCATATCATTGACACAATATTTTTAGATGAGCAGACTCAGCCAATGGAAGTAAAGGAAGAAAATTCTGTGGCTAAATAAAATGCGAGTGTTAGGCATGCAGTAAGCACTTTTAGTTACATATTAACATCTAAAAAAAAAATACTAAAGAATTGTCACTAAGGGAGAACTAGATTGAAAAGCATAATAGATGATATAAATTGAGAATCCTAGGGCCTGTTTTCGAACAAGAGTTGAAGAGGTAGAATATGAAAGAACACTTGTTAAAGAAGATCACACTGCCTGTCAACTCAGCTCAAAACACTCAAAATAAGTCTGGAAATACTGCTATAAAAGAAAACACTTCCGCCAATGCTAAAAGCAAGTATACTATTCCAAAAATTTTAGATAAAGTTACTCTTACAAACACTTTGGTGATACCTTTCATGCTTTATTACAATATAGCCAAACACATGAAGAAAGCTCGCGCTAATATTTCAATCTTTGAGGTGAAAATGATTGCAAGCTAGTCGGAACTTTTTATCCGAGCTCTTAATCGGTCATCCTCAGGTGATAATTATTCTTTGCAGAAGGGATGTGGTAAGTCTTTTGTTCCTCTGGAGTCTATTCTTAATGAATTAACATTAGAAGCTAACACACATTCCCCTCTGTTTGTATTGACATTCGAAATTTTAAATTACAATTTACACAATTTCTTAGATGATTATGGTGCATTTGTAAACGTAATTCCATTGTCCATAGCTTAGAAAATCAATGCTAAATGGGATAAGACATATGCACATATTATTCAGCTAGATAAGCCTCTTGTCCGAGTTATTCATGAACTTAGAAATGTGCTTATTCACCTATCATTTGATCAACGACTTCAATAGTTCATAAACATAGTAATTGTGGACATCCTAGAAGCCTACGGTGTATTCCTTAGTAGAGGTTGGTCGAAAAAATTACAGGGGTACTTTTCTACTGAGTGGTCACATTTATGGCTTCCGTATAAGCGAAGGAATAACCAAATCGAGGTGGAATTAGAATTGTACATGAAGGACAATGTCATGCCCTTCAAGGGAAATAATGAACCAGTTGATTTCATAGATAAAATATTTTGAAACTTCTTCTTGGAGACCGGCCTTCGGTGTTACCTTTCTCAGCCTTCCCTAGTTCCATCAGAGCCATAGTTGGAACTCCTTGCTAGTCCAACTGGTGCAAATGACTGTTGTACAGTAGATAGTAGTAGTATTAGTGAAGGGCATAGTTCTTGTATATATGATGTTTAGACTTTGTATTTTGATGGTTCTAAGATATAGGATGTATATGGAGTTGGTTGTGTTTTAATATACCCGTGATAGAGAAAACGCCTAATCTCTAGCCTCTTGGAATTCAAGTGGAGTAATAACATTGTGTAATATGAAAAACTCATCCTGGGCTTACATAAGTCCATTTACCTTAATGTTGTGGTTCTTAAATAAGTAGGCAACTCTAAGATAATCGTATGAAAGGTACGAAATATTATACACTATGTTTCACCTAATTTTAAAAGTTATCAATAAGAGGTATGGAATTTGATTTATCAATTCCAAGATTTTAATATTATATCTATTCCTAGAATGTGTAACACAATTGTGGATGAATTAGAAAATATTGCTGCTAGGTTGTCACCACTTAGGGACGATTTTTCTATTGAAATTCCTTGTAAACCATCCTTCCCTGATAATATCACAAATTTACACATTTTTAATGATGACCAACAGATATTGAATTTCATGGAGAAAACTAATGTATTCAAAGATGCATCGATTGATGAAGACGACCACGAACAATCGTTGTAATATGCAGCTCAGGAAAGAAAATAGAACCCCATGCCGAAGGGAGTAGTATCACTTGAAAAGTTGTATGACTTGCAGAATCTCTCTAGAGTACCAATCAAATCCAAAACCCATAGTTCAAATTTGTCACATGAATAGCTCAATATTGAAAAAGAGAAAGATATGAAGTTTGTTAATATCTGTACTTGTTTCACACCACAATAGTGGCAAGCCTTTATCCTCTTATTCAATAAGTACCGAGATGTTTTGTGTGGACATACAATGATCACAAAACTTGTGACATGTGAATAATATAGCATGTTATCCCAAGTAAGGAAGGGGCCAACCCTTTTCAACATAAGTTGTGAAAGTTGCATCCTACGCTTGATTAAGTGATTCAGAAGGAGTTGAGGAATTTGTTGGATGCTCAGATCATTTACAAAGTGTGCCATTCAACATGGATTTATAATGTGGTCCCAGTAAGGAAGAATTATGAGGAAATACACTTATGCATGGATTTTCGAAAACTCAATTGTGCGTCAGAAAAAGACAACTACCATGTGTTTTCAATGGATCATATATTACAAATATTAGCAACGTCAGAAATGTTTTCTTTACTTGAAAAATTTTCTGCCTACAACTAGGTTCTGGTCTGAGAGGCTCACAAGCTCAAAACTACATTTCAAACAAAGTGGGGCATGTTTCCATTTAGAGGAATTACTTTTGGGATAGTTAATGTTGGTGCAACCTTTCAACGTGTGATGGACATCGAATTTAATTTTCTGATTGGTTAGAGTGTGGTGGTATATCTTGTTGATGTCATGGTGTTTTCAAAGAAGAGATCCAACCACCTACTCAACCTGAAGAATATATTCGAGCGATGTTGTAAATATGGGATATATGTTAATCCTAAGAAGAGAATTTTTGCAGTGTTTGAGGAAAACCTCTTGGGCCATATCATAACAAACATTGTGATTAAGGTAGACCCTGAAAGAGTTAGGGCTATTACACATATTCCCTTCCCAGTGAACAAGAAAACCATGTAGTCCTTCCTAAGGAAGATAAAATTTCTCCACAAGTTCATCTCCAGGTACACTCAAATTGTGAAACCTATGCAGGAGATGGTGATGAAGGATGCAATTCACAAGTGGGATAAAAGGGAAAAAGATGCATTCTCTTGTATTAATCAAGAAATTACAGAAGCACCAACCTTGTACAACCCAAATTTCAACAAGGATTTTTTGCTCCACACATTTACTTGTGATACTTCTCTTGTCGTCGTGCTTACACAAAAAAATGATATAAATATTGAGCGACCAATATCTTTTATGAGTGCTAGGATACAAGAACATAAACTCAATTATCCCACCATAAATAAACATGCGTATGCAGTCTATAAGGAGATGAAGCACTTCCAAACCTATCTTTTGCAAAATCATTGTGTTATATTTTTTTTCTCACCTAGTAGTTAGATGGTTGTTTGTCCAACAAGAGTTGGGTGAGAGAATAGCGAACTGGCTGACTGGTTTTCACATTATTAAGGGGCACAGTCTATGCTGGCTAATAGAAGAAGTGATGCAAGAAACATAGGGCGATGCATCTAGAAGGGAGAATGAAATAGAGATGTACAATGTTGAGTGAGCCACCCAAACTACTATCTCAAACTCTTGGTACGTATATGTCCGCCATTATCTTGACCATGGTACCTTTCCCTCTCACTTATAAGAATGATAAAATAGGGAAGTCATGTTGAAAGAATTATCTTACTAGTTGGTGCATGAGGTGATTTTTAGAAAGCACCATAACGGAGTATTGCTCAGATACTTGGAAGCACATGATTCAGAAAAGGTATTACGTTACCTCCATAATTGACCAGCCTGGGCGTACTTTGCGGGTGACACTACAATTTACAAAGTCATGCAGGACAATATTTATTGGTCCACATTATTCAAATATTCTCACACATATGCCCACAAGTTCCTGGTTTTTCAAAAGAGTTTTTCCCAAGGAAAGAAGCCATTCGCCTCGTTGCAGCCTATTGTCGTCGAAGAACCATTTCAACAATGGGGTTTAGTTGTCATCGGTGATATTTTTCTATGCTCATCAAAGAAGCACCACTATATTCTCACTGCCACAGATTAATTCATGTGGTGGATAGAAGTGGTTCAACTCAAGCAATTGAACAAACATGAAGTCATCAACTTCCTCAAGCAGGATATCATTTCCATGTTTGGCATAGTGACTTCACTTGTTTTTGAAAATGAAACTTATGTTTCATTGTTAATATTATACGATGTTTTATTGGAAAATGGTATTGTATTGAAACATTTTCCTACTTACTATCCGCAAGGAAATGGTCTTGTTGAGTCTACCAATAAGAACCTTATTCGCGTCATTAAGAAGACTATTTTCTCTGAATAGAGGAGGTGACACTCTTCTTTGGTGAATTTCTTATGGATTGACCGATTCATGCCTAAACCCTCTCTGAATATGTCTTCCTACTTCCTAGTGTATGGAAAAGAAGCCATCCTACCCCTGAACATCTACTTTCCTGCCATTCAACTTTCACAAGAATCCTAGGGCAAGCCATGCCTATTGTTTCAGAGTAGGACAGTCACTCTTCGCATGGTGCAGGAAGAAAGACATAAAGCTAAACAAAAATTGTATCTTCACTAGAGTCGTATCAAGAGGTGGTTTGATAAGAAGTTTGCAAGGAAAAATGAATTTAGCGTGGGTGAACTAGTCTTGAAGTGGGGAAAATCCCATGGAGAAAAATGAAAACATACTAAGTTCCAGTCCTTGGGGATCATACCATTCACAGTGCTTGATAAGATTAGACAACACATGTATCATCTCCAATATCTAGATGAGAATATTGATTCTCTTCTTTTTGATGGCCAAGTTTTGAAACAATATTTTCTATGATGGTCTATGGTTGTGCTCTACCCTATATACATAGTTTTTTTTCTTATTTATTTGTTTTTTTGGTCTTGTGTTTTTTTTCATTCATGTAAATAAGTTTCATGTGTGAACACGTTTTCGGGATTATTTATGTATGGGTGAGTTGAAAAGAGTCTCGTGACACTACAAAATTTCTTTAACCTTTGGTCGTGATTATTATTTTTTAGTTACGTCTATTGTAGGGATTAATGCATGGGTGCTTGTAGACAGAAAACCCTCTCAGGTATCCCGAGGCCCAAGGCAGATATAATGAGATGACCTGAAATTGTTCAGAGATATATGCAAATACTCATGTTAATCTAGAATCGACAAAATAAAAGAGAAGGATTACCTTCTAGTCCTTGGTGTAGATCCACTGGATTTGTCAGTGTGACAAGGGAAAGATCCTTTTCTAGCTCTCAAATCAAGACCTGCACATAGAAAGGACACGAAGTAACCTTCACAACATATGAAACCTTAACGATTCAAAAACATCAACATATAACAATATATAAAACTAGCATGAATCTAGGATAATTATCAATCTCACCATTGAACCAACATTAAATAAAAAAGGTGTTAACATCATCAAATAGACAAAATAGGAGCATATATATATTATGAGATGAGAGAAGAATGATTACAACCATGGTTGTTGAATCAAGTGTTCCCTTAGTTCCTTAGCCTCTCTCTCTCTCTTGATCAAATTCTCGACAACATACCAATGCACAAATTCTAATCCTTGTTACAATGGACTTGCCTCTAATTTATAGATGAGGAGAGGCTCAATCCTTGCCAATTTCTTCATAATTTCCATTGAGGAAAAATATTGATGTTGTCATGCTTTATTGCTCTTTCCTACTTTTTTTTTTCTTGTTAGGATTTATAATTTCCTTATATAGGACTGAGGAAGACGTTTTCGGCTTTTTGAGTTGACATTTGAGTGAAAAGTGGAGTGTCAGTTAGTCAACTCGTGCTTTGACCTTTGGAATATCATAGTAATCCAGTAACGCTACCCTTTAGCAAAAACATAGCGTTAACTTAGGGACTAGCACTACTTGGTTAGTCATAGGAAGCGTTATAAATACCTCTGGCTTTTTCCAGGGTGTGTTACCCTACAAAATGTCCCTGTAACTTAGGGTTTTTTCTAGTCAAAGTGTCCTTCTCCTCTGAGCTAATGAGGAGGTCATTTTTTGTATAAAAAATTCCCATAAAGTGTGAGGTAAGAGAAGAAGAGGATGGTTGAAATACTTTATATAATGTAGCTGAAGAGAGATAGGATTGGAGCTTCGGACCTACGGGAGACCTAAAAACAACAAAATATGTCAAAAATATAAGAACATGTCTTGATTCAGGAATTCCCATGCTCAGTAGTTAATTGAGAGTGATTCTCAGGAGAGATATGACTGTCATGTCCACCGATACCCAGAAATTTCATTTTTTCGTAAGTTATTCCATTGAGTTTGGATAAAGTGAGAAACCTAAGCTCAATAGACAGTGGTCTCATTTTGTCACAATTACGAGGGTCGAAGTAAACTCGATATTCTTCGTGAAATTTTAATGAGTTAGACGAAGAAAACTCAATATGTACTTTAGGTTTAGGGAGCAATAAAAAGAGATAAAAATAATTGCTCAAATATTTTTCGTAGGAGTTTTACGAGCACAAAGAAGGTAACTGGTGGGTTTTTCAACTTTACGAGATAGAAAAAGTCCCTAAAAATAAGGCTATGTCTTCTTCATGTAATTTTAATGAGATCGAAGAAGTGAACTCCAGGTTTTTCGGATTAACTAGCAAGAAAAATACCATAAAAATAATGCTTACAGCTTCTTGATATCATGCTCGACAATAGAGGGGTCTATGCCGGGAATTTCTCGTAATACCAAGTGAAGACATCATGAAATTCCTTAAAGAGGAAGGTGAAGATCAAAATTTCCCCGGGACTTCAGTCAACTAAAATTTGAATATTTCCCACGATACTTATTTTTACCTAGATATCGATGAGTAAAGTCTTGGAATGTTTACCTAAGTTACCTTCGAAATCCCTAGTTTGGACAGTGTATAAGCCAAAGGAAAAATATTAGGTTGGTCAAAAGGGAGGATTTTCATAGATTTTGCGTTGATGATCCTTCACCCAAAGGAGATAGATGCGAACCATCGTTACCTCCTTGTAGGGGTCACGGTGGATTTGATAGAAGGTGTTGTTGCTACTAAGAAAGGAATGGGTTGTTGAGGACCGCAGAGCTTCAGAAAGTGTCCTTTTGAGAAGAAGTTTCATGCATTATTAAAGATGAGGAAATTTATAGGTCCTTTGGTCCTCAACATAGATCTTGCAAGGGAATTTGATATTTTTTTCCTTCCCTTTTTCATATTCAGCAACAACTTTCTGATTTGGATTGTTTTCGGTAGCGGACTTCTCCTTAGAAGGAGAGTTCTTTTTTGTATTATTCTTGTTCTTATTGATGGTTTTTTGTGTATACTGCACAAATTTTATCGTAGTGGTTGGAGGAGAAGCCTATTGGGTAGTAGGAGGAGTATCAGCAACAACATATAATTGGGAAGCTTGCCAGCTGAGTGTTTTTACAGCATCCCCAGAGGTAGCACTGATGATGCTGTTAGTGTGTGCCCCAGGTTGCTGAGTATTGGGAGCATTGGAATTTCAAGGGGCATGGGGTATTAAATCGTAAATTGTTCGATATTACGAATAGATCAAATCTAAATTCTTAACACGGCAAATAGATTGGTCTTCGGTAATGGCACCAACTATGAAAATGTCCTTGGCAATGGGGGGGAGAAGAGACTTGCCGAACCAGACTGCTAAGAGGTGATCTAGAATGGGGGCCTTGACAAGCCTCTGCCTGCGTCTCCATTCGTAGCGAATAGGAAGCTATAAGTGCTTTAGAAATTACATTACCAGGGTGCCAAAGGTATTGACCGATGCACATGGTAGCTCAATGTACCTCTTGGAAGAATTTATAGTAAGGGTGTGGGGGGAGACTCTAAGCCAGATACTATCATCAACGATGGAGTTTGATACACACCATAAATGGTAAGTGGTGACATGCGCAACTGGGTCATCCCCTTATTTCTGCTCAAATTTCGGAATGTCTACAGGTATCTTATGTAGGACTTAAGGCCAAATTAAGTTGTGATTAATGGGGTCATTAGTCAACTTATGTATATCCGAGATGTCTAGAGTTTCCAAGAAATGAAAAGGTTAGGTGCCCCGAATCTAACCAAGGTGGAGTAGGATGATTTGAAGGACCAAAGAGTCCCACCATTAAGTTTTTTCCAATAGGATACATGGTATTCATCGAATAATAACTTCCTGGTTGTGGTGGTGCGTTCATATAAGGTGGCAGACCATATAGGATATTAGGATGGTTGGAGAAAGGTTGGTTTCCCCCTAGATAGAAATCCCCCCCTTGGCTAAATTGTGGTTAAGGAGGGGGTGCACAAATGGCTGTAGCAGGACTGGATTCACGGGTATTCTTGGCCACATAGCTTGCAGTAGGTGCAGGACTGACACCGGCATAATGTTCACTTGGAGGAAGCAAGTTGATCAATGAAGAACCCGGTTATCCTATAAGTGATGGGGGAAGAAGAATGCCCTCGACAGGTATATGCATGTTGGAAACATTTCCCTCAGGGATTTGATCCTAGGGGATAGAACTTAGCAAGGGGTTCTAACCAAAATAATTGTTGAAGGCGATCGTGCTAACAACACTACTTGGACTGATAACCAGTAGTTGAGGAGCTCACACAAAAGGGGTGGGGACCGAGAGATATTGGAATCTAGTCATAAATGGTGAAACTGGAATCATAATAAGGACATTATCAATGTTTTATGACATATACTTAATTGCATTAATAAAAATTATTAGCTATAATAACATCCTAGGTGAAATTTATGAATTTTTCCACAAAACAAAGAACTTTCACAACTTCGATACAAGGTGTTGATGCTACTGAGTAAGGAATGGGTTGTTAAGGAGCGCAGAGGTCCAGAAAGTGTCCTTTTGAGAAAGAAGGTCCATGCATTCTTAAAGACGAGGAAAGTTATAGGTCCTTTGGTCCTCAACACAGATCTTGCAAGGGAATTTGATAGTTTTTTCCTTCCCTTTTTTAGATTCAACAACAACTTTCTAATTGGGATTGTTCTGGGTAGCGGGCTTCTCCTCAGAAGGAGAGTTCTTTTTCGTATTCTTCTTGTTCTTATTGATGGTTTTTGTGTAGACTGCAAAAATTTTATTAGAGTGGTTGGAGGAGAAGCCTATTGAGTAGTAGGAGTATCAACAACAACATATAATTGGGAATCTTGCTCGCTGAGTTTTTTTACAACATCCCCAGAGGTAGCACTGATGATGCCATTAGCGTGTGCACCAGGTTACTAAGTAGCAAGAGCATTGGAATTTCAAGCGGCATGAGGTAATAAATCGTAAATTTTTCGATATTACGAATAGATCAAATCTAAATTCTTGACATGACGAATAGATTGGTCTTCGGTAAATGCATCAAGTATGGCAACATCCTTGGCAATGGGGGGAGAAGAGACTTGTCGAACCAGAATGTTAAGAGGTGATCCGGAATGGGGGCCTTGACAAGCCTCTGCCTATGTCTCCATTCATAGCAAATAGGAAGTTGTAAGTGCTTTAGAAATTACATTACCAAGGTGCCAAAGGTATTGACCGATGCACATGGTAGCTCAATGTACCTCTTGGAAGCATTGCCAATAAGGGTGCGGGGGAAGAGTCTAAGCCAGATACTATCATCAATGATGGAGTTTGATACACACCATAAACGGTAAGTGGTGACATGCGCAACTGGGTCATCCCCTCGTTTCCGCTCAAATTTCAGAATGTCTACAAGTATCTTATGCGAGATTTAAGGCCAAATTAAGTTGTGATTAATGGGGTCATTAGTCAACTTATGTAGATCGGAGATGTTGAGAGTTGCTAAGAAACAAAAAGGTGTAGGTGCCCCAAATTCGACCAAGGTGGAGTAGGATGACTTGAAGGACCAGAGAGTCCCACCATTAAATTTTTTCCAATAGGATACATGGTATTCATCGGATAATAACTTGCTGGTTGTGGTGGTGCGGTCATATTAGGTGGCGGACCATATGGGATATTAGGATGGTTGGAAAAAGGTTGGTTCCCCCCTAGATAGAAATCCCCCCCTTGGCTAAATTGTGGTTAAGGAGGGGGTTCACAAATGGATGTAGCGGGATTGGATTCAGGGGTATTATTCGCCACATAGCTTGCAGTAGGTGTAGGACCAACACCAGCATAATGTTCACTTGGTGGAAGCAAGTTGATCAATGAAGAACCAAGTTTTCCTATAAGTGATGGGGGAACAGGAACGCCCTCAACAACTATATGAATGTTGGAAACATTTCCCTTAGGGATTTGATCCTAGGGGTTAGAACTTAGCTAGGGGTTCTAACCAAAATAATTTTTGAAGGCGATCGTGCTAACAACACTACTTGGGTTGATAACCAGTAGTTGAGGAGGTGACACAAAATGGGTGGGGACCAAGAGATATTCAAATTCAGTCATAAATGGTGAAACTGGAATCATAATAAGGCCATTCTTAGTGTTTTACGACATATACTTAATTGTAGTAATAAAAATTCTTATCTATAATAACATCCTAGGTGAAATTTATGAGTTTTTCCACAAAACAAAGAACATTCACAACAAAATTGCTTAAATAACATCTTCACTGTGAAAGTGTGACCACCGTAATTTAATCCATGTAGTTCTTCTTTTCCAAAATAACAAACTTTTTAGTATATTATAGAAAAGGCTTAATAAGAGTAACTCTTGCCAGTGGTAATGAAAACATTCCATGACAATGATTCCATTTCTTTTCTTGCAATTTTGAAAAGTTGGATGGAGATAGCGCCAATATGGTTTATGTTGCAGGCTATGCCGTGAAGAATATTTGTGCTTATAAAACATCCCTACATGCTTAACGATAATCCCTTAATAAATTTTCCACTAACACTCTTAAAGAAAAATTTATGGCACCAGAGCTTAAAGAAGATCGAACTAAACTCTCATATGTACGCAAAATCGTGTTTGGGGTACCTCCCATGTACTATATGATCAAGCCAATTAATCGTGCATTGCAAGACGACATCAAACCTCGAATTCTGGAGCCAAGCATGTGGCGACGCGTTAATGTCATACAAAAATTCTCCCTGAAATTCTAATATTAAATATAGATAAACAAAAAATTACAATGACACAAACAAACTATAAACACAAAACCAATCATAAATATCACTACGTAAACAATAATATAATACTTATTATAATAAGTAAATTATAATTATTAAAGTTACATTAAAATACTCATAATTATTATAATAAATAAATTATAATTATTAAACTTACATTACATTAGAATAATCTATTTATACCAAGTTCCAAAAATTCTTCTCCTACCTCGAGATAGGCCAAGAGCTGTGAACTTTCAATGGAAAGTAATCGAGCCTTCCACTAACATGAAAACTTGTTTTAAATATTTAAAAGAAAATACGTTAACATACTCAATGCGAAACAATTTTCTATAAACCAAATCTTCGAAAATATGACTAAAGTGTGATATTTATTTCCTTTTAACAATTATCATATATTATAGAACTACACCGAGAGTAATCATAGGGTAGTCAATAAGTTTAGGTGTAAGTTTACATCACATTGAGACTTACCCACATGATTGGATACCAACGTGGAATATTGTCCACTTAATATATTATGCGGCAACATCATAGTTTTCACTGGAGGTTAAAGTTTCAAATATTGAGTCAAATCGTATACCTTGTGTTGCCTTTTCCTACTAGGCAAATCAAAACCAAAACGAGACTTCTTAAATTGAAAAATATAATTTGAGGGTAGCACAGCAGTATTGACTAATTAAGTATTGATTTAGTATTAATCAATTAGTGGCATTGTTGATTAATTGTATAGATATTTGGTGATATTATATATTTATTTTAATTTTCATTTTTGTAAATAACTTTTTTTCAAAATATTTGATTTAATATAATAATTATAATAAGCTTTATTGATTATTTTCAAAATTTAAGGGTTGAATTTTTTTATTTTTTACTCCATAAACTGATTACAATATAATTTTATAACCTGTTTTGGACAAGCATAGTAATATTGATATAGTTTCTTGATAAATATTTTTATTGTAATGGAGACGCTAAATTAATGGTCGGGCACAATATGATATGAATAAAAAAAGTGCAATGCTTTTGCTCTTTTGAAATTTGAAATAAAGTTATAAATTTTACTGATTTAAAACGTTTTAGTACATATAAATTTAAACAAGTTTAAAAACTTTAAAAACTCTTAAATTCAAATCATTTGAGAAATATCACCAATATTTACTGTGCGAGGTTGTATATACCCACAACTAAATAATATACTTGCTTAAATCTAAGCGTAAGAATATACAATGAGATCAATAACACTGTAAATATTGGTTGCCATCCCCAGTTTCCAAATTTAATTTCTTTACACTATTCTAATTTTTCGCTCCACTATTTTTTCTCTCCACTAGGTTTGAAAACAGTGCCGAATGTGGAAATAAATATCAACGCAGTGTAAAGCCAACACAATTCCTGGTTAATCTATATAATGTTTGAAGTGTATATGTGTATCTTTTGGCATCTTGTGCATTCCAATTTTCAACATTCTTGCCATGCAATGCTGGAGTTAGTGGAGGAAGTGTCCAGAGAATGTCGACATCAGTCCAGAAGTTTTTTCCCATGAATTTATTGCCAAATTGACCACTGAAGTTATTACCCAAAAGGGAAAGCTTTAACTTTTGGTTCACTCGACATGAAATGGGAAAACAAAATTTGGAACAATCTACATACTAATTGGAATCAGCATTCTGATTTTTAAATTTTTTATATGGGGTTTATAACAGATATTTTTAAGAATCTATAACATTTATAGTGAATAAAATTTGTATTTTACAAATGATATTTTATATCCATATATATATTTGAATTAAAATAGCTATGAAAATATTTTTATTTTTTATTTTTTATTTGAATTAAAAAATATTTTATTTATATGATTATATAAATAAGATATTAATATGTTAATTTTTATCTGAATTAAAAAAAAAAAAAAAATATCTATAAATTAAACTAAACCCCAACTAAATACTAATCATAATAATTAATCATACTAATGTTGACTCCCTTTATAAATAATTCTATGTCATGAAAATGCTAAATGTGCACACTACAATGTAAATAGAAAAAAGTGTTAAACGTGTTTGCTCTTTTAGCAATTTGAAACAAAATTGTAAAATTTAATTATTTATAATGTGATTTTTTAATGTATTTTTTACATAAATGAATTCAAACACTTTAATATAAAAAATCATTAAAACATTTATATCAAATTACAACTGGACACGCCGACTTCGTAAAAAACCGGATGATAAAATAACATGCTAGCCGAATTTAATTTCCTTACACTATTCTAAATCTTCTCTACCCTAAGTTTGAAAACTGTACCGAATCTGGAAATAAATATTAACGCACTGTGAAGCCAACAAAATTTTGGTTTAATCTATATAATGTTTGGAGTGTACATGTGTATCTTTTAAAAGATTGTGCATTCCAAATTTCCAGTATTTTTGCCAATATGATAATTGGAAAAACCCAACCAATCTACATCCATGGTGGAGTTGGTGAAGTGTCGAAAGAATGTCGACATCAGCCAATGAAGGTCACTGGTAGTGGGCAGTGGGTGGATTACATCAACTTTATGGAGCTGTCAAAGTCGTCCGTATACTCATCTGCATCCGCGTTTGCGGTCTTTCATTGCGTTTTCCGGAACCATCTCGATTGCGGAGGCAACTACAACTTCAACTTTTACTTCATTCGAGTTGATAAAAGGATGACAATATTTGAAACAATCTGCATACTAAATGGAATAAGCATTTTTTTCTAAATAATTATATGTTATTTATGATTTTTTTTTTTTAAAGTGTATACCATTTAAATTTAAACTGATTATAATGATCCTGATGAGTAAGAAATCTTGGTTTTATAAATGATGTTGAAAGTCAATCGAGTATAGATTTTTTTTTTTTTTTTATTCAAGGGAGACGATAATTTTGCTAGGATGGTGTTAGAATTTGGGATATCTTTTTTCAAATATACAAAATCGAGTATTTGATAAATTTTTAATGGTGAAAATGTGATCAACACCCTTAAAAAAAATTTAGTAGTTCTCATATGGATTTCTAAAAACAATTATCAAATTTCTTATACCGTTTTTTCTACTAAATCGTGTCCTGCCCATTTGATATATATATATATATATTCTAAATAACGTGGAATTAAAATGTTGTGTATATATAGATTGAATTATAAAGAAAAATATATTTTATTTTCTATATGATATTAAAGTTTTTAAGTTTTATTAAATATAATTTAATGTAGGATTAATATTGTCTTTATAGGGTATTATTTATTTATGGGTTGTATTATATTTTTTATTTGAATTTAATTGTTCAAATACATTTAAGAGTATTAATATTTTGAATATTGGTTTTTTATTCAACCAAGAATCAACATCTTCATGCCAATACTTTAGTAGTGATAAGAAGCCTCTTGCACTACATACCAATTATTTTATACATGTACTTTAACTCCCTAAACATAATTTTACTCTGGATTGGTGGAAACCCATCCCCCAGAGGGAGAGGGAGGTTTGGATGTGGTTTATATTTCCAATAGGCTTGTGATAAAAGTAAACTCTAGCATACCCCTAGTAGTTAACTCTATCTAAGTTTTGAAAGCTATATAAAATTAGGGAAAATCACAACTATATAGATCATTTTCTTAATGTTATAGTTCAAGTGGCTTGTGATGAAAGTCAACTCTAACATACCCTTAATAGTTAACTCCATCTAATTTGTTATTACTGGATGTAAAAATAAAGTTAGTGACTTTGTCATTCATAACCATTGTCTTATTAAATTATTCACTGACATATAAAGTTGGACATAGATATTTAATGATTTTTAGTTGTTTCTCAAGATTAAGGAGATTCTTGAAAAATTATTATTATGAGCGTTAATAAGAAGTTGGGTGATGCCAAAAATGATAGAGGATAAATACAATTTTTATTTTTATTTAATTTTATTTTGAAAGTTTATTTTCTATTATAATGAGAAAGTAGCATTTTCCCCACAACCCTTCCTACCAGTGGCCTACAACTTGGGAAGCCATACCACTTGCAAAATAGAAAGGAATTAGTCCAAAAATAATATACATGTCCAAACGAAATGTTCAAAAATAGAATTATTATATAGGAACCCAAGTATATAAGGTTTGATGTGTACAAGAAGCTTTAGATTGATTATAAGCTAGAATAGACAAGCAAACATTCAAAGGCCTAAAAAAACGAAAAAAATAAACAAATAGAGAAACCAAAATAATATTGAAACTAGGTAGAAGTGGAGTTGTTCATCTCAATGGGGTTGGTATTCCCCTAGCTGCAACCAATTGGACCTGGAGTATGAGCAGCATGGGAGTCAATTGGCTTGAGTCTCATTCCTGTTTCCTTCTGGTGTAGAACTACCTTCTCTATTATCAACAATATTTATTCCTTTGCATCATTCATATCCATGATTACCCCACCCAGTGGCATCCTGATTCTTGAATATAAATCAATTATCGAAAGGTATTGGATATGTTTTCCAAAAGTATGCCCCCAGGTCACGAACCCTATCTATCATCAGTTAATACTCATAAATCTGATAGACGACCAATCTCAATATCTACATACACTTAAAAATCATCCAATTCATGTTGAAACTTCATGGGGACTTTTCCTTGAATATGAAAGTAGAATTATATGACCTTAAGCAAGCTTGAGAGCCTCCAGTCCCTCCATGGATGCCACTATACCATTTTTATCATGCCCCCTTCTTAAAAATTTATGAAAACCAATGGAGATAGATTGGACACACATATTGTAGTAAAGGTTGCAAGCTAGAGAGTTGAAGAAATACGAAGGCGTAGGAGAATCATGACCACTCCCAGTGTCCATGGAAATAAAGAGAGAAAATGAATGGAAACAAATGTAGAGAAGGAAAAATAAGAAAAAAATAGCTTTTGAATGATAGGTGTAAATCCATAAATAGACATAGAAAGGATAAATTCAATGTGAACGATGGGAGAGGAATCATTGTCACTACCATCAAGTTGCTCTATGCGGAATTTTTCATCCCAGTATGTCCATAGCAAACCCATAACCACTCGCATGCTACTCCAGTAAAACACTGGATCATAGAACATATATTGATTAAAGTTGGTAGGGTGACACATATTACTTAATTATAGAGTGAGCTGATGGACCCATAGTGCTCCTCACCTCACTTCATCTGGGGGAGATAAATCATGATTTATAATGGACTAGAATTCATATATAAGGGTATAGCTCGAGGTAGAGTGTTTTAAGAATGATGCAAATCAAGGGTAGACATTGAGTAGCCCAAGCTAGCTAGATTATGTACCAATTTATTCCCTTTCTAGCATACATGAGAGGGGTTTAGAATTGAGATGGAGGGAATAATATTTGTAATTATGAAAAGAAAAAACTCCAACCTCAAACTACATGATATTTTTTTTTTGGGATCAAAGCCATTAATGATTCTTTGAAAAGAAGAGACGGTCTCGTGAGAATCCCCTTTCATTTAAATAATTTGCAAAAGATTTTGACTTTCACATATAAGAGGATTTGTTTTTCTATCGCATGGAATTATTCCTTTTAATTGGAGTTGATTACAAATAATTCTATGTAAAGGAAGAGAATTCTTCATTTTTCATTTCTAAACACTGCTTCAAAACTCTTTGTAATAAGATTTCCACTAGAGGCCCCATCAAAATTCAACTTAATGAACCTTTGGTTCAAATAATATCGAAATTTTGGAGAAAAGGTCAAGATAAAAGATGAGCTAAAAATGGTAAAATACAGAGGAGAAAATTTGAGGTGTTCTAAATCAATGCATCTACTGGGGAGGCTTTCTTCTCTTCATTGGTCCAATATTGGAGGAAGGATGTTTCATGAATGCCTTGTTTGATCTTACCATAAACTATTTTTGGAGTTGAAGCCTTATTCTAAAATATTATTCCATTGTATTCTTAAAATGTATTGCATAAAAAGAAACTTGATAGAAGTAACTATGCTCTATTTAGAATAGGGTTCTAAAAATGCATGGTCCACCATAGTTCAATTATAAACAAGAGTTTGGACAACTTCTTATTTGATTGCCTTAATAATAGTAACACACGATTCTGTAGCTCATTAGAGAGTGGGAAATAATTAAATACATGCTTATAATATTTTCAATTATCCTAATAGAGGAAATAAATAGATGGCCCTTCAAATCCCTTAAAATTATACCCCACATTATGGTCTTCTTGTGCACCACTAGCCAAAGGAAGAGAGCAATATTTGGCCACAATTTCTATCCCCATACTTTTTCCAAATCTCTTTTTATGGAAATAAATCATTGTATATTGTTAGAGAGTAGACTTGTTTTACCAAGTAGGAGCATCATGACCGATAACCCCTTCTAACCTTGTCTTGTTTTTTTTAGATAACAATTTTCCTTTGTTGTAGGGATTACCAAAAATATTGCTAATCTACTGAGTTTGACAAATAAATCCAATAATATGGAGTGAGAAAAAAGAGTTGTATTGAGTTTTTCCAATAATTAATGACCCTATGAGTCATCCTAGAAAAGGTCAAATTTCCCACTATGAATTTCGCAAAAGTTGTGTTACTGAATTATGTTTCTGTTGATACTAACTAGATTCATTATGGAGGATCTCTAAGGAACACTATAATATCTTAATTTATGTATAAAAGGGATTTTTTATCCATGTTATCAATTCCATATCTGATACCACAATTAATTACCTTCTTTAATCACCTTCTTGTACCTATCACTGCCATAGTTTGGCCACATCACTTTACAGAGGATTCATAGGTCTCTCAAGTCTAGTCACTCATTTAGATTTGGAATACATAGCTTTGTTGAAGTGACCAAGGACCATTTTTTTTCTTATGGGATCTTCCTTAAGGAAAAGAGAACATCGTCATAACTATGGAATTAAGAATAGATTTGGGAGCATCTATGGTAAAAAAAAATGGGATTGTAGAAAAAATTTCATGATCACCAATCAACCTAATATGTTAAGAGAATGAAATTTCCAACTATATAACTTACTATTCATTTTCTAAATTAATGTTGCATAATGTTTTCCTGCAAGGTACTTATTGACTAGAGGGGGTCCCGGGTATTTAGAGGGAAGGGAGAATATATGAAAACCTAAAATAAAAGATAGATGGCCTTGAATAGAGGTATGGGTGTTCAAGGAAAAAATACAATATTTGGAGAAATTGATTGAGGTACCAAAGGCCTCCAAAATATCATACAAGACCTCAGAGAAGGCTTTAGTTTCCCTTATTTTAGGTATTCCCATGAGCATAGTGTCATCCACAAATTGCTGAGTAGAGACGAGGATCTCTCTTCCAAAGAGAAGAAGACATTTGAAGTTTACATTAGAAACATCAACTTTGACTGCCTTTCCAATAACTTTAGTTGTAATAAAGAGAAAAAAGGGAAATAATGGGTCTCCCTAGGGAAAACTCTTGAAGTATTAAAAGTGGGAGAGGGTGAATCATTAGCCGACATGGAAACGAAAGGAGTGGAAAACGAGAAGGAGATACATTTGGAACATGATTCAAAGAATACAAAAGCAATATGAGAATGAAAAATATAATTTTAATTTAATTCATCACTATTCATTTAAAGTTCTAATATGGTAAACATAACTAATTTTTTGAATTTTTGATAAAATAGATGACTGCAAGGTAAAAGGAAACCAAGTTCTAGCACCCCTCCACCTAGAATTTTTCTAAGCTAAGATGAGAGATGGAAGAATGAGCTTAAGGAAATTGACGATGACTTTGGAAATGACCCTCTACATGACAATAAAGATTGATATGGGTTGAAATTTGTTGAGGTATTTTACTTTGTTCTATTTAAGAGATACAATTAGGAAAGTGGCATTGAGAACTGGAAAAACAAAGGATGAACATTTAGACTCTTCTACTAGAGTGTGTATCTCATTACCCGGAAAAGGCTTCCAAGTGGGAGAGAAGTCCTTTGTAAATCCATTCATGCCTCGATAATTATTTTATGTAATATTTTTAACTATCTTCCCTACTTCATCTATTGGTATAACTCTAATAAGGGATTCATTTTTTTATCTTCTAATGAGTGAGGGGATATGTTGCATAATTTTCAGGATAACCTTCATTTGGTCTCATTTCACATAAAGAGAAACTCTTGTGCCTGTATTGGGAAACTGCATTGCATTGCAATTCACAACTACTATTCCTGTAAATAATTATATGTACTCATGGGTGTAATAAATGTTCTACAAATAAATTTAGCTTGTTATCTCTGAAAGGTTAACATTCAAATAGAGATGGAACAAAGAAGTCATTCCTCACTAGTAAAGCAATTGGAGGTTTATGATTTAAGACTGAAAGTGAAACTAATTAAGTTGGGGCTCATGTTTTATTAAATAAGTTTTGAATTTCTTAACAAAACATAATTCTTAATTTCCAATTGACAGAAAATTCTTACCAATCAAAAAGATAGTGGGAAATAAATCTAAACCATACAAAATTAATATCAAGAGGGAAACCCGACATCTCTCATGGGCCAAGTAGAGTATTCAATTTATAAACATTAAACATGTTTCCAAAAAATTAATATGGGAGACAGAGAAGGTGGCCAATCAAGCCATTGTAAACAAAGAAAAAACTTTATAATTATCCTAGCTCTACCTTAGTCTACTCATTCTTCCAATTCTCAGTTCTTGGATGCATCCAAAATGGATTGATTTGCATATGCATCAAGATACTTATTCGATGAGGTGGTTAGCAACCTTCACAATTAAAGTTTTCCAATTCCATTGTCATAATGAATTATGGAAGAAGAAAATAGAACTGAAAGCAGAAGTAGAAAGAATCAAATATGGGCTCCAACTTTTCAACAAGAAGCAAGAAACGTTAATGATATGGTTGATCGGGTAGAGAGAGACATGACCATAATTTGAACAAATTTCATAACCCGTGCAACAACAACATAAAAACCAATAGATCTCCTTCACTAAGGTCTATGTTATCAACATTGGCGTTGGATGAGAACATGGATGAAAAAAATGAATATTGTGGTAGTTGCCCTCTTTGGAAATCCAGAACTACATGATTGTGATTTACTGTCACTATGCTTACCACTTCTTTCATTTAGGCCTTTGTTTTAATAAGTAAAAACTATTTTCAAAACCTTCTGAGTTATTTACAACAGTTAAATTTACTATATTTGGCCTGTATTACAAATATGATGAGAATATATTCTTCTCTCATCCTTTGGATATATCACTACCTACAGGTGTAACTGGAACATCATGTATTGTTTTGTAGCTTAACATAATTACTTGTTCTGTTTAAAATAAATCCATAAGTTTGAAAGTGCATTCTTATCAATAAAGAGAAGAAAATGTATGCTTATTATTTGGTTTACAAAATCTAGTAAATTTCAAAATTATTGATTTAAGAATTACACCAAACTCTGTGATCTGTTCAGTTTTAGTTTTCTATATTTTTTCCTGGACAACCCTTTCAACCCACTTTTGAACATAGATCATAAGGTCATGGTGTCTACCAAATATGAGCAACTTCTATGAACAATATTAACTTCAATGAACAATATTATTGTATTATGAGGATTCAAAAATAAATATTGCCTGTAAAGAGTCACATGTTTTTTAGATACAATTTGCGGTTTCATTGCCTTTGTACATCTACATTTGGATGTGTAAGCAAATGAATCATGTTATGCCCCAAGAAAGAAATATAACAAAATATTATAATTGTAGTGAAATTGAAAAACACATGAATCATAGAATTGGAATATATAGAGAATCAACCTTCTTACCATTTCTTCATCTGCAATTATTTTCTTTGAATTTTATTTTCATTATCGCTTGACCATAAATGGTTCTCAATGAGATTTCTCATCAACTTTCTCCTCATTTCTACTATATAAGATATAACTCTTCTACAATTAGAAGTGAAAAAAATCTATATTATTAAACCTGTTAAAGACATAGGATACAAATTTGTGCCCAATTCTTGGAAAACAAGTGCATGCATAAGTCTATAATTAATTCAGTTATGATAAGTCACTTAAAGAGTCAAATTTGTGGTTGCATTGCCTCTGTACAACTTCATTTTGACATGTAAGCCATGTAATCATGTTATGCCCCAAGAAATCAAGATAAGAAAAGATTATAATTGTAGTGAAATTAGAAAACACATGAATCATAGAATTGCAATATATAGAGAATAAAACTTCTTACCATGTATTCATCTACAATAATTTTCTCAGAAAAAGTTCCACACTGTCTCTTGACCAAAAATGGTTCACAATTAGAGTTATCATAATCTTTCTCCTAATTTCTACTATATAAGATATAACTCTTCTACAATTAGAAGTGAAAACATTTGTGTTATCAAACCTGCTAAGAACATAGGATTTCATGAAAAAAATGAGTATTGCAATGCAAATTTCCATGCTACAAGCCTCATTATAAGATTTCTTTTCATAAGCATGAATTTGGTTTTCATAAGAGGAAGTCAAAAGGTTCTTTTGATTTTTCTTTGAAAAAAAATCCGAATGTGGAATGTAATCACTGTATTTGTCAAGAAAAACAAGTAACTCTTCTAAACATTCATCCAAAACTCGTTACTCCTGTTCAAATGTCCGAGCTACTACTTCCATCTCAGAAATACCTTCTCTTACATAGATAGTTGGCATGCGACCACATTCACACTTAACTGCTACAAGTAATAAAATATCAAGTCAAAACAAGAAATGTAAAAAGGAGAAATTTCTAAATAACAGATGTCTGATTCTTTGCCACCAAATTTAATCCATATTTGGAATTAAAGGCTATATTTCATATGCACATGACGACCCCATATGCAACAGGCTTGTAACAACTAGTTGGTAAGCTCTGCCTGCTTTCCATTAAACCAAATCCACTTGTTTCAAGTCATCAAAAATGGGGTTGACTTCAACATCATGAATTTTAGAATTTTTTGCATACTCTAAAACAATGTAGGGAATATCAAAATACATCAGGTGGAGTCAAATTCATACCATGATTCAAACACACAAAAAAAATATTAGATTGGTATATACCAAATTCCATATAGCACCAATGATTACAGACACCACATAAAACATTTCTATTGTGGAGGAAAATATATCTACTTCTTTCTTCCTCAGAAACCAACAATAATGATGGTGGAGTTTTATAAGGTGAATAAAAGAAACCTTCACACACCATTCAATTCTATTTCTGGAACTCGATCTCTTATTAGCGAGAAGAATTACCTCTTTCCATAGTAGTTGTTTGTGAGGCAAAATGTGTTCTCTATTTAGATTCTGATATCCTTTACAAGCAGATGCCTCATCTGGAAACCAATCAAGAAACACAAATTTTATTGCCTCGCCACAATTAAAATCTAAAAATAACCTTTATATTTTTTAGTAGATATTTGAGAAAACAATTTATTGCAGTGAACATGGCCTCATTATTCTTGACCATGGAAATGAAAACGTTGATAGGAAAACCAGATACAACTAAAGATAAAAAAGAATGGAAATATATACATAAATATCAATATATTTACCATGTCTAAAGCCAACATGGTATGCTTGAGGAAATGTAATTACGAATTCCCCAGGCTCTTGCACAACTTTATAAACAGGAACTTATCTTTGGGGGGGGGGAGGTGGTGTTGTTTTTCCTATTAGAAAATTAAATGTTGCATCCAGTCCTTTGTCCATAATTATTTCCCCATCGTACATATATTTCCAGACTATATTTTTAAAATCATAAGCAACATGGCCATGAACACCATACCATGTCTTAGATGCACCACAGTGGTGATAATCAATGCTGCCATGGTAATTTAAATTCACAATAAGCTTCTCTAAACTAATATATCAATGCTTCTCAAATATATTATAAAAAGAGTTTCTACCTGTATAAAAAATTATCTTCAATATGCCATGCAAACATGCTAAAAAACATTCCAAAGTAAAACATTTGATCACTTACACTTCGCAACTACTATAAAATTGTTGTGAGATACTGATAGCAGTTCTGCCGGAGCAGTTTGGGGTCGGATATTTTCTCGTTCTCCAAGTTCTGGGTATTCTTTTTTCGCACACTATCAAAGGACACACGACTCGACCTCTGACTGGTCAGGGTTGGCTAGTCGACCTCTTCATAATTAATCTTATATTGTTATCACATTAATCATAAATACTTACAACCTGATGTATATTTTCTAAATTTTGTATAATGAACAAGACATAAGCACACCATCGATGCGATGTATCAAAGTGGTTGATCATTGGGCCCCTTGAGCCTTTAATTAACACAGAAAGATAGTGACCATAGTTTCCACATGAGGCCATGCTACACGATTAATCTTCAAAATGTTCTTCAATTTGCGAGACTATTTGCGATATGAGTACAACTAAAAAAAATATACCATCACCCCGTCGGTGTATTCGAGGGTTTCTTCAAGTCAGTAAAAGGAATATAGTGGAAAACCACATCTCAACCTTTTAATTTTTTTTGTCACAAAGTAAACATTCAAAATCCTTTTACAGATTACAGTAAACCATTGTAAAATAAAAGAAAAATATATCATAATTGCATATAAACATAAACATATTGGATAGGAACCATGAAAAAAATAAATGAAATAAATAACGTTTCCATAAAAAATATAAGCGTGGGAAATTCATAAAAAACAAAATTTCCACAGGGAAGCAGATTCGCCCATGAAAATAACTAACATGGCAATGGCATAACTCTAAAGAAAAGAATGCAAAAAAGGCCCTAGATAACAAATCAAGGGTTCTTATATGTCTTCTCCCAGCAAAAAGAGCATTTATTATTGCGAAGAAATTCATGCTTGGAGTTATAAACTAACTTGTGGAATTTTTTATTGGAAACCTATCCTTTGAAAAAACCTCTCGGGCTTTCTACAAATTAAGTGATGAGTTTTAAAATCAGTGATATTTGCATTAAAAAACACCATTCAAAAGAAAAAATTCATTGTGGAGGCATACCTCTTCGCTACAAGCGAATTAATCTGCATTAAAGGAATATGATTGGAATGCCTTGGTTGAAGTCATAACGAGGGATCTAGGAAAAATTGGCCCATGTTCTATTTCACTCATTATTGATGGCTTCATATGAAACCTTTGTATAAACTACACGAACATTATCTATACCAACGGATTCAATCCAATCATGCAATATGCTAAAGAAATGTACTGAATCTTTCTACAAATTAATTGCGGAAAATAAACACGATTGCAAAATCACACCAAGTAAAAGAAAGAAGTAAATAAATCCACAACACAGATATTTTTCCTGGGGAAAGCTTGCTGCTCAAAGCCCCTCTATCTTCTATTGTATAATGAACCAAGGAATCATGAAACAATACAATGCACTCTTCTCACAAGAGTCTGTTGCACTATCCTGACTGTTTCACATTGATTTGGACAAAATTGGGCTAGTACTTAGCCAATTCTCAGCCTCTGCTCAGCATGCATTTCTTACGCAATTCCTAGGAAATTAATCCATATTATATAGGATAATTAGCCTCCCTTGATTGCGCAATACATCATGGGCATCCTATGGTGTATATAATTGCGCCCAGGAATTTTTCTATAAATACAACTGATAGATAACTTCCCTTTAGCCTTTGTCTCAACTGGGTCTTCAATGGAACTTACATGCACGCATATATTAATAGTATATCATCAGTCACTTGAAAAATCACTACATGTGAATTAAATCTGATTTAATTCACTTAACCTCTCACTAGTTCAACAATCAGTTACAACTAGTTAGACTAACTTCAACTCACTTAATTGATTTAACTTATTTTTCATGCATTAAACTAATACACTAACTGCAACTTGGACTCTAAAACAAATAGAATCACTCTACATGCCTCACTAACCACTCTCAACTCAAATTTCATGAGCTAATTAAGTCTATCACACTCAGTTAACTATTACAAGTGATTGTGAGATAAGATTACAATTTATTGTCCAATTTATTTAAGGGATAAATAAATTTGACGCATATTTCTTTCAATTTAATTAAGAAATAATTAAATAAAAAGCTTCCATGGTAGCCATTTCTAGATGCCATATTCTATATGTTGTTTTTGGATGCCAATTTCAGTGTTTCTTGTTGCAAATTTCAAGGCTTCCTCTCAACAAGAAAGGAATCGATTTGTCCTAATCTGGTACCTTTGGAATGTTTCTTGCATGCAACACTTCTTTAGTGTTGTCCACACATGCAACTATCTTGAAATTTAATAGCCTCCAAACAATTGAATCAAGATAATGCATCTGTCATCAGAGTCTTCTGACTGCTGGATCCTACTGCACTTGTCCACGGGACTCTCTGTGCTGCTGACATCTGCATCCATGCACTCTGTAATGTTGTCAACTCTGATATACGCTCCAATATCTAATTTCTATCTTCCTAAAATCTGATTGTGTCAATCTAACCGATCCTTCCTACTACTGTTGTACTGTGGGCTCCTCGTAGCCATGTTCGATCCATGAGACACACCATCTCAATGAACCCCGCCCAAATTTCTTCTTGGAATTAATTCTACACATCGCCCCACCTCATACCTGGAGGTATGGCTACATGTACTCCCTCTTCCCTTCTGGCTTAGAATTTCCCCCTCCTAGAGGTCTCTTCTTGAGTGGACTCTTCCCCTCGGTCTCTTCTCTACATCTCCAAATGTGGCTACTCCACAAACTTATGATTCTGCTTCTGAGGCTGCATGTTGAGAGATAATTTCTCCCTGCCAACCATAAAGTCACTAGCCACTTATTTTATCCTCAAACCCTTGCATGCATCCTCAACCTCAAGAGGATACATGTTCTTGACTCTTGAAACCTTTTTCTTCACCTGTCCTATGGCTATGTGTTTAAGGAAAAATTTTACTTTTCTAAACATCACTTCATAACCACGGTCTTCCAATACCACTATGGAGATAAGATTATTCTTTAGGCCTGGAACGTACAAAACATCTGCTAGTATGAGATAGGAGCCATTCTTACTCTAAAATGTAATTGTACATATTCCGGTAGCACTATACCTCTTGTCGTCTCCAAAATTTATGCTCTACTAGAGGTCCTTCTCGTCCATGTCACTCAAGAGATCTCTATCCCCCGTCATATGAAATGAGGCACCATTTTCTAGATACCACATGAATCCCATTACAGTGCTGGCCATGCATGAAATGAGATTAAAATCAAGCTCAAACTGTGAAGCCAATGCTTCACCTGTTACAACTGCAGGCTCCTTCTTTCTTTCCTTCTTCTGTGGACAATTTGTAGCATAGCGCCCATGCTCGTGACAGTGAAAACTTCTGATCTTGGACAAGTATTTCTTTCCTGCTTCACCTTGGGATTTCTTTCCCTTGGCCTTCTTCGCCTTAGTGGGCAAGGCACAATATTTTTTTACGGTCAACCGAACATTTCCAACATTTCCAATATTCTTGACATTGAGTGAACTTCGCCAAGTATGTTGGTACCATCTTGCCCTCCTCCTTCTTTATTTCCTTATCTTGTCCTTCAATGCCAACTTCCTTTGGTCACTGCTATTCTAAAATAGATCTGTCAAGGCCTTCCACATAGCATATGGAGTTTCCTTGCCATGGAGACTTGAGAAAATGTGATCTCGAACTCCCTCTAATAATATCCTCCTCGCCCTTGCTACATTCTTTTTCCAAGCATCAAGAAGAGCGATGTTTGCTGTTGTGGGATTGGGAATATCGTTATCAATGAATTCTTTCAACCCATTGTCCTCCAGAACTTCTTCCATTCTGTATCTCCATGTAATATAATTAGAACTGCCCTCGATTGCATATTCCAATCTTTATCAAATGAAAGCCATCTTGATCTTCTTGTCGCTCCAAATAAAGTATCTGCAAGTTTAAATATTGTTCAACACAAACTCAATTTATTCTCCACTATTGTGATTCCTGACACTCTCATACCATGTAGAAATTATAAAAAAAATACGTATACCAATGGATTCAATCCAATCATGCGATATGATAAAGAAACATACTGAATCCTTCTACAAATTAATTGTGGAAAATAAACATGATCGCACAATCACACCAAGTAAAAGAAAGAAGCAAATTCATCCACAACACATATATTTTTCCTGGGGAAAGCTTGCTACTCAAAACCCCTCTATCTTCTATTGTATAATGAACCAAGGAATCATGAAACAATACAATGCAATCTTCTCAAATGAGTTTGTTGCGCTATCTTGACTGTCTCACACTCATCTGAACAAAATTGGGCTAGTACTTAGCCAGTTCTCAACCTCTTCTCAGCTTGTCTTTCTTACCCAATCCATAGGGAATTAATCGGTATTAAATAGGATAATTAGCCTTCCTTGACTGCACAATACATCATGGGAATCCTATGGTGTATATAATTGTGCCCGGGTAATTTTCTATAAATACAACTGATAGCTAACTTCTCTTTAACCTATATCTCAATCGGGTCTTCATCAGAACTGACATGCATGAAACTATTAATAGTAAATCATCAGTCACTCGATATATCACTTCATGTGAATTAAATCTGATTTAATTCACTTGACCTCTCACTAGTTTAACAATCAGTTACAACCAGTTAGACTGACTTTAACTCACTTAATTTAGTTAACTGATTTCTCACGCATTAAACTAATACACTAAGTGCAAATTGGACTCTAAAACAAATAGAATCACTGTACATGCCTCACCAACCACCCTCAACTTGAATTTCATGAGCTAACTGAGTCTATCACACTCAGTTAACTATCACATGTGATTATGAGATAAGATTACAATTCATTTAAGGGATAAATAAATTTGACACATATTTCTTTCAATTTAATTAAGAAATAATTAAATCAAAAGCCTCCATGGTCACCATTTCTCGATTCCATTTTCTGGATGTTGTTTCTTGATGCTAATTTCATTGTTTCTTGTTGCAAATTTCAACAACGGTAATCTCTAGAATGCCAACCCTTCATGTCCTGCAATCCTTAGCAGAGAAAAACTACTTAGGAGAGAAATCCTTACTAACAAACACTTAATGCATGTAACTTAAATCAATATAAAAAAGGCATAATAATGAAATTCTCAGTGTTCTATGGGAGAGAATTAATTGCATTAATAACAATTCTTAGCTACAATAGCATCACAGGTGAAATTTATGAATTTTTCCATAAAACAAAGAACATTCACAGAAAAATTCCTTAAAATAACATCTCCATTGCGAAATTCTGAGCACTATAATTTAATCCATGTAGTTCTTATTTTTCAAAATAGCAAATTTTTTAGTATCTTATAGCAAATGCTTAGAAAGAGTAACTTTTGTCACTGGCTATGACAACATTTCCTGAAAACGATTCTATTTCTTTTCCTGCAATTTTGAAAAGTTGCATGGAGTCGGCGCCAATATGGTCTGTGTTTCACATTGAGCCATGAAGAATATTTGTTCTTAGAATACAACCCTATACGCTTATCGATATCCCTTAATAAAATTTCCACCAACATTCTTAAGCCAAATTTATGGCACCCGAGCTTAAAGTGGATTGAACTTAACTCTCATAAGTACGCATAATCATCTTTGCAATATGTCCCCTATACTATTTGACCAATCCAATCAATGGTGCATTGTAGGAGAACATCAAACCTCGAATTCTGGAGCGAGGCATGTGGCGGCACAGTGACATCATACAAAAATATCACCTGAAATTCTATGTTAACTATGATGAAATGAAACATTGCAATAGTATAGACAAACTATTAGCCTAAAACCAATGATAGATGTCATTGCATAAACAATGACTTAATAATTATTATAATAAATAAGTTACAATTATTAAACTTACATTAAAATACTCATAATTTTATAATAAATAAATTATAATTATTAAATTTACATGAGAATACTCCATTTGTCCTAAGTTCTAAAAATTCTTCTCCTATGTTGAGATAGGTAAGAGCAATGAATTTTCAATGGAAGGTAATAGAGCTTCCACCAACATGAAAACTTGTTTTAAATATTTTAAAATATAATTGTAAATATAATCGTCATCTTCTAAGGTCACACCAACTACCCATTATCACTATCCCTAGGATTTCTGTTCCAATACTCTCACAGGCCAGGTGTTCGCACATAAATTCGTTATTATTCTCTTCAATCAGGCAAGCACGAAGAGGAAATAAATAGATCGAAAAGTAGAGAGCAAGGGATTAAGTAAAGTCTGAATTCAAGAAATAATAATCAATGGGGAATCATTTGTGTTGTTCTAAACCCGACAGAACCACAGCGGCAGTGAAAGTTATACGGTGGAGCGATGGTGGCATTGAAAAATTTGGGGACGCAATTAAGGTGGGAGAGCTGATGGTTGACCTCACCAATTCGTGTGCCATTTCAATGGTCTCCAAGCAGGCCATCGCATTGCAACATTCCCTGCTGAGGAGGATTTGGCGTTAGGGGGCGTCTACGCTCTTCTCCCAATGCAAAAATATTTGTAGTGTGTACTATCGTCTTCTGACATGGACTCGCTTAACTTGTTAGCCTCCCAATGCAAATCCACCCATAAACAATAGTATTGCAACTCTAGAGTCTTTCCAGCCATTGGCACTGCCCATTTATGTGAATTTTCTTCAAACAATGGCAGTGCCAAGAAGAGAAAGCAATTGGAAACAAAATTAAAATATTGGTTGGTGGTGCCGGAGTTGGAGTTAAATGAAGATGAATACCAATCGATGGATTTGGGGTTAGGGATGAGGCAGCATAGGGTACACGGTTTTAGGTATTGGAAGCCAGTGCTAGAGACAATAAAGGAGTCCCCTCGTGTTCGCATACCCTAAAATGGCGGACGACACTGAGGTCTCCCCATGACGAACTTACGATCGAGTTCATTCTCCCCCACATCAGATATGAAAAATATGGAGTGAAGATTGCCTCAACGCTACAGCCGATCTATCACAAAACAAGTTTGTGCGCAATTCTCTCAGATGTCTTGAATTTTTTTCACATGAAGTTATTAACCAATAGACAACTAAAGCTATTACCCAACAAGGAAAACTAACTTTTGGTTCACTTGAGATGAACAATCTACATACTAATTGGAATAAGCATTTGGATTTTATATAGTGTTTATAAAATATGTTTTTAAGAATCTATAACATTTAAATTGACTATAAACTAGCAATTGCACCATATGTTGCAAAAGAAATGCCATAAGGAAATAACATAGGAAATAGTAGCCTAGAAGAAATAAGTTGTTGTAGAGAAGGAGGCATCATGAAGGAATGAAAGGCAAATTTTTCTTAGATGGAAGTAGGTCGTGGAGGTTTCAAAGATATTGATTATAAGAGTTATCAACCAGAAAATTTTGTTATAGATTTTGAAATAGGCAATTGTGGGTGAAAACATATATGTAAACCAACACAATGAAATAAGTTGCTGCAGAGAAGGAGCCATCGTGAAGGAATTAAAGGCATATTTTTCTTCCATTGAAGCATGTCGTGTAGGTTTCAAAGATATTGATTATAAGAGTTATCAACCACAAAATTTTGTTATAGATATTGAAACAGGAAATTGTGGGTGAAAACATATATGTAAACCAACATAATTTGTTCACATACATAAAAAAATTGTTATAGATATTGAAATAAGAAATTGGGGTGAAAATCCTTTGGTGATTAATAATCCTTGGAAACAAGCATGAAATGAGCATGTAACTTGAAAATAAGATATTTTAAATACATTCAAGTACAATCTATCTAGCATAGATGTAAATAAAGAGAATTTTTATTAACATAAATAGAGTTTACTCCAAGCTCATCTACATATCTCAGGGTCAATTGCATGCTTGTCAGAAATTGTATATGAAGAACAATAGTCTTGGTATACAAGAAAGTGAATGTCATTTTAATGTGGAGGCATTTTTGGAAGGAGATATTGTTATTCATGTTATGGTTTATTTTCTTAACTCCAAACTTGGTTTATTCTTTCTCTATATACATAAAAAAAAAATACAAAGTAATTTCACAAATTTAAGTTATAGTTTTATATTTTATAATTACAAATCTAGTTTCTTATTAAAATATTTTACACACATATATTCATTCAAATAAATTATATTGTGAATATGTTTTATCATATTATTTGATTACAAAATTATTGTACTCCCTACTAAGTAAAAAAACTTTATTAATAAAGAGTTGAATGCCAAATTGAAAGATTATTGAAGCGATACCTACTATAATATATAGAACTGATCTTTTTAGGTTCAAATTATTTGTTTTATATGTCGTTCAATTTCCATTACCTATTATCTTCAAAACCCATGGAGAGGTATTGAACATGGGAGTCAACTTTAGGTAAATAATAATTCACATTGTCAACTTGGACCAAACAAAATTATAATCCTAAAATACATAATCATCTTTTTAAATATTTAATTGATTTTCATTTATTAAAAACAAAAGACAATATTAATATATAACAAAAAAAATCATGTATTTTTGGAATAATAAGATAGTTGTAACAAAAATAATATAGAACAAGGAAAACTATGTATATTTGGATATATGAAAATTTAGATACATTTTATTAAGTAAAATTTTAAAAGAATAATGGTTATAAACAATTAAAAATAATTTTATTAAATAGTCAGTTTAGATATATATTATTTATCAGAGGGATCAATTCCCTTTTCACGCTAAAATAGGTTTTCATATCAAGACATTTGATCCCTCTTGGATATTGGTAGATCCAAAATTAAGATTGATGTAGGCCATCTTAATTTCCCCCTTTAAATAAACTTTATTCCACATGAATACCATGGGAGTCAACTTTAGGTAAATAAGCATTCACATTGTCAACTTGGACCAAAAAATAAATTATAATCCTAAAATACATAATCATCTTTTTAAATATATAATTGAGTTTCATTTATTAAAAAAAAAGACAATATTAATATATAACAAAAAAAACCATGTATTTTTTGGAATAACAAAATAGTTGTAACAAAAATAATGTAGAACAATAAAAACTATGTATATTTGGATGTATGAAAATTTAGATACATTTTATTAAGTAAAATTTTAAAAGAATAATGGTTATAAATAGTTAAAAATAATTTTATTAAATCGTTAGTTTAAATATATATTGCTTATCAGAGGGATCAATTCTCTTTTCAATCTAAAAGAGGTTTGCATATCAAGACATTTGATCCCTCTTGGCTCTTGGTAGATCCAGAGTTAGGATTGATCTAGGCCATCTTAGTTGCCCCCTTTAAATAAACTATATTCCACATGAATACCATGGGTCAATACAATGGGTTGTTTTTATAGTTTATTATTATTTTATTTTATTACCTAAATTCAATTTAAATTATTAAAAAGAAAAAAATAAATACTATAAGAAAACATATATAAAACTATTTACATTTACATATAAAAATATAACATTCTTAATAACAACATTTTAACTTAAAAGTCACCAAAACCTAAATTCAATCTAACTTATTAAAAAGAGAAAAAAACTAACATTATAAAAAATATATATAAAACAATTTACTTGCGGATCTAATGGCCTAAAACCTTTCAATCATCTAACATTTGATCCAATGGCTCAGACATGGACACAGTGGCACTAGGGGTGTTGTTTTAAAATAAAAATGCCTTACGGCATAAAAATAAATTATAATCCTAAAATACATAATCATCCTAAAAAAAATAATATAGAATAATAAAAACTATGTATATTTGGATGTATGAAAATTTAGATACATTTTATTAAGTAAAATTTTGAAAGAATAATGGCTATAAACAATTAAAAATAATTTTATTAAATAGTTAGTTTAAATATGTTGGAAATATGATGTAATGTGTGGTCCTTGATGGCAACCTACTTCATGATGTTTTTCTTGGTGGAAACCTACTTGATGAGTTGCATTTTGATAGCAACCTATTTGTTAAAGATGTAAGAATGATGTATCTACACATCAGTTCAGATGTGACAGAGAAAAGAATTCCAGTAAGTGCCAGAGAAATGATAAATATAATATGTCACAATGTATACGCTACTTTTGTGAAGGCAACCTGCGTATGGATGCAATGTACATGCTACTTTTGTGAAGGCAACCTGCGTATACATTCAAGGTTAGCATATACGCAGTTTTTATGAAGAGAAGTTGCGTATACACGCGGAGACGGGTGCTCCAAGTCGCGCATGTCTTTTGCGCTCTAAAATTATGATACCAAGGGGCATTACCATGGTATTAGCCCACAATATTGAGTGTTGCATTTTCTATTTGATTCCGTCCAATAATACCATCATAATTTTTGTGGTTTTGACTCATGGTATTGGTAAAAGCTAAATCTATATAAGGAAAAGAAGATCATAGTGCAAAGTGTGCATGAGTAAGGGTTTTTATTGAATGAAACATTCTCTAAGGAATATTTTCATGGATGAATTTTGTTTTTAATTGATAGATCTGAATCTATGATGCACCGGTGGATGTCATGATGGTTCAAGGTCTAGATTTGAAGATGATGAATCTCTAGTTTGATCTACTGAAGAAATGATGAAGAACTGGCGCAAGTTTGTTGAAGAAAATGAATAATTCTGGGTAAGTTTTATAGATCTGGCCTGTTCTGCATCTGAAGATGATGAATCTCTAGTTTGATCTACTGAAGAAATGATGAAGAACTGGCGCAAGTTTGTTGAAGAAAATGAATAATTCTGGGTAAGTTTTATAGATCTGGCCTGTTCTGCAAAATATAAATTTACAGATCTATACGCTAGTTTATTTTAGTAAAAGCACGTATATACGTGGGTTCTCTTCATTAAAAGTGCATATGACAGTTAGGGTTTTCTGTAGAATACACAAAAGTATACGCAGGTTGGTGTGCAGAAAAGCGCGTATGTACGTGGCTTCAGTGAAGAAAAGTAGCGTATGCTATTTTAATCAATGAATTTGTATCTACATATCTATTCCGAAGTCTGGGTATTGAATGAATACTTCACTCTGAAGTATATCTGCATGGAATGGGCTATAGTTTATTGATAGATCTGAATTAATAATGCACCTATGAATAAAATGATGGACTAGGATCTCTAAACCTGAAATGACTATATATCTTCTAGATCTGTTTATGGAATGTTTAGATATGAGATGTGGTGAATGTTTTCTGAAGTGAAGGGTAAAATCTGAGTTATTTATTTATTATGAAGAGTTGCGCAGCCCTGTAATGTTTGCAGATCTATACACAGGTTTGTCGCAGCGAAAGCGCGTATATACGCAGGTTAGTTTCTGTGAAAGTGCGTATATACGTGGGTTCAGTGAAGTAAAAGTGCATATGGAATCTATGGTTTTGCTTAAGTGTGCAGAAGGAAATCTCTGATGTGTTTTGTTGTTCTACTGTTGTCTATCATTAATGTCTTCATACAGATCTGGGTTGTTAGAATACTGATTATGCTGCTAGTTGATTATGATTGAAGATGAGTTGTTGGTTTATTGGTTGACGATTCAATGAATGAATTGAATGGGTTATAAGTTTTAGTTTGATGTATGTTCTTTGAGCTTAAATGTGTGGAGTGGGTCTAGTGTAAAAATATGATGAAAAGAGGCCTACAAGTTGTCTTGTGTGGAAGCTATTGGATCCAGTATGAAAATTGATGAAACATGGTCCATAGTGGAGCTGAGGGTCGAAGCCTTCAGTGAGGGGGTAGTAGCTCCCTTCTAGTGGTAGCTGGTAAACACGATTTGGGGGTAGTAGCTCCCTTCCAGGAGTGGCTGGTAAACGAGATCAGGGGGTTGAAGCTCCCTTCTAGTAGTAGCTGGAGAACGAGAGAAGGTTGTAGCCTTCTGCAGGTGGGTGCCTGCGTGCTGGGATGAGTCTGCGCCAGTACATGATTGTAAGCAGTTTTCTTTATAATAAATATTGAAGACAGAGACAATAGCAGTGGTGGTTTTCTCCCGAATTGGGTTTCCACTTTAAATCCTGGTGTTCATGTGTGTTTCTTATGTGTGATGATTTATTCGGTTGTTACTACACATGCTTACTACTTACTAAACATCTGATGAATGAATGATGCACTTATCTAAGTAAAGAATTATATTCATAATAAGATCTCTGGTAATACGCAAGTTTTCTTAATGATATTCGCTTGTATACGCGAGTTGGGTTCATTAAAGTCGCGTATGGAATTTAGTAAGGAAAAAGTAAAAGTTTTGAATAAGCTCTAAATACTGATTCACCCCCCCCTCTCAGTATTTTCCAAACAATTGGTATCAGGGCGTGGTCCTTCTGAAGGAGCTTGATCACTTGAAGGAGATCCGTCACAATGGAAAGGAAGCGAAAGAAGAAGGCTGCTCAAAGAAAGAAGATATCTCAGAAAACATGTACAGCAGAAAATGAAGAAGATGAAACAGGTATTGATTGTTGTTCTTATGACTCACTTTCTTGTGCATGCAATGGTGAAGATAGTGAAAACCAAATTGAAAGTAATGTTATGGATCTAGAAGCAGTAATTGCAAATCTCAAGAGTAAAGTTGAAGATCAACAAATATTATTTAATGAGAGGGAATCTATCTACAAAGATATGATCTCTTGAATGAATGGACAGATAACCAAGTATCAAAGGCTGCAGGATGAAGTAACCAATCACAGTGAAGGAATTGAAGCAGAAATCATCTCTCTCAAAGCAGATCTGGAAACATCAAATAAGAAGAATGAAGAACTTCTAAAATAGTTTGAAGAGCAAGAAAATGGGTTGAAAGAAGAGATTCTAAAATTGAATGAACAAGTAGAAGAAGGGAGAAGGGTCGAAGAAAGTATGAAGAAGCAATGCCAAAAACTGGAGGTTGAGGTAAAAATTTTAGAAGGTAAATTAGAAGAAAAGGATAAATTCTTGAGGTTTCAAGATAGTACTAAGATTTTGGATAATATTCTTAGCAGTCAAAGGTCTCCCTCTATTAAATTTGGTCTTGGTTTTCATGAAACTGTGAAAGGAGAATCTAGTTCAAAAGACAAAGCTAAAGATTCAAAGGATATCAATGCAAAACCTGAAGTGTTTAAAGAGAAAAAAAGGCAACCGACAATCATGAATTCTCAAAAGAAATCATTTTCTCCTAAATTTAGAAGTATGAATCGATTCTCTCCTTTGATCAATAATGTTGAATGATTTATATGTCATAAGTATGGACATGTTGCAGCCAAGTGCAGAAGAAAATTGTTTCAGTCAAAGACAGATAGACAGTACACAGAAAGATAGTCAGCTCCCAGGTACTCAAGTTTCTTTAAGGGATATTTTTTTTTCATGCAGAAATTTTGGTCATAAAGCAATTGATTGCAATAGAAGAAAGATTAGAAAAACATATTATGATCCCTATGCTACCTTTTCTAGTCAGATAAGATGTTATGTTTGTAACAAGTATGGGCATGTAGAAAAAGAATGCAGATTAAGTATGATGAACAGATCCGAGAAATTCGAGAATTTCCAGCAAAGATGGAAAAAGAAGAAGCTCCAATAAAAAATGTAGGGCATGTTGACCCTACTGTATTCATCCACTTGTAAAGTTTACTTCTCATAATGACTGCAGGAGTGACGTTAGATTCATTATAGGAATCAATAATGTATCATCACAGGGGGAGAAATATATGGTGATTCCCATGGTTGGTTGGTAATTCTGGTTGTGTTTATTTCTAACAGCGCATCTGATGTGACAAGAGAAGACATTTACAGGTGGTATAACTTCAGGGGGAGATGGAGTTGTGAATTTTTCTATTTCACTTTCTATACGTGGGTTTTATGAATTAAAGCTGCATATACACACGAGTTCCAATGGTGACAGTTGCATATTCTTTTCTCTGATAAGAAAAATAGTGAGGAAGACTCAAAAATAGTTTCTGATATGCTGCTGACAGTAAAAAATTTCTTGATCTGATGATGATGGTTATATCTGCTGATATGATTTTAAGTTTTGATTATCTACTTGATGAAGATGCTTTGATGAATTGGTTGGTGAATATGTTCAGGATGCTCAGGTTCATGGGGAGCATTAGCCTTGCTAAGAGTAATGCATTATTGGCATTATGATGGTTCTAAAATACGACCTCTCTCTAGATGTCTTTTGATCTTAAAAAGTCATATCTGTAATTTGACGAATCAAATAAAATGTACACCTCCTATATCCATTATGTGTGATAATACAAGTGCCATCATTATCTAAAGGAATCATGTTATGCATTCCAAGACCAAGCACATTTCTATCAAGTATCACTTCTTACGTGAACAAGTACTTGAACAAAAGGTGAAATTGGAGTATGTTCCCTCCAAATAACAAGTTGTTGATATATTTACTAAACCTCTTCCTAGGGAAGCATTCAAATATCTCAGACAAAAGCCGGGAGTTGTCTCTGCCGCTCAGAAGATCAGATCTGCCTAAATTCAGAAGATTAAATTGGATACATGGATTTCATATAGGACAGTCATGTATATACGCGAGTTTATATACATAAAACAACGTATGGGTTTTTGCTGGCACAATTTTCTGGGTCATCATTTTCAGAAAAAAAAATGCGGTCTTGTTGGGTATCTGTGGTGATATTCCAGTTATCACATTTCTGTTTCATTATCTAATATTTATTTTTGATGAAGATGCCTTGATGATTTTCTGTTGAAAGTGTTGAGGGAGCACAAGAAAATGGGGAGCACTTGTTCTGTGGGAAAGGATGCATGGTTGGAATTCTAAATATTTTTTGTGGTCTGATCTCATGTTTGAGATTCATTGGTCTTAGTTATATCTGTAATGTGATGAAAATTTCATGTTGAGACCTATGATGTAAAATTGTTATATTCAGTCATGTAAGGACTTGGTCAAATTTGTAAACCCACTTGGTTGGGAAGTTCAGTCAAATATGTAATTCCACTTCGTTGGATCATTGATGTAAGTATGAGTCCTTGATGTAAGTATGAGCCTTGCTGTCTACCTTGGCCAAAGATCTTTTCCTCTGATAATCTTCATTCAAAAATCCTTCAAAGTAGTCATGCTATTACAAAAGAAGGCTATTTTTAGACTATTTTCCATCAAGTTCACCTTCATAATTTCCTCTCCATTTCATCATTTTTTACTCATCTTCACCCACCCTAAACATACATCTATTCCTCTAAAAACCCACATTTACCCTCCATTCCCTTAAAAAAACCCTTTTTAAACCATGAAATCCCCTTTAAATTGGTTTAAAAACACCCTTTTCACCTTACGAAAACCTCAAAAAGCCTTAAAAAACCTTTGATTTAATCCTTTCCACCCCTTTTTTGTGCATAAGGTTTTTAAGCCCCCTTGGCTTAAGCCCCTTTCTCTTTCTCCGCCATAAGACCAGGTCCTACGACCAAGCGCCCATCGCATTGGCGCATCGCAATATTTCGCTCCTGCATTCCTTTTCTCCGCCGATATGCGATTCTGCAATGCATTCTCCACCGTCTGATTAACACGAATCAACGATGTAGGTTCACTGCAGGGGCATCCGACCAAGATGGCCCGTACTCCCCAGTGCCCCCACAGTTGACTTCGTTAACTATGGTAGATCTTAGATCTACGAGTGGGATTCACTGTGGAGGCACACCCCAAGATTTTCCTCTATACCGCCCCAGTCCCCCCGCAGTTGATCGCAGCCGTCGATCTTCTCCATGATCCGACGATCATAGACTCTCTACGCTAATCCCCAACCCCTTATCTCTCTGCTCTCGGTTCCTATTCCTTCCACGGGACCACACCTTCCCCTTTCCTCTAGCCCCCTCCCGTCATTTTTCACTTCTCCGCTATGCATTCCCCTTGGTCGATCCCCACTGTAGATCTTATTGATCTAACAGCTATGCGCTCCCTGCCTCTCATCCTTCCTCCCAAACATACCCCGCTCCATAACATTTTTGCTACCACGACCCATCATTGATCTACCCAGATCCAACAGCCGACGTATCTCTGATCATTCAACCCATCGATCGAACATATTCTACTACCGACAAACTGTCACATCATCCTCTGGCCCCACCATCCATTACCATCACCCACCGCGCAGCTTTCCAACCCTCGCGCTCATCAACAGCCATAGATCTTTGGCTCGAAGATCTAACGGTCCCAAATTTTTTTCGCACTTGTTTCTCCAAAATAAGTGATCGAGCATTTTCAAGGCGAAAAAGGTGGTTTTCCCAGGGGCACGTATCATCCAATCGACTGTATCACATTCGATTTGAGGAAAACCATTTACTGCCCATCCCTTGCACGAAAACGATTCGTGGTTTTCCAATACCGCCTCCACTATTTCGCGCCAAAATTCAAATTTAAACCATGTTTTCATGGTTCCACCTATAGAACCTCCTCTGCCTGCATTCCGCCTCTCTGCAATGCTCCTCCACCACCATACTGAGCCTCTAAAAGCAGTCAGTCACCAATGCGTAGGTTTTAATTTAACAGTTTTCTTGTTGCGTAGGTTTAATGGTGTCTTAGGCTTGAAAGCCCTCCCACAGCCAATTCAAGTGGCAAGAATCCCTTGGATGACGATCCAAGGATAAAATGCATGAAAAAAGGGATAAAAGGGTCCGATTCGAAGCTCTCATTGATGCTTCATGGCCATCGATGCTTTCAGCAAACCCTCCAGCACAGTAAAAGAAAGCCACCTGTACACAAAGGGAAAAATAATGAATATCAGCGAAGAAACAATGATGAAAAGAGACTAAATATAAAAGGATTAAGCATAAAGTTGAAGATTAAAGGCTTATTCCACAGTTTATGGATAAAGCACAATGTAAAGACAAATTGATTAAAGTTAATAAAGTCAGTAGAAAGGAAAAAAAAGCCACGAAGCAGACATATCAGTAAGGAAAGACTCCAAATGTCACATCAGTGAGGCAATTAATCCTCAGAAACACCACCTACCAGTTTATTTTCCTCAAAAGAATACAAATTCAATGCACAGTCAGAGATATTTTCAAAGACAACTCAGAAAGTAATTGCCAGCTTACCGAAAGCCTCAAAAGTCAACAAAAGTGACTAAAGTTGATGAAACTTAATGTAAAAATCAATTAACAGAGTTAAGACATTAGATATCTTCTCCATTAGGCCTCCCAAAGGTCGAGAAGCATTTACTCTCTATTAATTGAACATTTAGACCTTCCTTTAACTCCACCTCCTCAATTTACCTATATATATCATATGAAGAGTTCATTGTTGTTGTTGGTTGGATACTTATTGAATGTAAATAGTTGTTGAGGCTATTGAAGCTCTATTAGTAATTGAAGAAAGACAGGCTGAGATGAAAATTTTAAAGCTATAAAGACCTATTGGACTTGAAGATTGTAACTGGTTTGAGCATCAAATATACAAGATGATTTATGGGATCCTGGTCTATGTAAATGGTGATGTTTTTCTTACTGTAATTGTTGTTTTTCTCATGTTTTTCATAATGTCCACTTTCTCTGATAAAGAACAACAAATATAGATTAGGATTTACTTCTAAAGTACCCTGAATCTCACTGACAAGCTTTATCTTTATGTTTTCTTCTACTGTGTTTTGAGGATAATTCAATAGAGTATAACCAGTGAAGTGTTGGTAAGCCCATGTTTCCTGAGTACAACTTGAGATATTGTCTTTGAAAGTTCTTGAAAATTTTGCTAACTAAAGTTGAACTAGAGAAGTCTATGGTTAACCCTGTCCTCTAGTTTATCTCCAACAGTTGCTTTGAAAAGATCCCTTAAGAGTATGCCAAAAACAGGCTAGGTTAAAAGCCCTTACTTGATCTTAGGCTATTCTTTGTTTATCTTAAATGTTTTCCTTTGAGAGTATGCTGAAAGCAGGCTAGGTTAAAATTTCTTACTTGATCTTAGGCTATTCTTTTGTTTATCTTGAATGTTTTCTACTTTCTGAAAGTAATCTATTAGATTGCTGGATTATTGTCTGAAAACTGTACTTTATTAAAAGTTTTACCAAATAAGTCTATGGTTTGCCCTGTCCTTTGGCTTGCTTCAAATAGTTACTTTGAAAGGCTTTTTTTGTTTAGTGAAGTTAATAGATTCTTAAATGGTTATTAGCTTTGCTTCGTTCACAACACTTTTAATGTTCCATACCATAAATCAATCTAAAGAGATCCTTTGATATAGATGACTTGCCCCATGGACCACTCTTGAAACTTGTTGTGCAAATAAATCCTTTGTGACTCCATAGCCAAATGGATTTATACTATCTCTTACCTATCTTATCAATTGAACCACTCTTTCAACCTACTCACACCTTTACCCTTCAAAAGACTTCCTTCATTTTGATGATATCCTACCCAACCAAAACCAAAACAAAACCGTTGTGCTTCATAACTAGCCTAATATCATACCATAAGCCTTAGAGAAATATCTTTGAAAACACTTATATAGAGAGATCCCTCTCTGAATCCAAGAGGGCTAGATCCTAGAATTCCAAAGTGGTTCTAATTTAGGCCCTGCAGCGTTTGTTCATGCCAATATTGCAAACTATGGAAGACCCAACATAGTGTTGACCATACTAGGGAATATTGAGTAATAGATATTCAGTAGGCCTGCTGACGCCACTAGTTTTTCCTAAGAATCCATTGGGAAATTCTTTTATCCTTCAAACATTATTCAAACCCAGTTAAGAAGACTTTGAGGATTGATTTTTCTTTGAGAAATATTATTTAGCCTTTAAAAGATTGTCATACTTGGTTGAACTTTTCTCATCATTAGGTCTAAAAACACCACATAGTGGCTTCTAGAAGAATTCATGCTAGAGACTATCTAGACCCAAATACTCCTGAGATAGCTGATAATCCAAAAAGTATCCTTAGGAAATCTCCTAAATCCAAGACTTCAACTGTTGTCAGACCAATTCATAGAGTTGATTCTGTCCCTGGAAATCTTACAGCTCTACAAGATACACAAGTTGACTTACGATTAATAAGAAATCCATCTAGAACTAAGTCACTTGGTGATAGATCAGTTAGACTTTGAGCCTCCAAACTCACCCCAACATAGTGGTGAACATACTGATAGCAGAGAAACTACCCCACCTGATCTTCATTTCATTCATAACTTTGGTTTCTCTCATCCTAGATCTGTTCAACAGTCTCTTGCCGGTCCAAGTAATTCTGTTATCCATACACCCACTGCTCAAACTACTTCATTCCATCCTCCCCCTCCTTTCATAAACCCTCCACTTGTAAACCCCCCATTTTTTCCACAACCTCTTATCATGGCAACATGGTATGCTCCTCTAGTCTGTCCTTTACCTTTAGTCAATTTTCCACAGTACTATCAGTCCAAGATTCCATTATATGATGCTAGTAGTTCTACTGCTTTACAACATGTGGACAAGATGAATGACTATTTTGATAGAAATGAGATAGATGATGAAACCGTTAAACTCAGATTGTTTTCTCAAATTCTAGGGGGAGAAGCAAGAAAATGGTTCAAAAACTTAACCCCTAATATTATTAATGACCTCCAAGCTTTCCATCAATCATTCATAAACAAATGGGAAATCAGGAAGAACCCTCTCCAAATACTTTCAGATTACAACAACCTCAAGAGAAACACTGGGAAAAGTGTTCAAAATTATTGCACTAGATTTAATAGTGTTTATAACGAACTACCCCAAGATTTTAAACCTCCACAAGGCTCAGCTTTGGCCAAATTTCCTGAAGGATTTGATCCCGAAATGGCCTATCAGCTAAGAGAAAGGGATCTCTTAACTTTAGAAGACATGCATAAGGGAGCTCTTAGTGTGGAAGCAAATTTGATTGAGAAGAGAGCTACAATGAAGACTGAGAAGAAGGTATCATGCAGGGATGAAGCTTGAACTTCCACCTCTGACTCAAAACTGGAAAGGATGATGGAGAAGATGAGCATATTTGAAAGAGCTCAATCTAGAGAAAATCAAATAGCTCCCTAAAACAGAAACCAGTCCCAAAACCAAAATCAAAACTTTAGGAGAAATCAACTTCAAAACAGACAAAGAGATGTTGATCAACAGATCAGACCTCCTTTTCAAGAAAATTATGTTAATTAGGATGGAGAAACAAATGAACAAACAGAGGATGATAACATAAACATGTTGGGAGTAAGCAATGAGGATTTTGATTTCCTTCATGAAAGGAAACAAGGTCTATATACACCCTATGATGATAGAAGACCAAAAATTGAATACTATGGACAAGACTTTGAAAATTCCATCATAGGATCACTTAAAAAATATGACCTAAGAAGTAAAAAGAATCAAGAAGCTGCCAGGAACAAAACCTTTGATAATTCTACCAAAAAAAACCCTGTAAATACTTCCAAAAAGACAGCAGAAAATCATAAAACAGTGGCTGAAAGTTCTGATCCAAACAAGGGAAAAAACACCCAAATCAATGAAAAACAAACTGGTGACCCTAGCAGCACTATCATTTCAGTTAATGCCCCTGAAAAAACCATTTTGACTGCTGTAATTAGTATAAATCAACAAGCTAACTTTACTGATGAATCAGTGACTAAAAAGGTTGAATCAAACATTTTGAAAAATCAAATTCCTTTTAGCCTAGAGAATGAAATTTCCAAAATCAAAATCTCTGTCCCACTCACTGAGTTAGTCACTCAAAATTTATATAGATATCAAGTCTTGAAATCTCTGAACATAGAAGGTATTCATGATACTGTTAACTTGAATGATGATACACCAGAGCTTCTGTTCGGTCCTAAATTTGAAGGAAAATTTCAAGAAGGAACTACCCCTCCATTCTACATCAGTTTGAACATCCATGATAATATTTTTCACAATGCCATGCTTGATTCAAGAGCATCACATAACCTCATGCCCAAAGTAATAATGGAAAAATTAGGCCTTGAGGTAACTAGACCTTATAAAGATTTATATTCCTTCGATTCAAGCAGAGTGAGATGCCTAGGCCTTATAAAAGATCTCTGTGTTAACTTAGCTCAAATCCCCACCAAAAGCTTAGTGATAGAAATTGTAGTGGCTGATATACCCCCCAAATATGGCATGCTTCTTTCAAGATCATGGGGTGCTAAGTTGCAAAGCACTATGCAGATGGATATGACTTATGCCACCATCCCTGTCTTCAGTCAACCTAGAAGACTCTATAGGGAAACACACATGAAATACATGGTGAGTAACCAAGAAAGATCAGAAAACTCTCCTCTCTATTCCATACACACTGAACTTGACTCATTCATTCTTTATAATGATGAGATTCCTAATGAGCAAGATTTAGTCAATAAAACATCAGCCAATATAGTGGTCACTCCACATCCAAACATAGTGGCAGCCATAGATGAAGAGGAAAACAAGGAGAAAACTAAAAGACAGTTTGCTAATTCATAAAATCACAGCAAACAAATTGAAGGTCTTGAGATCCAAGAAATTCATAAATATAGTGCAGATCATGAAAATCAAATAATAAAACCTCAAAACATTGAAAATCTTGAGGAACAAAACAAAATTCAACATAGTACAAACCTACAGTAACAACACAGTGACATATTAGGTAAACAAGACATAGAGAACATAGGTGAAATAAGTGATAAATCTGAGAACAGTCCTCTTTGGAGTATGATTTTTGATGGGTCTTGCTCTAAAACTGGTGCAGGAGTAGGCATATGGGTGCACAAAACTAAAAACAATCATGCTAAGGGTCATTCTTATAGATTAAACTTCCAATGCACAAACAACATAGCAGAGTATGAAGCTCTCCTTTTAGGCCTGCATTTATTGAAAAAATTGGGGGCCAAAAGAATAACAGTTCATGGGGATTCAGAATTGATATCTAGGCAAGTAAATGGGGAATACACTGCTAAACATCCCAGACTTAGAGCCTATAGAGATGATGTCATGGACTTGTTAAAAACATTTGTTGAAATCCAACTTACCTTGTTCCAAGGAACCAAAACATCCTTGCCAATGGATTAGCTTTTGCTGCTAGTACTTTTCTAAGACCTTATGAAAGCAAACAATACACCATCTAAGTAAAATATAGACCAGCTGTCCCGGATAATGAAAAATACTGGCAAGTGTTTTAAGGAGATAAACAAATAGAAGACTTCCTACAGTCCAAAAATGAATTTGAAATACCAAACTCAGATTCAGAGTATGAACAAGACTGTCCTACTGAAGAAAACCCACATTTTGAAAAAGAAAAGTCTCCTGAGATTGCTAATATAAATCTGTTATTCAAATAACCTAAACATACAATAGAAAATAACACAGATTTAGAAAAATAAGACTTAGAAGTGCTGCAATCTAAAAATCAAAGCTTGCCAAAAGGACTGGTCCCATTAGAAGAATTGTTTGACTTGAATGATGTTGCCAAAAATCCAAAACTGGAACCTATTGAAGCTAAAGTGGAAGAATGCAACATAGGCAGTGAGGAAAATCCCAAAATGATCAAATTATACAAGACACTGTCATCTCACATTAAACTGAAATACATTGAGCTATTTAGAGAGTTTTCTGATGTATTTGCATGGAGTTATGAAGATTTGAAATCATATGATATAGAAATGATCCAGCATAAGATACCCCTCAAAGAAAACTAGAAGCCTTTTAAACAAATATTGCGCAGAATCAACCCTATTCAATTACCTCTAGTACAGAAAGAAATTAGAAAAATGTATGATGCTAGAATTATTGTCCCTGTTAGATACTTAGAGTGGGTGTCTAATCTTGTATCAGTTAGGAAGAAAACAGGAGAAATAAGGCTTTGTATTGAGTTTAGAAACTTAAACAAAGCCTCATTAAATGACAACTATCCCTTGCCCAAAATGGATCATATATTACAAAGGGTAGTTGGTTCTGGAAGAATTTATTTGCTAGATGGCTTCTCAAGTTACAATCAAATATTGGTACATCCTGATGATCAACTTAAAATAGCCTTTACTACTCCTTGAGGTACTTTCATGTATTTGAAAATGCCCTTTGGTTTAATGAATGGTGGTGCCACATTTCAGAGATCCATGGATATAACATTCTCAAAAGAAATAGGTTACTGCATTGTGATTTACCTCGATGATATCACTATCTATTCTACAAAAGATGAAGAGCACCTAATACAATTGAGAAAGGTCTTTGAGAAATGCAAAAAATATGGGTTATATTTTAATCCAAAGAAAACATTGTTTGGTCTCCAAGAAGGTAAACTTCTTGGACATATCATATTTGAAGAAGGAATAAGGATAGACCCAAAGAGGATCGGTGGTATATTTCAACTTCAATCTTTCATTGGGAAGATTAATTTCTTGAGAAGGTTCATACCTAATCTAGCTGAACTCCTTAGAAACATGACAAATATGCTTAAGAGAAAATAAGGAGTTAAATGGACCTTAGAAGTAAAGAAATCATTTGCGCTGATAAAACAAACACTTACCAAAACACCAATTCTTATCGCTCCTAATTTTACAAAAGATTTCTTCATTTTTTCATTTGAATCAGAACACACAGTAGCTGTTGTCTTATCACAGAAAAACTTGAACGGACAAGAGCAGCCAATTGCATTTTTTAGTAAGGCATTAAGGGATGCACCTTTGAAGTACAATATAATGGAAAAACAAGCCTTTGCCTTATTCAAAGCCTTAAAAGACTTCAGAGTTTACATTTTACACTCACACATTATAGCATTTGTGCCTCATTCAGTTGCAAAAGACATATTAGTCCAAGATCCAGATGGCAAGAGAGGAAAGTGGATTGTTGTAATTTTAGAATATGACTTAGAGATCAAGCCCACCAAGCTCATAAAAGGTCAAGGACTAGAAAAACTTATGGCTAAATCCAACTTTCAAGATCTTGATATAAACATGTTTAATGTATCAGATGAACATGAAGAGTTGAAAAATCCAATTATTGAAGATCATTTTCTTAATTCATCTTGGTATGCTGATATTTTGTATTTTTTGCTCAATCTTAATACCCTTCGTGGTTTGTCTAAAACAAAAGAAAAAAATTTAAAGTTGAAAGCTGTAAATTACTGCATTTTAAATAAATGTTTATATTGGAAAAATGCTGGTGGATTATTGCTTAAATGTTTGCCTGAGAATGATGCAGATAAGATCAAGCACGAGTTTCATGAAGGAGAATGTGGAGGCCACCTCTACTAGAAGTCAACTACTAACAAAATCCTTAGAGCTAGTTACTACTAGCCCACCCTCTTTCAAGATGTCCACAAAATGATTACTGCCTGTCACAAATGCCAAATCTTTGAAGGCAAGAGAAAGATGCTTCCCTTACCTCTGCAACCAATCACTGTTGAAGCTCCTTTTTAGCAGTGGGGTCTAGAATTCATTGGGGAAATCCATCCTGCCTCATCTGCCCAACACAAATGGATCCTCACAACAACATAATATTTTACCAAATGGATAGAAGCCATCCCCTCTAGGAATGCCACAAACTCAGTCATCATATCATTCCTTGAAAACCATATACTGTCTAGATTTGGTTGTCCTAGAAAGATCATAACTGACAATGCCGCTGCATTTTGGTCTAAAAGTATCGTGGAATTCTGTCATAAATATCAGATTATATTGGGTCATTCTACAGCCTACTAATCTCAAGGTAGTGGGTTGGAAGAATCCTCAAATAAAAGTTTGGTGAACATAATCAAGAAGTTGCTAGAAGAAAACAAAAAATCATGTCACAACAAGCTAGTACATGCATTATGGGCAGACAGGCTAACAGTTAAAAAATCAATTGGAATGTCTCCCTACCAGCTAGTTTATGGAACAGATGCAATATTTCCAACTAGTTTAGGAGTGTCAGTCATGAATTTGATCCAAGAAGTACAGTCTTAAGATAATGATATGACAAGAAGAATAAACCAGACCATACATCTACAACAAACCAGGGAAGAAGTATACATCAGAGCACAACAACTACAAGAAAACATCAAGAAGATGTTTGAAAAAAGAACCAAGGCAAGCAACTTTGAAATTGGTGACAAAGTATTGAAATGGGATTCAATGAGAGAAGATAAGGGCAAACAGGGAAAATTTGATAATTTATGGAAAGACCCTTATCTTATTCAATCTGCTATTGGAAACAATGCATTCTTTCTACAAGAACTAGATGGAGCTGAATATTTTGCATTAGGGGAATTTTGAGGTCTATAACGGGCCTCCTAAAGAAATAATAAAATAATAGTTGAACCAATAAAATAATATTTATGAATTTTCAATTCACTTTTTGCATCAAAATCCATGTAACCATGGTTAAATTCAATTCAAAATTTGTACCAAAATAAAATTAATAAGAAAATTGTATTAATGTGACTATAAATAAGAACAAGCTTTTCAAGAAAAAATCATTATCATTGAACAACTAATGCATTTTTCCTTTGTACTTAAATAACTTAAAATAAAATATGAATATAAATTCATAAATTCTTAATTATATAATATACTATTAATAACAATTTATATTATTTAAATTATATAATAACATGTAATTAATATACTATATATAACATGTAACATGTAAGGATATGCATTATTTCTTTCAAAAAATATGAAATGAAAAAAATAATATTTTATTCAAAAAGTATGAAATGACATTTATTATAAGTAATTTATTTTATGACTTTAAAAGTAATTAGAGCACTATTATGGATATGCATTGTTTATTTCAAAAAATATGAAATGACAATAATAATATTTTATTCAAAATGTATGAAATCGATTTTATTATGAGTACTTTACTTTATGACTTTAAAAGTACCTAGAGCACTACCATGGCTAACCATGAGTTTTTATCCACCATTGAGAATGTGACAAGTAAGTACCTTTAACTCAAAGAATGCCAACTCAACCATTAGGGATGATGTCATCCCCTCAAATGTGATGGGTTCTCATAAAGTGAATTTTGATTGTACATTTTCCTTAGGAGGCCCATTTTAGACCTCAAAATTTCCCTAATGGAGGTCCTGTCAATGGCAGGGTTCTCAAACATTATTTTTGTTAACTTATATTTTAGTTTCAAAGTTTTTTGTTCATTGTATATAACACTTCTTTTGAATTTGAAAAAATAAAAAATACAAAAACAATAGAAAAAGAAAAAAGAGGGCAGATATAAAAGAAGAAAGGTACCGCCCCATACAAAAAAAGAAAAGAAAACCTGAAAGTTTGCAAGCTTAAATGCTACTACCAAAAAAGATCACTACTATTTAGTCATACAACCTAATCATGACTAGATATATTTCAATTTACTGCTAATAGCTTACTAAATCCGATTTTCCAAATTGTTTAATCTTGACTTATCAGTAGACTAGATTAGGATAAAAAGAAATGACTCTAATCAGACCAAAACTTGAGCCAAAGAGAAGGAAAAGGATTGGTTCTAACATGCTGAGAACTTGAACCAGGTAAAGAAGAAGAACAGCTCTAAAAAGATCAAAACCAGAGCTGAAAGAAAGAAGGAAGGTTATTCATAATTTTTAGATCTTAAGCCTTCCCAATTTTGTTTTAAATTTCTATAAATTTCAGTCTATGTGCAGCTTGTTTTTATGCCATAGTCCTATAGAAAATCAGATAGCTTAATCCTGGTTTTTCTGTATTTAAATTTCTGTTTCAGAATACAGAAAATACAGTCTATCAGACAGCTTAATCCTGACAGATAGTAGCTGAGGTGGAGAATTTATGAGTTCAACTGTTTAATCTGAACTCATGGAAGAAACAAGGGTAGATTTAGTTTAGTTTTTTTTGCTTTCAATAAAAGAGTAAAATGTTGATGTCAAAGGTTTGCAAGTCCAAGTGCACCTTATGAAGAAAAAATGTTAGGACAAGTACGCTATGTAGGTAGAATGTTTTGGAGAAAATTTGTTTGCTGATATAAAGTATTGATCATCTTTTTTAAGCAGCATGATCAAAGAAGAAAAGGTTGTCAAAATGCAAAGCACTGGTCTACATTCTAGAGATAAACCTCTAACATTCTTGACACCTCCAAGGAGCTGCCATCTCCAAGTGGAGCCACTGTTAGCCATTAATAAAATTTTGGCATAACTGGTGATGGCTAAAACAGGTCTTTAGCCTTCAAGAAACAAATTTGATGCAAAATCTGTGAGTTCTTGAAGCTTTACTGTGTACCTTGGCCAAAAATATTTTCCTCTGATAGTCTTCATTCAAAAATCCTTCAAAGTAGTCCTGCTGTTACAAAAGAAGGTTGTTTTTAGACTATTTTCCATCAAGTTCACCTTCATAATTTCCTATCCATTTCATCATTTGTTACTCATATTCTCCCACCATAAACATTCATCTATTCCTCTAAAACCCCACATTTACCCTCCATTCCCTTAAAAAACCCTTTTTAAACCATGAAATCCCCTTTAAATTGGTTTAAAAACACCCTTTTAACCCTACTGAAACCTCAAAAAGCCTCAAAAAACCTTTTTTTTAATCCTTTCTGCCCTTTTCTGTGCATAAGGTTTTTAAGCCCCCTTGGCTTAAGCCCCTTTCCCTTTCTTCGCCATAAGACCTGGTCCTGCGACCAAGCACCCATCGCATCGGCACATCGCAATATTTCACTCTCACATTCCTTTTCTCCGCTGATATGCGATTCTGCAATGCGTCCTCCACCATCTAATTAACACGAATCAACGGTGCAAATTCACCACGGGGGCATCCGACCAAGGTGGCCCGTACTCCACAGTGCCCCCGCAATTGAATCTGTTGACTATGGCAGATCTCAAATCTACGACTGGGATTCACTACAGAAGCATACACCAAGATTTTCCTCTGTACCCCCCAGTCCCCTCGCAGTCGATCTCAGCCGTCGATCTTCTACATGATCCGATGACCATTGAATCTCTACACTAATCCCCATCCCCTTATCTCTCCGGTCCCGGTTCCTATTTCTTCCACGGGACCACACCTTCCCCTTTACTCTAGCCCCCTCCCTTCATTTTTCACTTATCCTCTATGCATTCCCCTTGGTCGATCCCCACTGTAGATCTTATTGATCTAACGGCTACGCGCTCCCCACTGTCATCCTTCCTCCCAAACGTACCCCACTCCATAACCTTTCTCCTACCACAACCCACTGTTGATCTACCCAGATCTAACGGCCGACATATCTCTGATCATTCAACCCACTGATCGAATAGATCATGCTACCAACAAACTGTCACATGATCCTCTAGCCCCACCATCCATTAACGTCACCCACCACGCAACTTTCCAACCCTCCCGCTCATCCACAACCGTAGATCTTCGGCCCGAAGATCTAGCGGGCCTAAATTATTTTCGCGCTCGTTTCTCCAAAATAAGTGATTGCGCGTTTTCAATGCGAAAACAGTGGTTTTCCCAGGGTACGTGTGATCCAATCGACTTTATCACGTTCGATTTGCAGAAAACCATTTACCGCCCATCCCTTGCGCAAAAACCATTCATGGTTTTCCAATACCGCCTCCACTAGTTCGCGCCAAAATTCAAATTTAAACCCTGTTTTCGTGGTTCCACCTATGGAACCTCCTTCGCCTGCATTCTGCCTCTTTGCAATGCTCCTCCGCCACCATACTGAGCCTCTAAAAGCAGTCAATCCCCAATGCGCAGGTTTTATTTTAACAGTTTGCTTGTTGTGCAAGTTTAATGGTGTCTTAGGCTTGAAAGCCATCCCACAGTCAATTCAAGTGGCAAGAATCCATTGGATGATGATCCAAGGATCAGATGCATGAAGAAAGGGATAAAAGGGTCCAATTTGAAGCTCCCATCGATGCTTTTAGCAAACCCTCCAGCGCAGCAAAAGAAATCCACCTGTACATAAAGGGAAAAATAATGAAGATCAACGAAGAAACAGTGAAGACAGGAGACTAAAGATAAAAGGATTAAGCATAAAGTTTAATATTAAAGGCTTATTCCATAGTTTATGGATAAAGCATAGTGTAAAGAGAAATTGATTAAAGTTAATAAAGTCAGCAGAAAGGACAAAAAAGCCACGAAGCAGAAAGATCAGTAAGGAAAGCCTCCAAATGCCACATCAATGAGGAAATTAATCCTCAGAAACGCCACTTGCCAGTTTATTTTCCTCAAAAGAATACAAATTCAATGCACAGTCAAAGATATTTTCAAAGACAGCTTAGAAAGTAATTGTCAACCTACCAAAAGCCTCAAAAGTCAACAAAAATGATTGAAGTTGATGAAAATTAATGTAAAAATCAATTAATAGATTTAAGACATTAGATATCTTCTCCATTAGGCCTCCCAAAGGTCGAGAAGCATTTACTATGTATTAATTGATCAGTTAGACCTTCCTTTCACTCCACCTCCTCAATTTACCTATATATATCATATGAGGAGTTCATTGTTGTTGTTGGTTGGATACTTATTGAATGTAAATAGTATTTGAGGTTGTTGAAGCTCTGTTAGTAATTGAAGAAAGATAGGTTGAGATGAGAAGTTTGAAGCTATAAAGACCTACTAGACTTGAAGATTGTAACTGGTTTGAACATCAAATATACAAGCTGATTTATGGGATCCTGGTCTATGTCAATGGTGATTTTTTTCTTACTGTAATTGTTTTTTTTCTCATGTTTTTCATACTGTCCACTTTCTCTGATATATAACAGCAAATATAGATTAGAATTTACTTGTAAAGTATCCTAAATCTCACTGATAAGCTTTATCTTTATGTTTTCTTCTAACTGTGTTTTGAGGATAATTCAAGAGTATAACCAGTGAAGTGTTGGTGAGCCCATGTTTTCTGAGTAAAACTTGGGATATTGTCTTTGCAAGTTCTTGAAAAGTTTGCTAAGTAATGTTGAACTAGAGAAGTCTATGGTTAGCCCTGTCCTCTATTTTATCTCCAACAGTTGCTTTGAAAAGATCCCTTAAGAGTATGCCAAAAGAAGGCTAGGTTAAAATTTCTTACTTGATCTTAGGCTATTCTTTGTTTATCTTAAATTTTTTCTTTTGAGAGTATGCAGAAATCAGGCTAGGTTAAAAGTCCTTACTTGATCTTAGGGTATTCTTTTGTTTATCTTGAATTTTTTCTACTTTCTGAAGGTAATCTGTTAGATTGCTGGATTTTTGTCTAAAAAGTGTGCTTTATTAAAAAATTTCCCAAAGAAGTCTATGGTTTGCCCTGTCATTAGGATTGCTTCAAACAGTTACTTTGAAAGGCTTCTCTTGTTTAGTGAAGTTAATAGATTCTTAAATGGTTATTAGCTTTGCTTCTTTCACAACACTTTTAATGTCCCATACCACAAATCAATCTAAAGAGATCCTTTGATATAGATGACTTGCCCCATGGACCACTCTTGAAACTTGTTGTGCAATTAAATCCTTTGTGACTCCATAGCCCAATGGATTGATACTGTCTCTTACCTATCCTATCAGCTGAAACATTCTTTCAACCTACTCACACCTTTACCCTTCAAAAGAATTCGTTCATTTTGATGATATCCTACCCAACCAAAATCAAAACAAAACCCTTGTGTTTCATAACTAGCCTAATATCATATCATAAGCCTTAAAGAAATATCTTTGAAAAAACTTATATAGAGAGATCCCTCTCTGACTCCAGGAGGGCTACATCCTAGGATTCCAAAGTGGTTCTGATGTAGGCCCTGCAGTGTTTGTTCTTTCCAATCTTGAAAACTACGAGAGCCCAAACATCTTGTCTCCAGTTGTCTTTACTTTACATTACATTACATGGTTGTCTTCTCTTCTCGTCTTCATTTCAGTTGCCTTCATTTCTCATGGTGAGTAGCGATTGTCTTCATTTCTCATTGGTGAGCAGCGATGGCGGTTCAGTTTCGCACTTCAACAATTGTTGTTTTTTGTTTAGCCTTGATCCTTGAGCCCTAACTCTAGTTTCATCTTGCTGCGATAGAAAATGAAAGACGACAGTAAGAGTCTTCCACAACAAGAGCCCTGGTCATCCATATTGTTTCGGTTTGTTAGCTTGTTTAGTGACAACAAGAGTTGGCCACTAGGCTCAGCCATGCAAGCCATGAAACACCTATTGTCCCTATTACAAGCTAATAAATCTATAGGTGCAGATGCAGATGCAAAAAATAAAAAGGAAAAGGGGCTTCACTTGTCAAAAAAAAAGGTTTGCAATTTTAGAATATGTAGAGACAAGAAAGGGAGAGGATGGTTAGGCTTCATACCTTGATGCTACTATGCATTTTACTTTATGAATTGAAGTTCTTACCACTCATTTATCGTTGTTGTCTCTAGTACTATCGGTAAGGGTATCGTACTATCTATTTCGACTTTTTTGACAAGTGGGTTTGCTTAGAGAGTCTTTACATTCAGTTCTATCTGTAAGTAGTCATAGAGAGAAAGAGGGGCTTCTGGGTTCGTTATCTCCTCTCGCATGCTCCTTCCGTTTTTTCATCCAATAGCCCTATCGTCAGATCCTCGTTGTCATTTCTAACCAGTAATAGCCATCTAGATGATCTACACTAGAAATATCTTGATTGATTGATGGCAGGCGAAAGGAGGAAAGGGCCTGCGGCTAGCTTGCGAGATTGCGAACTTTACAAATAACATGTATGGTTGCTTGGTTTGGATAATTAAACTGGGATGGTCTAATCACTTGGGGCTAGGAGGAGATGAAATGAAAAACGGGTTGGGATAAGAACTGGCTGGTTAGCTAGTCGGGTTAGCTCGATGCAAGGTGTTAGCTTTATGCATAGTTATCTTGATGGTGTGTATCACACTTTCTTGCTCCTTGTCGAAGGTAGAGATCTTGTTATCCATAGAGATGAATAATACATAGGTTACTCTCTTTACCATTGAACCCTTCATGAGAGAGAAAAGAGAAGGCCCACATTAGTTCTTTGGGAGGTCTTTCACCATGATGGTTGTAACCATTTCGGGTTCATTTCTTCATGCTGGTTGTAAACATTTCATGTTCATTTTCAGCATTAGCTGAAGGAGAATTCACTAATTTATTTTGGTATTATTGGTACTATACTTTGTCTTCTCTATTAAACTATAATGTTATATTACTCTGAGGAAAAGAACTAGGTCCATGTCCGGTTGAACCAGCTGGAGCAACAGGAGTAGCTGCCTTTGGCTTTATAATTGTTTAGCTAACTTGTTCGCTAGGTGGGAGTAATAGTTGTCTTATGAGCTCCCTAGTTGTGGGTTTGGTATCTTCACTACAGTGGTTGGGTTGGCATAGTGGAAACATGAACATGCAATTAAGACATCTCAAAAACAATGGAGGCATGCAGAGAAATTCAGAAGACATTATGTGCTTCAAAACATAGTCGTGGACAGTGGCTGCATGCAAACCCCACTTGGAAGTTTCCTTTATATATATATATATATATATATATTTTAAATTATTTCTTATATTTATTTATTTATTTTAATTAAAAAATTTATTTTTAATTTACATATATTAAAGAAAATAACACCAAGAGATGGAAGCAGAAGAAATGTCCAAATAGCTAGAAAAAAAACGTTGAACTCCTAGTGTGGTTGCACATTTGATGTTCACGTTTTAATAAATAGGGTTTTATTTGTGTAAATATACATATTGCATGTTGAGATTGCAACAAGATGATGAGCTTAGTGAAAATAGTCGCCTTCACTAAGTGGGCCCACATGCTATTTTTGGCGCAAGTCTATTTTTAGACTATATCTATTTTTAGACATGTCGATCATATTCTATTTGTGGATGGTTGGTCAAGTTGGAAAAATATATGGACTTATATTTTTAGACATATTGGGCAGAATCTATTATTAGATTCCTAGTCTAAAAATAGATATGTCGAATATTATTAGCTCTTAATAATATTTGGACTATAAACATTATCTTATTCTCTTGGAGCACTTCAGTTAAGTGCACAGATGTGGCACAGGAGGTTACATAAGGAATTACGCTATTACTGAGGGTTAAATGGAGCTATTGCATGGAGACTTTAGTTAGAACTCATGTGACAGAGTTTGGTGGAGTTATTGAGGTAGTTGGTGGAGTTGTGTTCAGTTTAACTCAGTTAGACACAACTGAGCTAGTTGTATCTAGTCTAACTGATTGATACACTAGTGAGAGTGGTGTGAATTAATTAATAATTAATTCACTAAATATTAACTCATTAATCAACTGAAGAATACATCAGTTAACTACAGTGCATGGACAATTTCAGTGGAGACCAGTGGAGAGGTAGGTGAAAGAGCAAGTTGAATATCAGTTGTGACTATAGTGTTGCATGATTTGCAACACCCAGAGATTGGAGATTCCAATGAGGATTGCGTGAGCAAGGCTGGACCAATTTGAGTTCATTCAGAGCCAATATTCAGCAGGGATTGTGCAGTAGAGGTAGGCTAGCAGGTGGCAAAGATCGGTGCATGGATTTGATAGATCGGGCCTGATTAGTGTGTAGAAATTGTATTGTACTGAGAACTTGTGAGAAGCTTTGTATGAGGATTGTTACATGATCTCTATGACATATATTATATACAAATAGTTGGGGTTTTTAGCTTCAGGCTTTTCCGTTAAAACATTGTGTTCATATGTGTGAATTTTTTATGGTTTCAATGTGTGCATGCAATTGAATTAATTTCCACAAGTAATGATCAATAGTAGAAGAGATCCTGTATTATGCATGAAGTCAAATAGCGTGTGATCAAGAGAATCTTGGATGTATAACGCATTAGTTATATAATTTCTACATGGTATCAAAGTGATATTGATCATTGGAGCAATTGCAAATCATTGAAGCGGTTGAGTTTTGTGCTGGTGGAATTCAAATTTGTAGTAGTGTTTTCTTGGTGTCGAAGTTGAGATGTATTTCAACAGATTGCGATTGGATTATGCCCTTGAGGGCAGCTCGAATTATATTGCATGGAAGGACAGGATGGAGGCGGTGCTAGAGGATAATGGGTTGAAGGAGTTCATAGATGCAAAAATTCCAAAACCTGCTTCTAGCGATGCTGCCACACTTGACACATGGAAAAGAAGATAACAAAATGTCGAAGGATTCTATTGGAAGGTGTGAAGGATCACATAGTGTCCAGCCTTCATGGTAAAGCTTCTCCATTCTTGATGTGGAAAGCTTTGACAGACTTGTTCCAAAGCAAGAGCGACCAGAGGAAGTTGGCGCTCAAGGATAAGCTCAGGAAAATAAAAATGGAGAAGGGTGAGAGTATACCCAAGTACCTCACGAAGTTCGTCCAGTGCGGGGATGAGATGGGAAGTGTGGGGGTTACTGTAGATGAAGAGGACTTGGTGAGCTTGGCTCTCCTTGGGCTTCCGAAGATTTGGCATTCCTATGAGGACTCTGTCAATGGTCGGGAGAAACTGCCACGATGGGAGCGACCTTGGTCGAATCTTGTGCAGGAGGAGATAAGGTGGAGTACCAGGGACGGATCTTCATCGAAGAATGAATGTGAAGAAAATTGTGTTTTCGCTGCCAAAACAAGGAAGGGGAAGAGCAAGAAGAATACTTCTCAATCCAGTGCGAAAGGCAAGAAGCAGGACATGTCCAAGGTGAAGTGCTTTCACTGTCACCAACACGGACATTACGCCACTAATTGTCCACAGAAGAAGAAAAATAAGAAGGCTACTGGATCTGCAGCTGAAGAGGCCTTAGCCTCACAGTTTGAGCTGGAATTTTCACTGATCACATGCTTGGTCTAAAGTATGATGGGTTCAGTGTGGTTTATTGACAGTGGTGAGTATTTCCATATGACCGAAGACAACGATTTGTTTACTGATCTAGATGAGAAGGATCTTGGAGTGCACATCGAGATGGGCGATGATGGTAGATACAGTGCGACTGGTATCAAGACCATTTCCTTTGAGAGGGAGTCTAGCAAACCTTTCGTCTTGAAGGATGTCATGCATGTTCCAGGATTGAGGAAGAATCTGATCTCTGTGGCGATGTTGGAAGACAAGGGATATGATGTTGTCTTTAGTGAGGGAAAGGCTTTCCTACACAGTAAGGAAACTGGTGAAACTCGGAGGATAGGGGTTCGAGTTAAGAATCTTTATCAGTTGCAGGTAGATGGCTGCGCAGCAATGGCAGGCAAGGCAGAAGGAATGGTGAGCCGAGATGAGAGCAAGCTATGGCACATGAGATTGGGCCATCTTCACCATGGTGCTTTGAAAATTTTGCAGCAGATTTCTACCGAGCTTCCCAAAAGTAGACTTGTGCAGTCAGATCAGTGCAAGGGATGTACTTTGGGAAAATTTTTGAATGCCACCTTTCATGAGAAGGATAGTCGCACCACGACGATCCTTGAGAGAATTCACACAGACGTGTGTGGACCTTTCTCAGTAGCTTCGACAACAAAGCACATGTATTATGTGATCTTTGTTGATGATTTTTATCGTAAGTGCTGGATCTTCTTCATGCAGAAGAAGAGCGAGACATACTCAAAGTTCTGTGAGTTCAAGGCACTGGTTGAGAAAGAATCGGGGAAGCATGTGAAGGCTCTTAGGAGCGATAATGGTGGTGAATTCATCTCTGGCGAATTCAAGGACTTTTGCAGCGCAAAAGGAATTCGAAGAGAGCTCATAGCACCTCATAACCCACAACAGAATGGGGTCGTTGAGCGGAAGAACAGAACGATCGTGAGTGCTGCACGGGTGATGTTGCATGATCAGGGCCTTCCCATACACTTGTGGGCCGAAGTATGCAACATTATGGTTTATGTGCAAAACCATTGTCCTCATACAGTACTTCGCATGAGTACACCCGAAGAGGCGTTTTCTAGTAAGAAGCCTGATATTTCTCATTTGAAGATTTTTGGCTCACCTGTTTACATTCATGTGACGAAGGATGCCAGGAAGAAGCTAGAGCCGACCACAGAGGTTAGGATATTTTTGGGGTACACTGATACACCCCACAACTATCGTGTGTATTTTCTAGACAGTCGAAAGACTGTTGTGTGACGGGATATCAAATTTCATGAGGAGAAAGCCATGAAGTGTTCGCTTGAGAGGGAGCCACACTTGCATGCAGATGAGGAGCTATTATTTCCTAAGGATGAGCCTCAGGATGTGGATCAGCCACAAGAGGAGGTTCATGGAGTGGAAGAAACCACTCATGCAGCGCTAACCATCAGAGGGCAGAAGCGCACTATAGAAGCTGAGCGATTGAATCTTGATGCAGATAAGATTGTAGGAGCACCTACATCACAACGTAAAAAGAGATAGTCACTTGACCGATATACTGGATACATGGCTCTGATGAGCAAGTGTATCATGACAAAACCATCCTATTTCGAGGAAGCTGCGGAGGACCCTACATGGGTAGATGCCATGGTGGAAGAGTATGATTCAATTTTCAGAAACAGTGCATGGGGGATTGTCCCAAGGCCGGAAGGGAAATCAGTGGTAGGTTCGAGATGGATCTACAAAGTGAAGCAAGCAACTGACGGGATCGTCGAGAAGTACAAGGAAATATTTGTTGCCTAGAGCTTCTCACAGATTAAGGGGATCGACTATGAGGAAACCATTGCACCTGTCGCAAGGTATTCTTCCATACGGAGCATCCTTGCTCTCTCAGCGCAAATGGGATGGCACATTCATCAGATGGATGTGAAGACTGCGTTCCTCAATAGATTGATTGAGGAGGAGGTGTACATAGAGCAGCCTAAAGGTTTCGAGATCTTCAGTAGCAAGTCGCATGTGTGCAGGCTCAAAAGAGCGTTATATGGGTTGAAACAAGCACCTCGTGCTTGGTACACATAGATAGACAGTTATTTAACTAGTCTTGGATTCACCAAGAGTGAGGTGGATCTGAACCTATACCAGATTGTGGTGGAGGGTAAGTTTCTGATCATTGTACTTTATGTAGATGATTTGATTTTGACGGGTGATGAACAATTGATACTCTCATGCAAGGCTAATCTTGCGAAAGAGTTTGAGATGAAGGACTTGGGCCTCCTTAATTATTTCCTAGGATTGGAAATTTGGCAGCGTAGTGATGGATTGTTTGTGTCTCAAGAAAAGTATTCCTGGGAGATATTGGAGAAGTTCAACATGCATGGCTGCAAGCCTATCGACACTCCTCTTCCTGGTGGTTGGAGGAAAGAGGATGCTACATTAGTAGAGGTAGTGGATGCCACTGTTTACCAACAATTGGTGGGGTCGCTTATGTATCTAGTCAATACACGACCTGACATATGCTATGTTGTTAACCAGCTTTCACAAGCTATGGTTAAGCCTACCAAGCTCTTTTGGAAGGTGGGGAAGCATGTATTGAGATATATCAGAGGCACATCGGGATATGGATTATGGTATAGACAGTCAGATGAGGTGAAGTTGCATGGCTTCACGGATGCAGATTGGGCAGGGAGCCCAACAGACAGAAAGAGCACATCTGGAGGGATTTTCAGTATCGAGTCGACATCAGTTTCTTGGTACAGCAGGAAGCAGAGATCTGTGGCACTTAGTTCAACGGAGGCCGAGTACATGGTAGCAAGTTTGGCTGCATGCGAGGCTATATGGATGACGAAGATCTTGGTCAGGTTGTTCGGTTCACACTTAGATCCTACTGTGATATATTGTGATAATCAGAGTTGCATCAAACTCTCAGTTAATCTAGTATTTCATTATATATCTAAACACATTGACATCTGGTATCATCATATCAGAGATTGTGTGCAGTGGAAGATCATGTTACTTTCTTACATTCCTACGGAGGATCAGGATGTTGATATCTTGATGAAGGCGCTCACCAGGAGAAAATTCGAATACCATAGGGACAGGATCGGGGTGGCAGATAATCCCTATATTTTTGAGAGGGAGTGTTGAGATTGCAACAAGATGACGATGTTAGTGAAAAGAGTCGCCTTCACTAAGTGGGCCCGCAGGCTATTTTTGGCGCAAGTCTATTTTTAGACATGTCGATCATATTCTATGAGTTGCAGGATGCTATTTGTGGATCGTTGGTCAAGTTGGAAAAATATATGGACTTCTGTTTTTAGACATATTGGGCGGAATCTATTTTTAGATTGCCAGTCTAAAAATAGATATGTCAAATATTATTAGCTCTTAATAACATTTGGACTATAAACATTATCTTATTCTCTTGGAGCACTTCAGTGAAGTGCATAGATGTGGCACAGGAGCTGACAGAAGGAATTACGCTATTCCTGAGGGTTAAATGGAGCTATTGCATGGAGACTTCAGTTAGAACTCATGTGACAGAGTTTGGTGGAGTTATTGAGGTAGTTGGTGGAGTTGTGTTCAGTTTAACTCAGTTAGACACAGTTGAGCTAGTTGCATCTAGTCTAACTGATTGATACACTAGTGAGAGTGGTGTGAATTAATTAATAATTAATTCACTAAATATTAAATCATTAATCAACTGAAGAATACATCAGTTAACTACAGTGCATGGACAGTTTCAGTGGAGACCAGTGGAGAGGTAGGTGAAAGAGCAGGTTGACTATCAGTTGTGACTATAATGCTGCACGATTTGCAACACCCAGTGATTGGAGATGCCAATGAGGATTGCGTGAGAAAAGCTGGACCAATTCGAGTTCAGTCAAAGCCAATATTCAGCAGGGATTGCATAGTAGAGGCAGGCTAGTAGGTGGCAAAGATCGGTGCATGGATTTGCTAGATCGGTCCTGATTAGTGTGTAGCGATTGTATTGTACTAAGAGCTTGTGAGAAGCTTTGTATGAGGATTGTTACATGATCTCTATGACATATATTATATACAGATAGTTGGGGTTTTTAGCTTCAGGCTTTCCCGTTAAAACACTGTGTTCATATGTGTGAATTTTTTATGGTTTCACTATGTGCATGCAATTGAATTAATTTCCGCAAGTAATGAACAATAGTAGAAGAGATTCTGTATTATGCATGAAGTCAAATAGTGTGTGATTAAGAGAATCTTGGATGTATAACGTATTAGTTATATAATTTCTACATTGCATGTGCTAACTGCACTGAATCTTAGTATGATAGTAGTTAAAACTACTAGTCTCGTACTACATATGTGCAAGTTTGTCATTAAAGTTGGTTGGGTTCCTAAAACATATTGATGTTTTTATTTCATGTTTCTTACAACCATATTCATAACAGAGGTTTCCAACAAAGACAAGAGTTACTACCTGAAAGCCTAAATTTCATGAACAAAGACAGTGTTACTATGGAATTTCTGGAAACTGTTAATATACAGTTTTTATTTGAAAGAGTTTCAAAGATGCACACTGATAAATAAAGAGTGACGAGGTTGTTGTTTTGTTTATGGAGCCTATAATGTGCATTTTTTTTCTCTGATTGAGGCCAAGAAATGTAATCGGTGAGATGTTTTTTTTTTCTTTTGTCTCTTTTTGATAGAAGCCGGGAACTGAGATATGTGACGTGATTAATTTGTCTTTTTCCAATGCACCTTTTGTGCCAAAGAAAAAATGTGTCTCTTCGAAGACGCTGTGCAGGCTTAACAGGTATCATCTCTCTCAGATTCTCCATCTGTTTGTTCGAAGGTTCTTACATTTATATTTTGTAGGTTGTTAGCCTACCACACTATTTATCATCACACATTTCCCGACACTATTTTTTTTTCTGGAGAGAGAAGTTCTCCTCACTTGCCTACATATTAATCATTCTGAGTGAGAAAGCAGGTATTTTTCCAGTGCCCTCTGAATTCTCCTCCTCTTCTTGGTGTTTTGGGTGAAGGGAAGTATTAACCACCAGTTGTACTATTGGTTGGTAACCTTGCAAGACTCTGTGGGAATGGATCCCACAAAGAAACTTAAAATTGTGCCTAAAGAAGTCCCCTACTGTGATTATTACATGGTTGTGCAGGGATCTTGTTTCTTTTCATTCCATACAAAGAAATCTTGTTTGGAGCATTCGGATTTTCATATCATGGCCACAATATCTCTGATTTGTTTGGAAAAGCAGGGCATGGAAGATAGCCTATGCCTAGCACACTGTATACCACATAGGTTGTGGTGTTATTAATGCTTTTTTACCATTTTATTTCTTCTCCTCTTTCTTTTCTTCCTTTTTCTCCTCTGTCTTTTCTCGAAGGAGGCCCTCGCATCGACCCAAAAGAGAGTAATGTAGCACACCTGAATTTAATTCTCAGCATATTAGCCACACTCCTAGGCTCTGCTTCTCCTATCACAGTCAGCGTCTTCTCATTTCATATTAATCAACAACAAATCAATTCCTGCAGTCACCCAAACATTTAAAAACATTCAACAAAAAACAAACATGTGATATGGCTTAAGGGTAAGTTAAGCATGTAATAAGTTAATGACTCTGTGTTTTTCTATTTTATTTAATTGAAACTTACACTCACCAACCTAATAAATACTCAACCAACAATCATTAACTAGTTTGTTCTGACTAACCAAATGAAAACTTTTATTGAAACTTACACTCACTAACCAAATAAATACTCAGCCAACAATCATTCACTATTTTGATCTCATTAACCAAATGAATACTCGAGTAGCAAGCATTAACTTAATAAGTTGATACATAGTATAATCAATTAACAATCATTAACTTAATAAGTTAATACAAATTACTTCACTTTTCTCTTTAATTCTAACAATTCCTATTTAATTTTAGTAAGTAAATTCTGTATAACATATTTGTCAAATGTGAATAGCATGACATGGCTCTAAAAACCACCGAGCTAGGATGCCTAACAAGGCATAGGCTGTGCTAACTAACCAAGTAAAAACACAAAGGAGATCACCTAGGGAAGACCAATAACTAGTGGCAAGAAGCAACACAACCCCTATAAAACGAGTGTAGAATTGACTAACCCATACAAAGGGTAGGGAGAATCAGAGAATTTACCCTATCCATAGAAGGGCAGGGGGAATCAGAGAATTTACCCTATCCATCTCCACATCTAAGACATCAAGTCATCCTAATAAATCTGTACATCGTGGATACTGGACCAATTCGCTGGTTTATCCAATCCATCTGCAGTGAGCAACAATCCAATCCACTAAATCAATTATTTTAGTGTTGGTTCAAAATAAACATAAACACCTGAGCTGAGCTAGTTTGTGACCTCTCATCTGATGGAAATTTCTGAAAATTTCAAACAAAACAGAGGAAGCAAAGTTCCTCAACTCAACACAAAGAAATGAGAGAAATATGGACGAAGAAGATTGAGAAAAGCTCTATTTTATTAACCATAAAAATGACAATAAAAATTACAAACTTCTTCAGAACTACAGTTCTGGAATAATAAAAAACTCCATACTCTGTTTTTACAAACTCTTTTTTTTTAACAAAGATTCGTGTTTCAGCAACAGGCAGACAGTTGCTAAAACACCACACAGTCTGTTGCTGAAACACACAGACAGTTGCTGAAACAGCCTGTAGAATGCATTGCTGCTCCAAAACACAGCGACTCTGTTTTTCCTCTGTTTTTCCTGCTCTTCCTTCTTCTCTGTCTTTTTCTATTTCTCAAACTCTCTAACCTTAAAAAGAACTGTTGTTCATTACATTTATAAGTGAAAAACATATTTGACTTATCATATTTAAAAATACAAAATATCTTCTACAACTTATCTGCGTATTGAATGCAGCAAGCGGTGATGCCTTTTGAAGAAATGAAGTCGGCTGTTACAGGGGCATTTAATTTTGAAAATTTAATGCACAGTAATGTGAAAAATATCAAGCACGACTTTGAGGCATCCAATAGTCTGGAATATCTACAGCAAATCGGATTTCTGTCCAGCTATTTTATTTTGCAGTTGGAATTAAATTCCAACACTCCCCCTTAATTTCAACTGCTGGGTTTTTCAGCATACCCAGGCATTTCCTGAAATGATTAAAACTTTTCTTTCCCAATGGTTTTGTCAAGATTTCAGCTAGCTGATCCTCTGTTCTGCAGTGCTGCAAAACAATCTCACCATTGTTAACCAATTCACGTATGAAGTGAAACTTGGTGTCTATGTGCTTTGTCCTTTTATGAAAAACAGAATTATTTGACAATGCTATTGCCGAGCTATTGTCACAGTAAATGGTTGTGCCCTGTTCTTGTCCATGACACAAATCTCTGAGAACTCTTCTCAGCCACACTGCTTGGCATACTGTTGTTGTTGCTGCCACGTACTCTGCCTCTGTTGTTGACAAAGCCACAATTGGTTGCTTCTTGGAAGCCCATGAGATGGCTCCCGATCCCATATAAAACACATATCCAGATGTGATTTTCCTATCATCAACACTTCCAGCCCAATCACTGTCAGTGTAACCTGTCAACATAAAACTTTCAGAAGAGGAGTATAAAATACCAAACCCCTTCGTTCCATTCACATACCTTAGAATCCTTTTGGCTGCCTGCCAATGAGTCTCTTTCGGTCTTTCCATAAATCTGGAGATTAAACTCACTGCGTGCATAATGTCCGGCCTAGTTGCAGTCAAGTACATGAGGCTGCTAACTATGCTTTTGTACAACTTTGGATCAAAATCCTTGCTGCTATCTTCTTTGGTCAATTTCAACCCCATTACAGTTGGAGTCACAGCTCCCTTGCTGTTTTGCATGTTAAATCTCTTCAACACTGCTTCTACATATTTAACTTGGGAAATGAAAACACCATTTTCACTTTGGTCTACTTCAATTCCAAGAAAATATCTTAAGAAGCCCAAGTCAGTCATTTCAAATTCACTTTTCATGACTGTTTTAAAATCAGCAATGAGAGAAGCATCATTGCCAGTAAAAATTAAATCATCTACATATAAAACAACAATAAGAATCTTACCGTCATTCTCCTTTATGTAGAGTGTGGGTTCACCATCACACTTCTCAAACCCATTCTCAATCAGATAAGCATCTATTCTGCTGTACCATGCTCTTGGAGCTTGCTTCAACCCATAAAGAGCCTTCTTCAGTTTACAGACTTTATGCTCTTGGCCTTCAACTTCATAGCCTAGAGGTTGTTCAACATAAACCTCTTCTTTTAACACTCCATTCAGGAATGCAGATTTAACATCCATCTGATAAATCTTCCATTTGTGTTGTGCTGCTATAGACAACACTGCTCTGACTGTTTCCATCCTTGCTACTAGTGCAAAGGTTTCATCATAGTCTTTGCCTTGTTGCTGCTTGTAGCCTTTCACAACAAGTCTTGCTTTATGCCTGTCGATCTTGCCTTCAACATTTCTTTTGGTCTTATAGACCCACTTAACTCCAATGACATCTTTTCCTTCAGGGAGGTCCACTAACTCCCATGTTTTACTCTTCTCAATTGCACCAATTTCTTCATTCATTGCTTCAATCCATTTATCTTCATTTACAGCATCTTCAAAATGAATTGGGTCATCAACATGACAATATAAAGAAAATAATGAATTCAGACTGGTATTGTTACTTACCTCTCCTTGTTCATAAATCTCATTCAGATTTCTGAATCTTGGTCTTCTTGGTGTGCTTGGAGTTCCATCCGAACTTGAGGGTATTTATGATCCCTGCGATGTGCTTGGAGAAGCACTTCCTTGACTTCTCAAGGTTGTTTGAATTCCAGCTTGTGGTGTGGTTTATTGTACTTGATGTGGTGGAGGAGGAGCCACCAAAGAAGGGTTATTTGCTGCTGTCCCTTCCTCTTCTTCTTCGTGAGACACAATTGTCTTCACATTCACGGTCTTCTCTAAGCTTCCATCCCAAGCTTCATCTTCAATGAACTGCACATCTCTGCTTACTATCAATTTCTTGGTGGATGGATTATAGAGTTTATATGCTTTTGACTCATCACAATAGCCAATAAAGACACACTTCTCCCCCTTACTGTCAAGCTTCTTCCTTAGCTGATCCGGTACATGTGCATATGCTACACAGCCGAATACTCTCATGTGAGTGACAATTTGCTTTTGACCACTCCATGCTTCTTTTGGTATTTTGTTCATGACAGCTTTGGTTGGGCATCTATTCAAGATGTAAACTGCGCAAGTGACAGCTTCAACCCAATACTCATGCGGCAAGTGTTTTGCCTTCAGCATACTTCTGACCATGTCAAGAATGGTCCTATTCTTCCTTTCTGCAACACCGTTTTGCTGAGGTGTATACCTCGCGGTGAACTGCTTTTGTATGCCATTCTCTCTGCAAAAACGCAGAAAGTCTTTGGAGATGTACTCTCCACCTCTATCTGTTCTGAGCACTTTGATATAATGCCCACACTGCTTCTCAACAAGAGTTTTGAAGTGGCGGAATTTCTCAAACACTTCACTCTTCTGTTTCAGCACATACACCCATGTCTTTCTGGTGCAATCATCAATGAAAGTTAAAACATATTTATTTCCGGCAAATGATGGTATTTGCATCGGTCCACACACATCAGAGTGAACAATTTCCAAGGGTGATTTTGCCCTTATACTCTTTCATGCTGGAAAGCTTTCTTTGTGTTGCTTGCCCAAGATGCAACCTTCACAAAGGCTGTCTGGCTTCTCGATCAATGGCAATCCCTTTACCATTCCCTTTCTGTGCAACAGATTCAAGCCTCTGAAATTGAGATGTCCAAATCTCAAGTGCCACAACCAATTTTCATCTTTCACTTGTTCTTGAAAGACTTCTTGTGTTACAACTGCTATAGTTCTTCCTTCCTTCAAATCTGCCCTGAGTTTGAGAGGAAACATTCTATTGCTAGTCATCTGCACCTGTGCAATGATCTTCTTACTTGGAGGTATGTCTTTGATTGTACACATATCATCTTTGAACAACACATTGTAACCTTTGTCAATGAGTTGTCCAATGCTCAAAAGATTACATTTCAGACCCGGTACATAGTATACCTCTGGCACAATCATCTGTTCTCCATTTCTTGCTCGGATACTGACTCTGCCCTTACCCTTGACAGATATCTTACTATCAGTTCCTGTTGTTACCTCAGATTTCACATTTTCATCCAGATTGGAAAACATTGCAATATTTCCAGTCATGTGATTACTACAACCTGAGTCTAAGAACCAAAAATCTTCTTGTTTGTCTTGTGCAACGTTACATGTTAATAGCACAATCTTTGGATTCTTATCTTCTTCATTTGCAAAATTATCATTCTGCCTACTATTCATGTCATTTTGTTTTTTCCTACATTCATTGGCATAGTGCCCATATTTCTTACAATAATGACATTGGACTTGGGATTTGTCATACCTTTGTCCATGAGCTTGCTGTTTGCTTGAACCTTCATCTTGGTTCTGATTGCAGCTCCTTCCGCTTGTGCTTGCAGGATTATTTCTGCCTCTATTTTGGCTTCTTCCACGACCTCTGTTATTTGCTCTGCCTCGACCTTTTCCTTGACCGAAAGACATCTGAGTCTTGAATGCTTGCTCAAAAGAGGAATCTGTTCCTCTACTCAGTCTGTGTTCATGAGACATAAGAGAAGCACTCAGTTCATCTACTGTGAACTGTGAGAGATCCTTTGTTTCTTCTATTGCTACCACAACAACTTCAAACCTTGAGGGTAAACTTCTCAAGATCTTCTCTACAATCCTTCTTTCTTCAAGAATTTCACCATGAGATCTTATCTGGGTTATCAACCCAATAACCTGAGTGAAGAATGAATCTACTGTATTAGATTCCTTCATGCTGAGTGTTTCAAAGTCTCTCCTCAACATCTGCAACTTTGCAGTCTTCACTTTCTCCATGCCTTGATAGGCAGTTTTGAGAATATCCCATGCCTCTTTGGATTTTGTTGTTGCTGCAATCCGTGGGAAAACACTCTCATGTACTGATTGAAAGAGAAAAAAGAGGGCTTTGGCATCCTTCTTCCTGTCGCTCTTCAACTGGTCTCTTTCTGCTACTGTCAAAGCAGCCAACGCTGCTGCATCTGCAGGTTCAGCATAGCTAGTTTCAACCAGCTCCCATATTCCTTGAGAAGCAAACAATGCTTTCATTGTTATGGACCAATAACTGTGATTTTTCCCATTAAACTGTGGCAGTTGGGAATTTGTCAAACCAGTTCCAGCATCTGCCATCTTTAATCTGTATAAGTAAAGAAAAGATACTGACTGTATAATAAAACAAGCAAGAACTTTCTCTGCTGGAGAAATCTGCTCAGTTAAGCTTCTTACAGCTCCTGCATTGGAAAAAACAAACTCTGTTTTTGTCTCACTGAGTGCCTAGACCAGCTCTGATACCATGATGGAAATTTCTGAAAATTTCGAACAAAACAGAGGAAGCAAAGTTCCTCAACTCAACACAAAGAAATGAGAGAAATCTGGACGAAGAAGATGGAGAAAAGCTCTATTTTATTAACCATAAAAATGACAATAAAAATTACAAACTTCTTCAGAACTACAGTTCTGGAATAATCAAAAACTCCATACTCTGTTTTTACAAACTCTATTTTTTTAACACAGATTCGTGTTTCAGCAACAGGCAGACAGTTGCTGAAACACCACACAGTCTGTTGCTGAAACACACAGACAGTTGCTGAAACAGCCTGTAGAATGCATTGCTGCTCCAAAACACAACGACTCTGTTTTTCCTCTGTTTTTCCTGCTCTGCCTTCTTCTCTGTCTTTTTCTATTTCTCAAACTCTCTAACCTTAAAAAGAACTGCTGTTCATTACATTTATAAGTGAAAAACATATTTGACTAATCATATTTAAAAATACAAAATATCTTCTAAAGCTTATCTACGTATTGAATGCAGCAAGCGGTAATGCCTTTTGAAGAAATGAAGTCGGCTGTTACAGGGGCATTTAATTCTGAAAATTTAATGCACAGTAATGTGCAAAATATCAAGCACGACTTTGAGGCATCCAACAGTCTGGAATATCTACAATATCTACAGCAAATTGGATTTCTGTCCAGCTGTTTTATTCTGCAGTTGGAATTAAATTCCAACATCATCTTCTCTGCTCCATATATGGTTCCAGTTCCTTCTTTCGAGATCGAGTAGCCCGATTCATGTAGAAGGCAGGGACTTGCTGCCCCGCTGCCGTCCTTGTTTTATAGTCAAATTAGAAAATCATTTTCAATACGTAACTCTCTCGTTGCCATTTTCATATATACGCTTCTTATAATAAGATCTATGAGATACATGTATTATAACATCTCCCATATACATCACCTAAAAATCTATTATTTTTAGAAAATTGGCCATATCTCTGCAACCTGCGCCACTTGGTAAATCATATGAGCATGGAAGATAAACTCGGAATGACATAGACATAAACTCCAAACAAATCGCTTCAGTATTCTACATTTAGTTGCAGAATTTAACCATCAGGATCGTAGTCATTGTAATATTTTAGTTACATTGAACGCAGATCAGCAGTCAACAATTCACTGATATCCTATATCAAGTATAGAGATTCCTTGGTTTAACAATCAATTTGAGGCCATGATTCATAAAAGAAGTGAGCTGTGACATATTTTTTCTTATATGGAATTCCCGTAACCAATAAATCTCATTGGCTGAGAGGAATTCCAATGACAATAGATTTCATATACCAAATCCTTACAGAGGAAAATCCAATGAGATTATAAAATTACAATTATATATAAATTTATTTGAAATTCCCAAGCTTCGTCAACCCGTGCCTAACCTCCACACAGGTTTATTCCTACGTCCACGCTCCACTTAAATATACACAGCTCAACACATATGTGCCATATGTCCATGTCTCCAGCTATAAATATTTATTTAAAATAGGAAGAATATAGCAGCTTTCACTGAGCAGAAGAAGGAAGCAACTGTAATGGAAAAGCTGAAGATAACTTGAATTAAGAGCTCACAAATCAACTTTCCAAGCATCAATAAATGTCAGGCACGTGATAATCAATGCGCTTGGATTATAGAGAAGAACTCATTTTTTCCTGGCCCAATCTCGTCCAGATCGTAGGCTCAATGGATCTGATTCACAACTTAAGAAGGGCATTGCAGGGGAATATCTACCTTGAAAGCTTTACACAAAGTGAATTCATCTAAGCGTTGATGAGCGAAACCGCTAGCATAAATTTCTTCAGCGACTTGGTACCGATTTCATAAATTGCAGCAGAAGAGAGTGGAACTGCCACGATCGAATCAATGGAAGAAGAGAATGTGTGCGGAGACCCTTAAAATAGGGAAAACATGCGACATGTGACGATCTCTGGCGTGGGTAAACATCATGGTGAACAATTTCTGGGGTGGGTAAACATCATGGCGAACTGAGCGGGCCACCCAGGAACACGTTGGACATTTGCAACACGCGGAAACACACTGGACGTCTGCATTAACACGGGACACCAAACTTTCTTGAAATTTCAATGTACTTTTTTATTTGTTCATGGTTCCGGGAGCTTAACGCCTCAGCCGTCGATATCGACTAAGATGAAGGAAATGCTTCGCATTGTCCTTCTAAAATTTATCTGGATGGTCGATTAAAATAAAAAATAAAAGTCAACATGTCTCCTTCCACTATATCTTCATATATATATACACACTTATGGACGAATTAAAAATGTATTTATTTTTAAATCCAAATTATATAATAATTAAATTTTGAAAAAAAACTAAACTAAATTTAAAAGCGTAGTCTAAAAACCACGCGTTTTCATTCAGAATCTGGCAATTTTTTTTAGAAAATCTGGCAAAGATCTGCTCAGAATCTTGTTTACAGTTGTTAAACTTTAATATTTTCAGTGCCCTAAGGGTTTTTGATACTGCTGAATCCATTTCCAGCATCAAAAATGGATTCTAAACACTCCAACCACATGATTTTTCAAGTTTTAGTTGACCAGATTCCGACAACTTTTTGTCGTCTAAGCTATTTCATGGGCTTGATAGACAACTTCAAATTTAAACCCTTTTTCTTCTAATATATTTTCACTTTGATATAAACATTATTTTTTCAACAATTAAGTGAAGAATAATAATAAAATTATGAATCATGCAATGACTATTAGTTACTCCATTGGAATTGGACGATTAAAATATTGAGTTTGTGTTGGACGATGTAGGATGGACATTAAAGTGGGTGACCAAGAAGGTGCTCATCTTTTAGCATTAAGCCTTAGGTCTCCAAGGCTCCTCTTTTAACTTCAAGCCTTAGGTTTCTCTATTGCGAGACAATTGAAGGCATAGGCCAATAAAATTGTTTAAGATTGTGTTGCTATTAATAATAAAAGTAATAAATAATTATTCATGTTTTCATATATATATATATATTGAATTTTTATAATTTGACTTTTTATTATTTAAGAGAGGAAGTACAAGTAGTGGTTTCATGTGTTACTGACTAGTAGTTTGATGTGTTATTAATATGTTCATTGACAAACCACACTAGTAACACAAGTTCAACAACTTAAGATTATATTTGCTGTGTTTAATCATTGTTACTAACAAAAAGTAGTATCTACCTTTGTTGTGTTTAATCATTGTTACTAACAAAAAGTGGTATCTACCTAGGTTCTTCCCAATAGAGAACTAGATGCTATGATCCATAAAGCTGCGTCTATTAAAAAAGAAACTTTTCATGCTCATAAAACCAAAACAACATTTTGAATTGAATTGGTTTAGTAAAGAGTTCTGATAAAAATGTGATTTGAATCAAGTATGTGGGCCATCCAAGAAAGTCACACATACCGACCTTAATGTTCATGAGCAATCCGCTAGCCATCTTGAGCCACAGACCACGATCACAAACCATTCTCAACGAGTTCCATAACAATACATTGACCATGTTGAGCCACAAACCATGACCATCCACAAACAACAATCGACCACTGACCATGTTAAGCCATAGACAACGTCCATCCATGAACAACAAAAAAAACTTTGAACCCACTGAGCCACGAACCACTGCCAACCACGAACATCAACAAGGCGAGAGTTGTGTCCTCTGAGAGGGGATTGGTTGTGATATTCTGAGAGCTTAGGAGAAACAAAATAAGACGACCATGGCTTGGGCAGACAGTTAAGACTATGACCCTCGTAAGTAAAACTAAAACTGCAAGGAGTATGACCACATGAGAATGATGTCGACAGAAGCCATTCCAGTTGGATAATTGACAATGTTGCAGAGAGGAAAATTCTCAAATTTTCCTGGAAGGAAGCAGAAACCATATTGGAATCCTTTCAAATATGTCTGCAAATCGAGAAAAGGCACATAACCCGACGAGAGAGACATAAAATAAGAGTAACTCTAGAGGGCCAGCGAACTCCACCTACCCACCATGTGAAATTCGGAGATGGATCCATTCCAAAAGAGATGAGAATAGAAATGCAAGTGTGCCACCTTTGAGAAAGACTGTACATACCCAAGGTAGGCCCTGCATGGGTTTACACCGCAATGGGAAGGCTGGCCTGATGACGGCATGAAAGTATTTCCGTTGAGGCAGAATGAATTTGATAAAAGATTTTAGTGGCCCAGAAAGTTCCTAACAGAGGGAGCATGCTTATTGTGATTCCATGCTCTGCCATTGGAGTAAGCATCTTGTTCATATGATAATCGGGAATGGTCATATCATAGTGAGGGCATGCGAGGAACATAATGCACCGAAGGAGGGAGGAGGTGATAGTGTACAATGGCCAGGGATGCTTGAATGTTTGCCTCCCGTGAGCTTTTAAGCTAGAGAATCCATATAGAGCATGATACATCGCCCAGACCAGGTGGTCGTTCATTCTAAAAATATTAATCATTACAGTGACATGCATTAGAATCATTCGACTGACGTGGGGGGGATTTTAAATTTATATTAATACAAAATATATTTTTATTTTTTTAATATATTAAAGGTAATAGGTTTATTTTAACAAAAAAAACTATTTATATTTTTATTTTGTTAGACTTGTTTAAAAATTTATAAGTATTCTATTTATTTTATTATTGTTTAAGATTTTCATATGATTTGATTAGGGGTTTTGAATAAATGGTAATTGGGTGTACAGTAAAAATATTCTTTGATGTTAATTGGTGCACAATTAAAATATTTGTTGATGTTAAGATTATTGATTCAAAATATATGGGGAAATTTGTATATATTGAGATATCACTAAAACTAGCACAACCACATTATATTTACTAATGTGGTTGATATAGGCATATAGACGGATAAGCCTATATCCACTACTCATCACATTAATTTATATATCAATAAATAAATATTATATATAATAATTTTATTATATTAACTTGAAATATGTATATTATATATTAATAAGAATATTAATATATTAAATATATTAATTATGATTAAAATCAAAAAATATTTTATATATATTAATAAAATATTATAATATTATAATATTATTAATATATATTATTAATAATATATATTAACAATATTATAATATTACTAAAAATCATTATTAATAAATATTTGAATATTTATTAATAATATATATTAATATTATTATAATATTACTAATAATCATTATTAATAAACATTTGAATATTTATTTATAATGATTATTAGTAATATTATAATATTATCAATATATACAAAAATATTTTATATATATTATTAATATTATAATAAGTATTAATAATATATATTAAAAATATTTATTAATATATTAATAATATTAACTATATACATACTATAAATTAACTTGAAATATATATAATATATATTAATAATATTTATTAATATAAAAATAATATAAATAATATATAATATTTTAATATTTATTTATATATTAATATCATAGATGGTTATATTATTAATAAACCAAAAGAACTAATAATATATTAATAATATTATAATAATATATATTATATATTAATAATATTATAATAATATTATAATATTACTAATAATCATTATTAATAAATATTTGAATATTTATTTATAATATATATTAATATATTAATAATATTAAACTCAAGAGAGTAATAAACCATATGAAACAATATTTAAAAACAAAAAATCTAAGAGATTAATAAACTCTAACAATTAATATTTTAAAGCGAAGATATTAATAAACCCAAGGGATAATTAATAATACAAACCCAATGTCATCATAAACCAAAGGTTTAAATATTATAAACCATAGGAATTGGTGAACCCAAGGGATAAATATTATAAACATAAAGAATCAATATTAAAAACACAAGAGATTAATAAACCGTAAGAATTGATATTTTAAACTAAAAAACCTAATAAATTAATAATCCATAAGAATCAGTGTTTTAAACAGAAGATATTAATAAACCAACGAGATTATTAACACTATAAACCAAAAGAACTAATAGACCCAAGGGTTTAATGTTATAAAGAAAACGAATCAGCGAACCCAAGGGATAAATATCATAAACCTAACGGATGAATATTATAAACAATAAAGATTAATAAACCCTAAGAATTAATATTTTAAACTGAAAAATCTAAGAAATTAACAAACCTTCAGAATTAGTATTTTAAACTCAAGAGAGTAATAAACCGAATGTGTGAATAACATTATAAACCAAAAGAACTAATAAACCCAAGGGTTTAATATTATAAACCAAAGGAATCAGTGAACCCAAGGGATAAATATTAAAAACCTAAGGGATCAATAAGGCAAAGGGCAATATTAAAAACAATAGAGATTAATAAAACCTAAGAGTTTAATAAAATATTCACCAAATCAATTGGTGAACCCAAGGGAAAACCATTACCCAAAAAATTATAAACCAAAGGAATTGGTGAACCCAAAGCAATTGATTTAAACATTGAGACAATTGTTGTCACAATGCGACGTTGGACCAACTATGACCAAGGTTGGCCATGGGTGATTCTCATATTGAGACAATATTTCTTAGAATGTGACATTTGATCATGGATGACATTGATGGATTATTCATATTATAAACCAAAAGAACTAATAAACCTAAGGGTTTAATATTATAAACCAAAGGAATTGGTGAACCCAAGGGACAACCATCACCCAACAAATTATAAACCAAAAGAAATTGGTGAACCCAAGGGAATTGATTTAAACATTGAGAGAATTGTTGTCACAATGCGACGTTGGACCAACTATGAGCAGGGTTGGCCATGGGTCATTTTCCTATTGAGACAATATTTGTCAGAATGTCACATTTGATCATGGATGACATTGATCGATTATTCATATTATAAACCAAAAGAACTAATAAACCCAAGGGTTTAATATTATAAACCAAAGGAATTGGTGAACCCAAGGGACAACTATTACCCAACAAATTATAAACCAAAATGAATTGGTGAACTCAAGGGAATTGATTTAGACATTGAGACAATTGTTGTCACAATGCGACGTTGGACCAACTATGACCATGGTTGGCCATGGGTGATTTTCATATTGAGACAACGTTTCTCATAATGTGTCATTCGATGATGGATGACATTGATCGATTATTCATATTATAAACCAAAAAAACTAATAAACCCAAGGGTTTAATATTATAAACCAAAGCAAGTGGTGAACCCAACAAAAAATCATCACCCAAAAAATTATAAACCAAAGGAATTGGTGAACCCAAGGGAATTGATTTAAACATTGAGACAATTGTTGTCACAATGCGACGTTGGGCCAAGTATGACCATGGTTGGCCATGGGTGATTTTCATATTGATACAATGCGCTAGAATGTGACATTTGATCATGGATGACATTGATCGATTATTCATATTATAAACCAAAGAATTGGTGAACCCAAGGGACAACCATTACAAAAATTATAAACCAAAGTAATTGGCGAGCCAAAGGAATTGATTTAACCATTGAGACAATTGTTGTCATGATGCGACATTGGACAATGCGACGTTGGACCAACTATGACCATGGTTGGCCATGGGTGATTTTCATGTTGAGACAAGATTTGTCAGAATGTGACATTTTATCATGTATGACATTGGTCGATTATTCATATTATAAACAAGAAGAACTAATAAACCCAAGGGTTTAATATTAAAAACCAAAGGAATTGGTGAACCCAAGGGACAGCCATTACCCAAAAAATTATAAACCAAAATGAATTGGTGAACCTAAGGGAATTGATTTAAACATTGAGATAATTGTTGTCATAATGCGACGTTGGACCAACTATGACCATGGTTGGACATGGGTGATTTTCATATTGAGACAATATTTGTAAGAATGTGTCATTTGATCATGGATGACATTGATCGATTATTCATATTATAAACCAAAAAAACTAATAAACCCAAGGGTTTAATATTATAAACCAAAGGAATTGGTGAACCCAAGGGAAAATCATTACCCAAAAAATTATAAATCAAAGGAATTGGTGAACCCAAGGGAATTGATTTAAACATTGAGACAATTGTTGTCACAATGCGACGTTGGACCAAGTATGACCATGGCTGGCCATGGGTGATTTTCATATTGATACAATGTTTGTCAGAATGTGACATTTGATCATGGATGGGGTTTAATATTATAAACCAAAGCAAGTGGTGAACCCAAATAAACCCAAGGGTTTAATATTATAAACCAATAGAATTGGTGAACCCAAGGGAATTGATTTAAACATTGAGAAAATTGTTGTCACAATGTGACGTTAGACCAACTATGACCATTGTTGGCCATGGGTGATTTTCATATTGAGACAATATTTGTTAGAATGTGACATTTGATCGTGGATGACATTGATCGATTATTCATATTATAAACCAAAGGAACTAATAAACCCAAAACAAAAACTAAAAAAAAATATTCTTTTAAAATGAGTTAATTTTTATAATAATAAAGTATTCTTTTAAGAAAACAAAACTAAAAAAAACACAATCAACCTTGGCTTTTGTATTCAATTCATGATAAGTATTAAAATACTTAATTCATGATACTATATATAATAATTTTATTATATTAACTTGAAATATATATATTATATATTAATAAGAATATTTATCAATATATTAATTATGATTAAAATCACAAAAATATTATATATATTAATAAAATCGATTGATATATTAATAATATTATAATATTTATTAATAATATTTATCAACACTACCATCAATGCTTTGTTCTATTTTTTTTGTTCCAACGTTTTGTTCCAATATTCCAATGCTTATTTGTGCTGCTCCATATGTTACGTATCCATATCCATATGCTGCGTTTACGATATCCATATAATATGCTGCGTTCACCATATGTTTTGTTTATCCATATGCTGCGTATAATATGGTTATAATATTTTATGTATCCATATGCTGCATTTACCATGAATGTTTGGAAGTTCAACCACAATGAATGCAATGGATTGTCAAAATAAGATAATTAATGCTGGGAAATTTATTTGAAACGCTCTACCATATATTGTAAAACACTTCATATTAGAATCTTTTACTCTCCATCACGTAAACATTTCCATATTAGATACTACTCTCTGTCTGCTTTACTTTGCTCTCTACGGTGTATTAACAAACATAACTGTGGAAAAGCTGTTTGGTTTCTTAAATCGAATGTGGCAATGAGTGCCTGGTTACCTTATGCAACAATAAGAAGCATATTTGTATTACAAACAACCACCAACTTTGTTGAAAATACATTGCGTGCGTGCGTCTCACTAGGATCTTGTTCGATCATCAATAGAGTGTGCGACATTTTCATAGTGGGTCAAATCCTAAGGTAAGGAGGGATGTCGTTTTGTTTTTATTTGTTTGGGAAAACACAATAAAAACATCATGGTTCATAGATCATATTTGAATTCAAGAGACATCTTACTTATTTCTTTTTTGTTAAACAAGTGCTAACCTGGAAGTGATGTCACATACAATATATAAATATTGAAGCCTAAAGTGTTATTTAAGTCTGTTAAGGAGCACCATTAATACATATGGCAATATAATACTAATTCAGCTAACGTCAATATAATACCGGTTCATATAATATCAAGGTGTATTATTAAATGCCACTATAATCAATAAAAGATGCTGCAAATATATATCAACACCACTCCAATTAGACGCTAATCCAACCATGCAATATATGTTGCCTCTGCCCCATGGCTTATTCCCTTCCGAGTATGAGCTATGAGTCGGCCTCTCTGTGTATCATTCCCTCTCATATTAACGTCACTTCTATTTCGCTGGCTCCAAATGATAATTATTTTAATGCTCTCCAAAGCTTGATAATGAGATCTAATTTTAATGCTCTCCAATGTATCAATGAATGTTGCAGGATGCCATGACACAAGAGAACTGTCTATAAAATAATGCTGCCAGATATTGTTCCAAATAATGATATAATAGTAGTGTCGTGCCAGTGAATGAATAGAACCTGCCCATACATGATAACGCTGCAATGTATTAATATAACCACTGCACAATATATGTGAACATTGCTATGATGCAGAGCTTTGATTTATTAACGCCAACACAACAAAAAACTTAATTTATATGTAACTTTCTAAGATGTAGTAATACATGGCAGATGATAACCATATAGACATCCAACGAATAACCTTCTTTTAGCGCAGGGTAGGAAGAATTTATGCAATGATGTCTCTGTGTCTTCAATATATCCATAATATTCGGCCTCAAGTATGCTTGTATGAATCTGCATAGATAGTCAGGGTTCGTAACTCCTTTTTTCACCCAACTATACGACCATTATACTGCAAGTACATTCTTTGAGCTCTTTTTATTGCCCCTTATCTTCGATCTGTTCAAGTTTGTAAGTTTTTATCAGAAATCCAGATTTGATGATAGTTATCACTTGTCATAACAACCTCTATTTTATACTTGTCTACCTCAATTCTTGACAGTCTGATCCAAGCTCTATGACCTGAGGTACCAAATAGCTTGCGATACACAATACATAGTCATTTTCACAGTCTTTTCCAAGCTCTATGACCTGAGGTACCAAATAGCTTGCGATTCACAATACATAGTCATTTTCACAATGAACCGTTTCTTCACAGTTTCCAGCCAAAAATAACCTATAGAAATCGTCCGTTCTTGTAGCTTGACAAAAATTTGTTCATACATTATTAAAAAATCTTCCTGTAATTGCATCTTTTTGTACAAATCATGAAAAAATATTTGTTTCATTTCAAGATTCCCTTCTCAAATCAATAATCCCAAAGTCATAAATGGAGAGTGGTCTCGAACCAGCCTAGGCCCGCCCCAGCGTAAGAAAAAGTTATATCTGTTCATTAATAAAACTTTCAAGAGTATCAGGAAACGGTGATGGAAGGATAGGAAAATAGTAATTTAAGAATGAAAGCAAATAGTAAGTTTGGAGAAGAACCTTAACATAACAAGGGAAAAGAATCGTACCAGCATTCTACCCATAACGTGGCCATAGGCATTTCCTTGCTTGATTCTCTCGTAAGGCCAGGGAAGCAGTATTAGCATTACTATCGCCCAGAAGAAAGTCGTAATCATCATCGTGAGAAAGCATGCCACAATCTTAACAATGGACAAAGCCACAGCTCCCCAGCTGTTGTCTTCATGATAAGACGGCTGAGAGACGCATCCATTACTCAAATGCATGAAATTTACAGGTGAATTAAAGTTGAACCTGAAACGTTATGCCAGCTCAATTCCATCCGCCTTCATCAACAAGCCGCTCACCTGCCCGCTCTCACCCACGTTCGATAACACCTACGCATGGCCTATAATACTACACCGTAATTTTCCATTCCACACACGTTCATCTTCCCAGTTCATCCTAGTTTGATAGGTGGCGTGCTCACATTTTTTTTTGAGAATTCATGTTTATTTGAGAATTTGAACAATCAAATATGCGGCATTTTAGTTTGAACCATCACTGGTTAATTTTGATAGGTGGCGGTCAATAAATGGCACAGTAAATTTTTAATCATGTTTTGTAAAAAAATAATTTAAGTATGGTTTAAACACGTGATTTAGATATGCAAGGAAGTTACTTTTTTGAATTTCATCCATTGATTTAGTGGTGACGACCAGAATATACCGGCATCTTTCAATCTAGACCATCAGATCAAAAAGATTAATTAGCCTAATCAGAAAATATGCTCCTTCCGATAGGGGGATACGCCTATCGGCCATGGGTGATATTAATAAACTCAAGAGAGTAATAAACCATATGAAACAATATTTAAAAACAAAAAACCTAAGAGATTAATAAACTCTAACAATTAATATTTTAAAGCGAAGATATTAATAAACCGAAGGGATAATTAATAATACAAACCCAATGTCATCATAAACCAAAGGTTTAAATATTATAAACCATAGGAATTGGTGAACCCAAGGGATAAATATTATAAACATAAAGGATCAATATTAAAAACACAAGAGATTAATAAACCGTAAGAATTGATATTTTAAACTAAAAAACCTAATAAATTAATAATCCATAAGAATGAGTATTTTAAACATAATATATTAATAAACCAACGAGATTATTAACATTATAAACCAAAAGAACTAATAGACCCAAGGGTTTAATGTTATAAAGCAAACGAATCAACGAACCCAAGGGATAAATATCATAAACCTAACGGATGAATATTATAAACAATAAAGATTAATAAACCCTAAGAATTAATATTTTAAACTGAAAAATCTAAGAAATTAACAAACCCTCAGAATTAGTATTTTAAACTCAAGAGAGTAATAAACCGAATGTGTGATTAACATTATAAACCAAAAGAACTAATAAACCCAAGGGTTTAAAATTATAAACCAAAGGAGTCAGTGAACCCAAGGGATAAATATTAAAAACCTAAGGGATCAATAAGGCTAAGGGCAATATTAAAAACAATAGAGATTAATAAAACCCAAGAGTTTAATACTATAAACCAAATCAATTGGTGAACCCAAGGGAAAACCATTACCCAAAAAATTATAAACCAAAGGAATTGGTGAACCCAAGGGAATTGATTTAAACATTGAGACAATTGTTGTCACAATGCAACTTTGGACCAACTATGACCAAGGTTGGCCATGGGTGATTCTCATATTGAGACAATATTTCTCAGAATGTGACATTTGATCATGGATGACATTGATCGATTATTCATATTATAAACCAAAAGAACTAATAAACCCAAGGGTTTAATATTATGAACCAAAGGAATTGGTGAACCCAAGGGACAACCATCACCCAACAAATTATAAACCAAAAGAAATTGGTGGACCCAAGGGAATTTATTTAAACATTGAGAGAATTGTTGTCACAATGCGACGTTGGACCAACTATGAGTAGGGTTGGCCATGGGTCATTTTCCTATTGAGACAATATTTGTCAGAATGTCACATTTGATCATGGATGACATTGATCGATTATTCATATTATAAACCAAAAGAACTAATAAACCCAAGGGTTTAATATTATAAACCAAAGGAATTGGTGAACCCAAGGGACAACCATTATCCAACAAATTATAAACCAAAAGGAATTGGTGAACCCAAGGGAATTGATTTAAACATTGAGACAATTGTTGTCACAATGCGACGTTGGACCAACTATGACCATGGCTGGCCATGGGTGATTTTCATATTAAGACAATGTTTCTCATAATGTGTCATTTGATCATGGATGACATTGATCGATTATTCATATTATAAACCAAAAAAACTAATAAACCCAAGGGTTTAATATTATAAACCAAAGCAAGTGGTGAACCCAACGGAAAATCATTACCCAAAAAATTATAAACCAAAGGAATTGGTGAACCCAAGGGAATTGATTTAAACATTGAGACAATTATTGTCACAATGCGACGTTGGACCAAATATGACCATGGTTGGCCATGGGTGATTTTCATATTGATACAATGTTTGTTAGAATGTGACATTTGATCATGGATGACATTGATCGATTATTCATATTATAAACCAAAAAAAATAATAAACCCAAGGGTTTAATATTATAAACCAAAGGAATTGGTGAACCCAAGGGACAACCATTACCCAAAAAATTATAAACCAAAGTAATTGGTGAACCCAAGGGAATTGATTTAAACATTGAGACAATTGTTGTCACAATCCGACATTGGACCAACTATGACCACGGTTGGCCATGGGTGATTTTCATATTGAGACAATATTTGTCAGAATGTGACATTTGATCATGGATGACATTGATCGATTATTCATATTATAAACCAAAAGAACTAATAAACCCAAGGGTTTAATATTATAAACCAAAGGAATTGGTGAACCCAAGGGAAAACCATTACCCAACAAGTTATAAACCAAAGGAATTGGTGAACCCAAGGGAATTGATTTAAACATTGAGACAATTGTTGTCACAATGCGACGTTCGACCAACTATGACCATGGTTGGCCATGGGTGATTTTCATATTGAGGCAATGTTTGTCAGAATGTGACATTTGATCATGGATGACATTGATCGATTATTTATATTATAAACCAAAAGAACTAATAAACCCAAGGGTTTAATATTATAAACCAAAGGAATTGGTGAACCCAAGGGAAAACCATTACCCAACAAATTATAAACCAAAAGAATTGGTGAACCCAAGGGAATTCATTTAAACATTGAGACAATTGTTGTCAAAATGCGACATTGGACCAAGTATGACCATGGTTCGCCATGACTGATTTCATATTCAGGGGATTTGATGATGGATGACATTGATCGATTATTCATATTATAAACCAAAAGAACTAATAAACCCAAGGGTTTAATATTATAAACCAAAGGAATTGGTGAACCCAAGGGAATTGATTTAAACATTGAGGAAATTGTTGTCACAATGTGACGTTTGACCAACTATGACCATGGTTGGCCATGGGTGATTTTCATATTGAAACAATATTTGTCAGAATGTGACATGTGATCGTGGATGACATTGATCGATTATTCATATTATAAACCAAAGGAACTAATAAACCCAAGGGTTTAATATTATAAACCAAAGGAATTGGTGAACCCAAGGGAAATCCATTACCCAACAAATTATAAACCAAAGGAATTGGTGAACCCAAGGGAATTGATTTAAACATTGAGATAATTGTTGTCACAATGCGACGTTGGACCAACTATGACCATGGTTGGCCATGGGTGATTTTCATATTGAGACAATATTTGTCAGAATGTGACATTTGATTATGGATGACGTTGATCGATTATTCATATTATAAACCAAAAGAACTAATAAACCCAAGGGTTTAATATTATAAACCACAGGAATTGGTGAACCCAAGGGAAATCCATTACCCAACAAATTATAAACCAAAGGAATTGGTGAACCCAAGGGAATTGATTTAAAAATTGAGACAATTGTTGTCACAATGCGACGTTGGACCAACTATGACCATGGTTAGCCGTGGGTGATTTTCATATTGAGACAATATTTGTCAAAATGTGACATTTGATTATGGATGACATCGATCGATTATTCATATTATAAACCAAAAGAACTAATAAGCCGAAGGGTTTAATATTATAAACCAAAGGAATTGGTGAACCCAAGGGAAATCCATTACCCAACAAACTATAAACCAAAGGAATTGGTGAGCCCAAGGGAATTGATTTAAACATTGAGACAATTTTTGTCACAATGCGACGTTGGACCAACTATGACCATGGTTGGCCATGGGTGATTTTCATATTGAGACAATATTTGTCAGAATGCGACATTTGATCATGGATGACATTGATCGATTATTCATATTATAAACCAAAAGAACTAATAAACCCAAGGGTTTAATATTATAAACCAAAGGAATTGGTGAACCCAAGGGAATTGATTTAAATTATTTGTTTTATTTAGGGAATGAAACATTTAAGAATAATACATATATATATTTTAAATGAGAAATATAAGTTTTTTTTCTCTTCTTCCATCAAAATATGTTATTGATTGAGCACAAAAGGAAATAGATATCTCTATCATATAGGGTTTTCTAATGCATCTATTGGTCCAATAACGTTTTTAATTAAAATGAACCAAACATATGTAATTTTTTTTGTTCTCATTATAGTTGCATTATTTCTTAATTTAATGAACATTTTATTTTTATTTTAGGAAAGATGTGTCAAAGCTAGAGTAAGCATAAAAAAAATTACACATCTCATACACTTTTAATAAAAAAATAATAAAGATTGTATTACTTATACTACCAAATTTATATTTTTAAACCTTTTTAATATTTTATTTTCCTAATATTTAAAACATATGATATAAAAAACTTAATTTTTTAAAGTAAACTTTAAGTTTTATTTACATTATTAATTTTTTTTTTTTTTTTTTTTGATTATAAAAAAATTAATAATGATAATTAATAATAATGATTAGTGTTTATTAAAATTTATCCTGAAATTAAAAGAAATAGAATTCGTTTAAATTTTGTATGTTAAAAATAAAAAACACTCCAAATTATTATATAAAAAAATTAGTAAGAAAATTAATATTTCCTAAATAAAATCTAATATAAAAAATTATTTATTAAATTTATATTTATAATTTATTTGAATGACTTTCAAATGTAAAACTATATTTTATGGTTTTCAAATCATATAGTACGTTCAGGTTAGTATGGTTTGTTCCAATCTATATTTTTTTAAATACATAGTTATTTAAAATGAGTTAATTTTTATAATAATAAAGTATTCTTTTAAGAAAACAAAACTAAAAAAAACACAATCAACCTTGGCTTTTGTATTCAATTCATGATAAGTATTAAAATATATAATTCATGATATTATATATAATAATTTTATTATATTAACTTGAAATATATATATTATATATTAATAAGAATATTTCTCAATATATTAATTATGATTAAAATCACAAAAATATTTTATATATATTAATAATATCGATCGATATATTAATAATATTATAATATTTATTAATAATATATATTAATAATATTTATCAACACTACCATCAACGCTTTGTTCTATTTTTTTTGTTCCAACGTTTTGTTCTAATATTCCAATGCTTATTTGTGCTGCTCCATATGTTACGTATTCATATCCATATGCCGCGTTTACGATATCCATATAATTTGCTGCGTTCACCATATGTTTTGTTTATCCATATGCTGCGTATAATATGGTTATAATATTTTATGTATCCATATGCTGCATTTACCATGAATGTTTGGAAGTTCAACCACAATGAATGCAATGGATTGTCAAAATAAGATAATTAATGCTGGGAAATTTATTTGAAACGTTCTACCATATATTGTAAAACACTTCCATATTAGGATACTACTCTCCATCACGTAAAACATTTCCATATTAGATACTACTCTCCATCACACTGCATACGCTGCTCTCTACATTGTATTAACAAGCACACTGTGGAAAAACTGTTTGGTTTCTTAAATCGAATGTGGCAATGAGTGCCTGGTTACCTGATGCAACAATAAGAAGCCTAGTTGTATTAAAAACAACCACCAACTTTGTTGAAAATACGTTGCTTGCGTGCGTCTCACTAGGATCATGTTCTATCATCAATAGAGTGTGCGACATTTCCATGATAGACTCAGATCCTAAGGTAAGAGGAGGATGTCGTTTTGTTTTTTATTTGTTGGGAAAACACAATAAAAACATCATGGTTCATAGATCATATTTGAATTCAAGAGACATCTTACTTATTTCTCTTTTGTTAAACAAGTGCTAACCTGGAAGTGATGTCACGTAAAATATATAAATATTGAAGCCTAAAGTGTTATTTAAGTCTCTTAAGTAGCACCATTAATACATATGGCAATATAATACAAATTCAGCTAACGTCAATATAATACCGGTTCATATAATATCAAGGTGTATTATTAAATGCCGCTATAATCAATAAAATATGCTGCAGATATATATCAACACCACTCCAATTAGACGCTAATCCAATCGTGCAATATATGCCGCCTCTGCCCCATGGCTTATTCCCTTTCGAGTATGCACTATGAGTCGGCCTCTCTGTGTATCATTCCCTCTCATATTAACGTCACTTCTATTTCACTGGCTCCAAATGATAATTATTTTAATGCTCTCCAAAGCTTGATAATGAGATCTACATTTTTAATGCTCTCCAATGTATCAATGAATGTTGCAGGATGCCATGACACAAGAGAACTGTCTATAAAATAATGCTGCCAGATATTGTGCCAAATAATGATATAATAGTAATGTCGTGCCAGTGAATGAATAGAACCTGCCCATACCTGATAACGCTGCAATGTATTAATATAACCACTGCACAATATATGTGAACGTTGCTATGATGCAGAGCTTTGATTTATTAACGCAAAGACAACAAAAAACTTAATTTATATGTAACTTTCTAAGATGTAGTAATACATGGCATATGATAACCATATAGACATCCAACGAATAACCTTCTTTTAGCGCAGGGTAGGAAGAATTTATGCAATAATGTCTCTGTGTCTTCAATATATCCATAATATTCAGCCTCAAGTATGCTTGTATGAATCTGCATAGATAGTCAGGGTTCGTAACTCCTTTGTTCACCCAACTATACGACCATTATACTGCAAGTACATTCTTTGAGCTCTTTTAATTGCCCCTTATCTTCGATCTGTTCAAGTTTGTAAGTTTTTATCAGAAATCCAGATTTGATGAGAGTTATCACTTGTCATAACAACCTCTATTTTATACTTGTCTACCTCAATTCTTGACAGTCTGATCCAAGCTCTATGACCTGAGGTACCAAATAGCTTGCGACACACAATACATAGTCATTTTCACAGTCTTTTCCAAGCTCTATGACCTAAGGTACCAAATAGCTTGCGATTCAAAATACATAGTCATTTTCACAATGAACCGTTTCTTCGAAATCGTCCGTTCTTGTAGCTTGACAAAAATTTGTTCATACATTATTAACAAATATTCCTGTAATTGCATCTTTTTGTACAAATCATGAACAAATATTTGTTTCATTTCAAGATTCCCTTCTCAAATCAATAATCCCAAAGTCATAAATGGAGAGTGGTCTCGAACCAGCCTAGGCCCGCCCAAGCGTAACAAAAAGTTATATCTATTCATTAATAAAACTTTCAAGAGTATCAGGAAACGGTGATGGAAGGATAGGAAAATAGTAATTTAAGAATGAAAGCAAATAGTAAGTTTGGAGAAGAACCTTAACATAACAAGGGTAAGTTTGGAGAAGAACCTTAACATAACAAGGGAAAAGAATCGTACCAGCATTCTACCCGTAACGTGGCCATAGGCATTTCCTTGCTTGATTCTCTTGTAAGGCCAGGGAATCAGTATTAACATTACTATCGCCCAGAAGAAAGTCGTAATCATCATCGTGAGAAAGCATGCCACAATCTTAACAATGGACAAAGCCACAGCTCCCCAGCTGTTGTCTTCATGATAAGACGGCTGAGAGACACATCCATTACTCAAATGCATGAAATTTACAGGCGAATGAAAGTTGAACCTGAAACGTTATGCCAGCTCAATTCCATCCGCCTTCATCAACAAGCCGCTCACCTGCTCGCTCTCGCCCACGTTCGATAACACCTACGCGTGGCCCATAATACTAAACCGTAATCTTCCATTCCACACACGTTCATCTTCCCAGTTCATTCTAATTTGATAGGTGGTCAACAAATGGCACAATAAATTTTTAATCATGTTTTGTAAAAAAATAATTTAAGTATGGTTTAAACACGTGATTTAGATATGCAAGGAAGTTACTTTTTTGAACTTCATCCATTGATTTAGTGGCGACGACCAGAATATACGGGCATCTTTCAATCTAGACCATCAGATCAAAAAGATTAATTAGCCTAATCAGAAAATATGCTCCTTTCGATAGGGGGATACGCCTATCGGCGTAAATATAGGATAATATATTGATGAATTGGAATATCTGGGAGAGGCATGTAGCTTTAAATGAATCTTGGTCAGTGACAGCTAAGAAAAAGGAGGCTTCTTCTTTAAAGCAATGACTAGCACATGATGAACGCTGAGTGGGAGTACAAATCCATAATGGAGGTGCTTTCACAACAAACGTTTAGCGATGGATGATATAACAAAAGTTTTCTTTGAATTTGGTTTTCTGACACAATGGCTCCCCAATGGAGTATTCACAATGGCATCATAATTATTGACATGCACACAATATGTTTGGTGAATAGGGTGGAAGCCCGCGGTGGCAGAGATAATGCTCCAAAGTTGGGGTAACATGTCCTTCTCATGGCATGGTTTTGGATCACAAGACTTTTAACAATTGATCAAGTAAGAGCAACTTAAATGTGAGTAGGTGGAGGCTTTGTCTCTCTGTATGCTAAGTTTCCTTCTTTGAAATTGTGTTTGCCCTGCTCTCAAATGGGTATCCCATTTAATGGAGGATTGGTTGCAAGCAAAGTCACTTCCGACAACCGAGGTAAACTAATTTATGATTAAATAATTTTCAAATGTGTTGAACGGATGGAGTACAAGTTTATTCTCTACCCGTGACTTGCCAAGTAGAGAGTCCTTGCGCCTTACCTCATTCTACATGCTCGATATCTCACATCGTTTCCTTATTATATTTTCATGGTTATGGAATCAGGGTGGCAGAATTATTGGTTCAAGGTCGTGGCCTGTGTGTATATGCAACCATCGTTATATTTAGGCTCGTGCAAAGGTATTTTGTTCTTGTGTTTCACTCACATTGTTAAAGTATGGTTCTATCATAACCTTACAGAGGTTGGATTATCTCTTCCTATTTTGGTTGGTAACTGTAACTGTTTATAGTTTCCCTAGTTTCTGGCTCCATCGTTTATTATACACAAGGGTCGATGTTCTTTGTTCTTTTTGTTCACAATTTTGGGCCTGGTTCATTAGTTGAATTGATTGCAGTGTTACCGTTGGCAGCTCCTTAGAACTCGGACCCTATTGGGATTTCCTTTTGCTGTCGAGTTTTGGTATATGGAGTATGGTACCGAGGTGCCTTCTCCTTCTGGTTTTAATAGGGTTTATGGTTTTTTCAATAGTGTTGTTTTGCAAGTCCCTCCAGCTCTTAATACACAATGTTCACGAAGGATGGGATTATGGGTAGTTTCTAGTGTGCAAGATTCATGGGTTTTCATTTCTTGATTTGTGTTCACATAACACAACGAATGTTGTAACCTTATTGTTCGCAACCCCTTTCATTAGTGAACCCTACTATCAAGTGTTTCTTTCCATTGGAGCTGGTTAGTATAACGTAATTTCTAGTTCCTTCCATTGCACATTAATTATCGTCATCGCTCCTCGACAATGCCTTCTTGGCCACAGGTGTGACACTCTTGGGTCTCCTTCGACGTGACGATGACATTTTTTTGGTTGGGAATTCATAGCCAATGTTTTTTTAGGAAGCCTCTATAGAGGTACGTATGGAAATTCCCCACCTGGAGGCAAAAGAGTTTGGGGATCGAGTTTATTTCTCAGATTCAACATTAGGAGGTAGCATCTTTAAGTGGGTACCAGACCCAGGGAAGTTTCATAAGAGAAGGATTCATTTCTTTCATCAACAACTAGAAACTTTTCTAACCATGGTTATTAAAGACATGACAATAAAGAGAATTCTGAGGGATATCAGATACAAATTGGATGATACAGTGGTCATATTATCTCTCATTGAACCTTGCGTTGTCTCGGACTCAAAAACGAAACCAAATGAGCATCAAGAAGTCCAACACTCATCAACGCTCCAACTTAGGCCTCTCCTCAATTCAACTCTTCTTCCACATCGCTAGTAATCATCTCGGATTGGAAAGTCCACCAAAGACTCTACGTGTGACAATTTGTGTTTTTTGTATCTAAATTTTTATTTTCAGTTACTTTTTTCAACAAATATATGTATTAATGTAGCTATTTTACATTTTTACTTGGCATGACTGGTAAAATGAACATTGATACTTCACAATATCTAATTCTCATGATATTCTGAAAATTAGTTTTTGATAATCAAGGAATTGCCTATGCTTATTCCAGGTGAAAGACAAGACTTACCAAGTGACTCTAAAGAATGTATTTTTGGAATTGTTGCTAAATATCTTGTAATGTAAAATTTCGATACTAATACAAATCTAGTAAGCCAATTTAAAAAACAAAAAAAACAAAACTACTTTATATTTAGTAATGGGCCAACGATGTCACTCAAAATGAGCCCACATGTATGGAGGAATTCCACGGAAAAAAATCAAAGTTTACAATCTCTATTTTACTGCACGAGAATAAGTCAAAATAGTGTCCCAAACAACGCTTCCAAAAATGTCAACAAAATGACCATACGATGGATAATTCCAAGAATGGATGATAGAATGAATTGGAAATATCAAAATAAAATGTCGTTTAATATTTTATTTTTTATAGATATTTATTTAAAATTATTCTTAGGGATTTTATTATTATTATATTTATTTTTGTTATCATATTATAAAAATATACTCATTATATAATAAGTTTATTAAAAAAATATATTTATTTGGAAATTTTAAATTTTATATTAAAATATATTGGTTACTTAAACGTTTATTGGTAAATTATAGAACAATTTTTATTTTTTTTATTTTTTTTAAATTAAATATTAAAAAAATAAAAATAAAAAATTACTAGTTTATGAAGATTAATATTTTTTTAAATTTAAATATCAAAATTTTAAATAAATAGGTAATTATATTTTATGACAAATGAGTTTATGTTATTCTTTTGTTTTTATATTTTTGAAAAATGGATTATGAAATTGGAAGCATGCTAGAGAAGAGAAATTGAGAGAAAAATGCAAGTAATTTGGAAAATCGAACATATTTGTTGAAGAATTAATGGATGAAAAGTAACCATGGAGGTGTAGAAATAAAATGGTGGAGTTAATCCAAAATCATCTAGCAAAGTAAGAATTGCATTTGTAGACTATTTAATCTCTTCTATATGTTTGACTTATGTTTGACAATAAGGTTGAGCTTGACTTATGTTTTCTCCTCTTAATGTATCTTCTACCCCCACATATGTTGAAAGTATTAGTGTAATTATGTTTAGAACCAAGTCATTCGTAAAATGCGAGGTAGTATCCTCACTATATGCAAAAGGGAGATCCAATTGTAAGATGACTTTGGTCAAATTTTTATTGAAGGCACAAAAAACGGGGTGAAAAGGAAATGAACCTATATATGGATAGCTTGAAGATTGCTCCATTCATGTAGTTGAGGACTTCTTGTGTCAATTTCAAATAGACTTGGAGAAAAATAAGGAAATTTGAATTTTGTTTTGAGCATGTTGTGGATAGAACCTTTGAGAAATATTGTAGACTTGTATGGGAGTTTTACCCATACATTTGGTAAGAGAATGTACCCGTGTTAAGAGATGATGACAGCTAAAGGGACATCCTTATATCCTAATTTTTCTTTTGAGTGGACATTAATTACACTTTGGTCATGCATGGAGATGAACCTTACTTTATTCTTATTAATCTAGATTCATTTTTGGAAATTAGAAGACCATATTGTTTCCCTTTCAAAACATATACATGGAGGATATTTGAGGGGAATGTGATTTTCCATAAAATGTAGATCGGATTTGGAGACCTTGGGACTCTTTTCCTTGCACCCTTGTAGTGCTTGGAGGTTGTATTTGGAGGGTTTAGTAGAAACACACCTAATATGACCAAGAATATTAGTGTTGGAGAAGCTATAGTTTGCGAGGAAGGGTTAGGCGTTCTAGAAGTTAAGGGGTTTAGTGGTTTAGGAGTCATGGGCGAAGGGTAAAGGGTAAAGGGTTAGGGATTGGGGGATTTAGGGGTTAGGGGAAGGAGGGTCATGAGGTTGAATTTCAAGGGGTTTAGCATATAGAGGTTAATTACTTAATGTTTAAGGGCTTCATGGGTCGAGGGTTAAGCACCAAGGACTTAGGTGTTAGGGGAATTAGGGGTTAAGTGCTTAAGGGTTATTGGGTTAAGGTTTCAACTAGTTAAGGGGTTAGCAGTTAAGTATTAAGGGTCATCGTTTAATAGGATAAGGGGTTAGGGATTAGGTGGTTAAGTGATTCTAAGTTAAGCGTTAGTTGATTAGGGTTAAAGGGATCAAGGGGTTAATGGGTTATGGGTGATGAATTAAGGGGTTAAGGCCTATGGATTTGCAGTTAAGGGGATAGGGAATTCAGTGGTTATAAGTTAAGCGCTTATTGGTTGTGATAATGGAGCTTCTAGTACCCTTATCAGAACTATTATGGGTTCCCTTATTAATTTCTCTCGTTTCCTTCCCTCTAGGACCCCTAGCCCTATGCCATGAGGTCATAAGGCCCTTTCTCATTCTCTAATTCTAAGATTATAGATCTAAGTAAATCGTGCTCGAATCTCTCACTTCTACTCATCCATGCTACCCTTGTGTCCCCTTTCCTAGTTCAATACACAAAAATATTCTCGTCCCCCAAAAAACATGAGAATTGAACATTTGGAGCTGGTCATTTAACAACCAACTCTAATAGTTCATTTTTAATGACTTTTGGGTGGGGTTTTTCAAAAATACCTACAAAATTTACATTGTCGTGATTTTAACTGGATTTTTCAAACAATACCCCTTAAAATTTACAAGAATTGAACTTCTGAAGGTTTTTCTGGACACCCCCCAACCTTGGACAACAAAATTCATGATATTTTAACTTTTGGAGGCAATTGTTAAATGAATTCTTCCAAATGTTCAATTATCGTGAATTTTCTTTTGCTGGGGGGTTTAAAATTTTGCCTAGAAGAGTTAAAGCCTCATGAATTTTTGGGAGGTTTTCAAAAAACTGTCATGAAAAATGTATTTTGGGGCAGTCATTTAAACCCCCACCCCCAAAAGAAATCATGAGAAATCACTTTTTGAGGTGGTTGTTAGAAACCCCTCACCATAAAAAAAGTTCAATTTTCATGACTTCCATGGGGTGTGTTTAAAAACACCATGAAAAATATATTTAGGGGAGGTGATTTAAATCCCCCCATCCCAACAACCTAAAAAAAGAAAAGTTAATGAGGAAACACTTTAGAGGATGTTGCTAGAAACCTAAAGTTCAATTTTCATGACTTTCTGGGTTCACTTTTAAAAAAACGACATAAAAATTATATTTAGGGGAAATAATTTAGAACCCCCTCCAAAATTCATGAGAAAACACTTTCAGAGGAGAATTTTAGAAAACCCCCCGAAAAGTTCAAATTTTCATGGCTTTTGGGGGAGTTTTCAAAAATTTTCCCTAAATCCCTAAAAAATATTTTAGAGGTTGTTTTGGTAATATTAACACGAGACAAACCACCCCTAAAGGCATTTTTTGTAGTAGTGTAGGTGCCAATAGATGCCAATTGCCAAGTATTAGTGCATTCTAAGTGTAAATTCTTCGTATGTTACTTCTCTCCTAGTTTCCAATAATTGATCTCAAATAAATGTAATCTTAAACCATGCAAAACCATGGAAACACATTTGAAATCATACCGTGGAATATCAATTCATGAAAAACCATGCCAACACATTGCAAAGCATGCCATGGAATCTCAACACATGTTAAACATGTTAAGACTTTCCAAGTGCCAATGTGTGTCAGGGAGTGTTATGCATGCTATGGAATGTCAGGGCATGTGGAAGAGTGCCAAGGTGTGCTAGAGAGTGCCAATGCATACCAAGGAGTGTTAGGGAGTTCTAGGGAAACACAAGGGAGCACTAGGTTAGAATTCATGGAAATGAATGAATATTAGGGTGTGTCAGGGGGTGTGAACGAGTTGTAGGAATGCTAAGGAGGGAGTGACAAGGAATGCTAGCTAGTAGTAACACATGGTAGGAAATACAAAGGCATGTCAAGAAGTTCCTAAGTGTGCTAGGGAGCTCTAGGTTGTGCTAACATGTGCCAAATAGTACCAAGGCATGCCAGGATGTTCATAGAGCAAGGGTGTGCCAACATGTGTGAAGGAGTTTCATGGAAACAAAGGAGATAACCAAGATAAAATGTAAGGAAATGAACACATCAGAGGATTTTGATAAGTCAGGACTTTTCTTTTTTCAAAAGGGGCATGGAAGGCACACTAGCAATAGGTTCCAATACATGGAAAGTGTCAATGCATGACAAGCACTAATATATGTCAATGCATTCCAAGGTGTTCTAGGGCATGTTAGGGAATATAGGGCATACAACACATGCTAGGAGAGTGATATGTTTTGTTAGGGCATGCCAACATGTTCTTGGACATCATAGTCATGGAAAGATGTTCTAGATACAAATATTTTCCAAGACATGCAAGGTTCCAGGGAATGTTAGTGTGTTCAAAACCATGTTAAGGTGTGCTAGGAGAGTTGAGGAGTGTTATGTATATCTCATTAATATAATTGACAGAGCTTGATTATGTATAAAATAATATGGTTCCTACACACACTAGTGGACTTCATCCACTGATATTTTTCTAGATAATAAACCTAACATAGATGAATCATGTGTTGAATCATAGGAAAACTATATTCTCATTACTTTAGGGAAATGATACACACTAATTACTTCTTAACAAATTTATTGACTCTAACCACTATGCACATGGACATATAATGAGAAAGATTCCATAAAAATAGTTTCAAATCATTATCTTTTGACAAAATATATAGCAACAACTACATAACGCCATTAAAAATTCATTGGAATTATCAATGATGACGAACATGTTTTGACTGAGACCAAAAGTAACCAAAAAGAGAATTAGTGAGGGCCAAAAAAACATTTTCACAAGAAGTGTCACCAAATGGATAATTAGTGATGGTAATTTAACAACGTTCACAAAAAGTGTCATCTAAAATGGCTTTAGTGACAAACATTAAAGGACCGTCACTATATGCGATTACAACAAGTATTTTCTAAGGACCGTCACCATACAAAACATTGGTGACGAACCTGAAATGTCTGTCATAAGGATGACCCTCACTAATGACCTTTTTTTTGTAGTGATCATCTATAAGAATGATTGTCAAACTTGTCTCCCTATAAACCATATTATATAACACTTCCTTGAACCAAAGAAATTTCCAAAAGCCCCACTATGTTCCAACCAACTATCATACGAATTTGGAGGGGGAGAAATAGAAAGAGAAAAAATAAGAATATATTCAGATTGAATAGAAGTTGAATTATTTTCGTACGTGGAATTTATTGACCTATTTTGAGGATGATAGCCTTCTCAGTAATCATCTAGAGTATCTATTTTCCTTTTATAATATTTTCTTCTTTTATAATCTCCTCTTCTTCGATCATTACCTTTTCTTCTAATGTTGAACATGAAGTTGTTGAAGCCACAAATGTTGTTGTAATTGGACCTTTAAGTATCTCTCTTCTTTCGGCCATCTCAAGAATACTGACCACGCTTATGGAAATTGAAGCTTTCAATATCCCTTGATCTTATATTAGGGTCCTATGATTCAGAAGGTCTTTTTTAACCAAATTTTTTTCCTCTTCCTTTTCCCTTCTTATCTTGAGAAACATATGCAAATAGCTCTCCTTCTTCATGCTTTTGAATTATTCCTCTTGCAATCGTCTTGGCCTCTTCTTGAATGCATTTAAAAACGAGATCCAAAAATGATGGAAACACATTATTATTGCTTAAAGTAGAAATTATCATTTCCAAAATAGGAGTAAGAACTTGAAGAGTCACCACCACCAATTTTATATCAAATATTTGTTCACTAGCTGATTGCAATTGACCCCTTAGATGGGATACTCTCATGATATAAGTTTGTATGAATTAACCCTTGTTCATCTTCATCTTTTTGAGATTATTTTTCAAAGAGAGTAGGTGATTTAAGTTATTGAATTCATACAACCCGACCAACTTGTCATAAATATCCTTGGACTTCAAGATACCAACATAAACAAGTAAAAGATTTTACAAACCATCAACAATAATTTTATCGGCTTTGGGGTCACCTTTCTTATACTTGGATTTGACAGTAGTAGAAGCATTTGATGGAGGTTGAGGTACCCTTCCTTCCACATATTCCAAAACATCAACATCATCAATTATAACTTCCAACTTGATCTTCCATGAAACAAAGTAATATGAGTCTCCCAACTTCTATTATCCTTTAAGTAAGAGTTAGACATCTTGACCAAATCAAATAGGATTATATAGCTTCTTTAAAGAATGATTTATCTTGTCCCTTGTCTCCTTGGGATTTTCTTGACCTTTGCTTTGATACCATGTTAATTTTCCACTATTCTATGTTGTGAGAATCACTTTAGCTCAATTATCTTCTTTAATTAGCAATCTTTAAACAAAATATATTCTTTAAATTTTCAATATAAATTATAGATAGGGTATTAAATAAAATAGGCATTAGAATACAATCAAGAGAAATAAGAAACACAAGGATTTCTATGAAAGACCATGGAAAAAACCCCACAAGGGAGAAAACCCTTTCAATTTTTTCTTCTTATTATATTTTCATAAAATGTTCAACAAAGAGAGAGTACCATGTTCTAATTCACTAATAACAACACTATATAGAAAAACCAACCAAAAAATATCCAAGATATGATCCCACTAATAAGATATCATTCAAATTAGAGTTTACAAGTCTGCAATCAATGGTCAAAGTCTACAGTCAACTATCCAAAGTATTTTAGGTCATAGCCACACAATTCTAGTAACCATGTTAGTAGTTATATCTCTATAGCCACAGGGAACACCGTATCATGCGAGCAGATACAACCGAGAATTTCTTGTTCCAACCCTCTAGCTGCAAATAAAATTTCCTTCTTCAAACATGCGAGCTCATGCCATTGCAAATTTAGATGTGTATGAACCAATTTCGCGAACCAACCTCATACATGTGTGAGCCAAAACCGAAGGAGATAAGAATATTTTTGTTGATTATTTACAAAAGAGGTTTACTTGACCTGTATCTATATTATTCAAAGCGTGTCCAAATTATCTTTAAAGGTGACCTGTCCTTTTGTGCTTATGTGGGTTTCCTCTTTAAAAGTATATTTTTCCTTAACCAAATTAAATTCTTCCAAGGGCTTGGAGGTGTCTTTCCTGATGACAAATATTGTCCAAAGGATGGAATTTTTCCCAAAGATTCCAAATTAACAATAGTTTTCAACAAGCATACAATAGTGACTCTAAATTTTCTACTACATACTAGACATGGATCACAAGTAAACAAGTTATAGACTTCCTCCTCTAGGATGTCCTCTTGTCCTACCTGAGTCACCTTTTTATTCCTACAAGTGATCCTTCCAATATAATTTAGAGGAATATTATAGTAAAGTGCAAGGAAATTCATTGTGTGGAAGACAGTAATGATAATTTAGAAGTATTTCAGTTAGCCAAATCTTTGAAAAGATATCCAGTAGGTTATTAGATTGTGAATTTATTATGCAATTGCTAAGCCAACCATGAAGAGGGATGGGTTGCACAGTCCTATACCTACTTTATAAAATCCTTGGGAGTCAATCTCCATAGATTATATCTTAGATTTACCCTTGAATAGGCATGGTAATGATTGTGTGTTTGTGGCTAGCAATCAATTCTGTAAGATCCCCATTTTTGCAATATGAGAAAAGAGTGTCACAGCCGAGGCCACTATAAATATTTTTTGAGCATGTTTTGAGGTATTTTTGGATACCTTAGATCATTATTTCAGATAGGGGTAGCATGTTTCTTATTACTTTTTCATCCAACCTATGGTCTCTAATGTAGACTAAGCTAACTAAATCAACAACCCTTCATCATTGAAAATATGGACAAACAAAAATTTTCAATAGGATGTTTGTGATGATCTTACACATGTACAACCCCAAGAATCCACATACATGGAATTACATACTTCTGTATGTTTATCGTAGATATAATAGAGTCATTCATAACTATATTAGCCACATTTCTTTTAATCTCTGCTTGTTGTTCCAACCATTAGTCTCAATTGATGTAGTGTGTCCCATGATCCAGGTGGAATAATTAGGTACAGGTACAAGAGGCTTGAGTACAAGGCTCAAAAATCAAAGTGTTCGGATTGTTATCAAACCAAGTTCATGTTGTAGATCTCGTCTTTCTGATTCCAATGGCGCATACGACACTTAATTCCGAGTCCGTATGAAGAAGTTATAAGCGGTCAAAGTTCCAGGTTGACTTGGTGACTGGATAGCCTTAAGGAAGGCGCAAATTAGACTTTTTCCGGCCACCGGATTCCGGCAAGCTCAGGCCAGATTCCGAGCAAATTTGTGGCCTGTTTAAATTGCCTCCTTCGGTCCAAAACCGAATTTTAAAAAAGGCGTAATTTGTTTTATTAAAAAAAAGGGGTGGCAGGCCACCACCCCCGCCACCCCACCCAACCGTATGCCACATATATATATATATATATATATATATATATATATATATATATATATATATATATATATATATATATATAATATATATATATATATATATATATATATAAGTAGGCGGGGTCGAACACTTGGGCCTCTACGAAAACCAACCCCGCTCACCAAGGCTGTTTGACATACCAATACAAACAACGGTATTGCATTAAAACAAGGCGGGGGTTGTTAACCCCACCGCCCACCACCGCATCAATTGGCACGGTTCCATACGGGCGGGCCGCCCAATATGGGTCCGGCCCCCCCCATCAACATCAACGGGTTTAAAATTGTAAATGCGGTTTTTTTCAAAACAATATTTTTTGCTATGTTGGGAGGGGCGGGATTTGATCCCCCGACCCCTCCTCAAACAATAACCATTTTTACCACTCAACCAACAACTTCTTCGTTGGTAATTCCGCCCAGAAAATTTATTTAAACCCAGAATTTGCACAGTGCGCCCAAGGCCAAGGAGGACGAAGATGGAGCACGATTTTTCTGAGTTTTAATGCTAGTTTGCAGCCAAGCCTGGGCACGGAATCCGAGGAGATGCACGGATTTATAGATTTATTATTTTTTAATTGCAGGTGCAGTGGAACCATGAGCTCAGAAAGAGGCAGGCGGAACCCTGATTGAGGCTAAATTTTCAAGAGGGGCGAAATTTGGACTTTGTCCAAATGGGACAAATTATATGTCGTTTCAGCACTACTTGACACCACGAGTCTGATGGCGTGCTTGGTTTCTGCATCTGAGTTTTTGATTTTTCAGCCACTTTTGGAAGTGGGTATGCCGGTGTCAGATTTGCACATGTGAGCAGTCGTTTTCCACTTTCTCGACGCCACAAGATTGATGGTGTTTTCAGATTCTGCCACAGAGCTGCTCAGCCTTCAACAAATGGTAGCATGAGGTATATTATGTGTATTCCATGTACTTCTTCATTTATTTCTCGTTGAGATGCATTATGTCTTGCAGATCCCGGTTGATACATGAGTCGTGGGATCTTGCTTTGTGTTGTTATTGATGTACTTTCAGCTATGGATTTGTGTCATGTATGAGTCCCTTTTATGCCACATTGGCGGGATGCTCTTATTTGCTATGTGTATTGTTGAGATCCCTTGTTTGCTAAGATTGGCGGGATACTCTTGTTTATTACATGTCAGCTATGGTCATACTGATAGGAGTTTTTCTTTATGTATGAGAGTTCTGGAGTGGAACATCTCATAAAGAAGTCAAGCCACTCCTGCGTGAGGGAAATTTTTCCTTGTATGTCATAGGGAAACATATCCATGTACATCTTCTTCTCACAACACATAATGCAGTGGCCTACACCATCTTGACACCAAGGCCCAGAGATGTAGTCCCTCGTGGACGAACTCCGTTATCAAATGACGTGTTCTTATGATTGCTAATCTTGTTCATTTATGTTCCTCTTATTTACAGCTACAGTTGTTTATCTAAGTTCTTTAACGTCTTAATTAAATGCAATTCTATTTATCAGCTGAATTAAAACGTCTTGGTTAAGGGTATCAAGATTTTACCCTGGATCATCCCATTACATATTCACTAGAAAATTCCTCCCTTGTTCAAGCTGAGGTACATAAATAAAATAAATATTTGGAATGTATCCAACAACTCCAATAATATTTTCATGATATCCAACATAAATCTAGTGCCAACTCCAAGCAACAATATGACAAATATCAGGTTCCACACAAGTTTTAGGTTGGCGATAAGGCTTGGTTGCATCTATATAAAGAGCACCTCATATGCCCCATAGGAATCCTAGAAATATTTGGTATGGGCCTTAAAAAATCATAATGTTTGTTGTTGAAAATTATTTTGAATAATGTATTCCCCCTTTCCTTGTCTTCCACCTAGTATTTTATGGGGAGCTAATACGACCAAATTGTCCACCTTTATTGGATGCCTCATAGGAATTCAAACAATACCCCCCCACGGAAATCAATCCAAAATACATTGGAAAATATGTATCACATCATATCATGGACACCAATACAGATGATACCTGCAATTCAAACAGACAACTTTATTGGGTTGTAAAAGTAGGCAACTTCTTCACCAATGCAAATGGTTAACTACGAGCCAAATTCAGTAGAAATTTCACCATTTGATGAGGGAACTTGAGAAAATTAAGATTATTTCATCTTAGGCACGGGGGGGCGGGCGAAAGGTGAGGTCACCTAGGTCTTCCACTTACTCAAAAGTTCTCTATCTTCCTAGAAAAAATCCTCTAGTTTTTAGGCCCCAAACATCTTGGGTTATTTTAAGGCCCCAAATTATTTTTTGGAAATTAAAGGGCCCACGGGTTTCCAAGGAATTCCTTGGATGAAGCCAAAATTTATAATCCTCAAATATTTCTTTCCAACAAGCTATTGTTTGCCCCAAACAAGAACAAATTCAAATGTTGTATACTCAGGAAGTTGATATAGCAACTAACCACTTCAAGGTCCCGAACCTTTTGGAACTTAATATTCTAGGGTTAGGGTTTTAGAACTATAGGCTTCTTATTTTATGTTAAAATTTGATTCTTTTGGCATCTTGTAATAGTTTTTTTTGAATGTGTGTAGTCACCATTTCTTTCCATTCAAAGATAGATACCACCATTCTAACTAGTTTCTACAATAAGTTGTTATTTTAGTTATCAATAAAAGTTCCATTTTCACTATATTATTGTCGTATCTACCATATTTTTCTTTGCACGTGTGTGTGTTTTCCATTTCATTTCCTACAGTTCATTTCATTCCGTGCGCAATTAAGATATGCATGGCTTCAAGAAATTTTTTTGGGGATTGGAATGAAGACTAACATTTGTTACAAATTGTGATCAAGCTCTATGGAATCTTGTATATTATGTTCCACAAAACATGTATAGAATTATTAATTTGGATTTCTCTACTTTTATAGTTTTATATGTGAGGGATTTCAATCTAAAGTAATTGCATCAAGGATTCCATTGAAGAGAAATGACATAGAGAAATCATGAGATGTTAAAAATAAATGACAAGCCTCAGATGTTTAAAAATGGTGAAGCTAATTTTTGTAACTAGAAAATTTATTATAAATGAATCACTCATCCTATCCAAATAATAAAATTGGAAATTTTTTCAATCGTAGTTTGATTATATCGTAGATGTCAATCCGTTGGAGATTAAAAATATCATCATAAAGACTATTGGATCAAACATTGCGTTTTCCCTCCATGCTATCTGAAACAAATATTGATTAGATTAGTCATGAACAAGGCCTTAAGTTGTAAGATATATGAACTTAATTCCATGAGGTCAAATCCTAAATAATAAGCCTTGCGTTCAATGAATGATATTTTTGGATATCCAAATAATGAATTTCTAGACCATGAATGATGATTTGTTTTTTTTTTTTCAATTACTGTAGAAAATATACTCATTGTAAGGTTAGTATGCATGCTTGAAACTATGACACAACATATTTTTATAATACTTTTTTGTTAGTAATTAGTGGCTTAAAAAGTCATTATAACAACATGAATACTTAATAAGCATAGATATAATGCAAATCCTTGAGCTTGTCAGCTCAAAATTGGAATCATTATTTATTTACTGAGAAAACATAAATATATCTTAATGTGCCATCCCATCAAGGTGAGCCTCCTAGGATTTGAAGTTAAACAAAATAGTAACGCTTTCTAGAAAAAATGACTTCACAAATTTAAATTATATTTCTATTAATGTTGTTTAATGAACACTTCTTTGGAACCAAAATAAATATTGGAGTGTTTCAACTACCATCACTCCAACTATGTTTCTTATGAGAAGAGTGTAATTATTAGGATTGGAGGTTGTTGAATATTCCTTTTCTACTTTCCATATTGATATTCCAATAGTATTTAGTTAATAAAATTTATTATCTCCCATCAAGGTGAGCCTCCTAGGATTTGAAGTTAAACAAAATAGTAACACTTTCTAGAAAAAATGACCTCACAAAATTAAATTATATTTATATTAATGTTGTTTAATGAACACTTCTTTGGAACCAAAATAGATATTGGAGTGTTTCAATTACCATCATTCCAACTATGTTTCTTATGACAAGAGTTTAATTCTTAGGGTCGGAGGTTGTTTAATATTCCTTTTATACTTTTCATATTTATATTCCAATAGTAGTTAGCTAATAACATTTATCATCTCTCTTGTAATTTTGAATGATGCGAAAATAGAAGAGATGCAAGCATATTCTAGGTCAAAATGTAGTATATTTAATGTCTTCATTCTTTATTTACTGAGGATGTGTATGTTTAATCTCATGCATCCCTTCGAGAGGGTACCACTCTTTGATATGGAGGTGAACAATTACCAAATTTATTTTCATTGAATTTTCCAATACAACATTCTAAGGAGTATAGATAGCCAATATTCCCTTTCACAAACAACATACAACATTGTGACTATTTTATCAACAATATACCAACATGATAAATTTTATTAAGATAGAAAATGCATGTAGAACCGCCTATGGTGAAAATTTAAATAAAAACATAAAATAAAATAGAAAAATATAATAAATACGTAAGGGAACATGTTGTTTCCATGGTCAATGGCTAGGTTTCTAAAGGTTATATGCATTGAATAGAAGAATGTCAATGAGAAGAAGAGTGATTCCATTACAAAAACCCATAACTTTGTATTTATTTTTAAGTCAATTTATATTCCTAGTATGAGAGGAACTGATGGTTGTTGTGAGTCCATCTCTAGAAAACTTTGATAGTTATGGGTACCACTTGTATATATAATAGTGGAAAGATATTCATGCTTTTCCTTTTTTGTTTTATAAGGTCTATATATGTTTCTAAAATAATATATGTTATATCCCTTCGGTGATATTTATCGTTGGGGGTCATAATATCCTTCGAATATATTATTAGCTCATATTCCACATAGAATCATTGCACTGAGAACTATGAAAGTGCTATTGGTTCCTAGATCCTTCTTAGTAGAGTGTCATCGTCCCTTTATCTATGCTTGCTAGAGTGTATATGATAACCTTCCTATGTCATCAAGATCTTTAACATCATATATTTTATAAAGTTAAAACACACTTGCATTCCAAAAAAAATATTCTTTACTTGTGACAAACAACTAATTGAGTCAAAAATTTTCATTGAGTGTTAGTGGAGTTTGGGCATGACATTATTACAATCAAACTATCAATAAAAATTGTAATAGAAAAATTCCTTAGGGTATGGAGTCCATGTTCATTGTTTGGTTGGAAATCATGGTAAAATGATATTTTGTTGCAGATATAAGGGCTTATGTACCTTCATGCATCTTTTGTTCATAAAATCACACTTAGTATATTTTAAATGTTTGATAACTATTAACACCACTCATATGATAATTATATAATTTATTGTTCACGGAATATTTAAAAAATATAGCGAATTCACATATGTTCTAGGAAGGATCTCATTAATGGAGAAAATTGATATGGACATATCTAGGTATATATGAATGGTTTATGTATATAATGTTTGTGAATAAAGCTTGAAAAGATACTATGGGATGCTAATAATAAGATTTTTTAGCATATTCATATGTTTATGAAGTTGTGTGTTTAAAACATTTTTCATAGGCATGTTACTAGGATTTATATGGGATGCTAATAATAAGATTTTTTAGCATATTCATATGTTTATGAAATTGTGTGGTTAAAAGTTTTTGCATAAGAATGTTACTAGGATTTATAAATTCTAAATTCCTGTTGATTGTGGAATTGATGAGATGTGAAGAGTGAGACAAAGATAAAGATAACTATATAAATATAAACCTCTCTATTTTCTATTCTTCTAGTGACATTCATAGGAATTTAAACACACTATTTTTATCATCATGTTATTCACTTTTTTATAATTATGTATGCTGATTTAAATTGTCAGCAAAAACCATAAACCATAATTTTCTTAATAGTGAAACTAAATTACATCTTCTAGATATATTTCCCAAGTTTACATGAAATTATTGCTTGTTTTATTGAATTTGGAAATGATTAAGGTATTAAGATGATTTGATGGAAAACATCATGGATCCACATTTTTAAGAACATTAAAAATTTAGAAAGAAATTCTTATTGCACAAATTTCGTACTTACACATTGACATAAAAATTAGAGACCATCCATTTTTATGGTATAGTACATGCGGCGCATTCAATTCACCTTATGCAAATTCATGGTATTTCTAATAAATCATAAATAGTGAATTATCTTTCATGGCATTCAATATGTTCACAACTAAAGGTGATTGGATTATTCTTGTGACATAATTTGAGGATAATTTCATTTTATTAAAAATTTTACTATGAAAGGATCATATGCGTGAATAATCACAAGTTTTTGGTTGATTAAAATTTTATATTAAAATTATTATTGTTTTGGATATCATAAAGGGTGTATGTCGATAAGGAAGAATAGGTGCAACCACGTGCAAGGTCCAAACATTATGAGCAAAATGTCATATACGCGAAATTTCATTTATCTTTGAAACATGTTTAAAATAATATATATAATTGAAATAATTTTGATGATATCTCATGGTAAATATATATATAATCGACTTATCTAAGAATGATATATGATGGATGTTGAATCTAAGAAGCATAGAGATAACTCTACGATAGTGACACTAGATCCATTATATGCTTTTATTGCCATTGAGATGAGCTTTGCTATGTTACACTGAGCTCGAGGGTGCCCTTCTTATGTAAGAAAGCCTGGGAAAATCGTGGATCACTCGAGTGAGTTTGTAATAGCGAGGGAGATTCCTAAGCCTAGAGGTTGAGTGACTGCGAGGAAGTGGAGAATTGAATGGATATATTGTAAAATATTTATGATCCATGATAGTTGGTATCATGAGTGTATTGGGTATGCCTAAGGAAACCGTGAATGGAAAGCTATCCATGGTATCCCCTGGAGTAGATACCTATTTCTAAAGATAAGTAGTAATATTAATTGCATACTTTAATTGTTATTGTGAACATATATATATATATGTTTATTTGTTATTGTGAACATATATATGTTTTTTCTTGAGACTTACCATTCATACATTGGGAATGTTGCTACTATTTTTAATGTTATATGTGCAATGGCGAGAGCAATGATTAGGGTTTTCTGTTCTGGGTTTCTTTGCGGCGCCGGGACGGCCGCCCCCAAATTCTCTGAAGAAAGATGGCTCCACACCGGCCTGGAGGTTCTGGACCCCAACTGCGGGCTGCTCACTATCGACAAATCTCCACATTCTTGCAGAATTAATAGTCTTGAGCTTCCTGCAGACTCAAGCCCATTTCGTACCTGCTCTTGCCTGGAGTTTCGACTGGCCTCTGTAACCCATGAAACCAGCATAGCCATCAAAGATGAAGTGATTAGCACCCTTAATACAGCTCAGAAAGCTGATTTTCGCATGTACAAGATTTTGGTTGCAAACCGAACTCTACAAGGTCGTAAAATCTGGCACTGGTTTCTCCTCGGCACAGACGCGGACACTGTCGGTGTGGATGCATGTCCTGCAAATGCTTTAGGCGGCTTTGTAACAGCTGCCCTTACAGTAGTCCTAAGGGTTTCAGTTGAGGGCTAGTATTGGGGTTATACTCGACCTCTTTGGGTTGTAGCCAACATTCTTGAAGGCAAGAAATTGGGGGTTTTCACTGGTGGCTCGGCCGCATTAGAGACCGCCCAAGAAAATACATTTCTCCACAGCAAAGTGGTGGTTAGTAGCTGGACAGGGGATGCTTCAGAATATGAGATCCAAGCAGGTGTGCCCTTAGACCCCACCTCTACCGCATGCCAGAAGCAGATCTGCTTCTCGGACCAGCCAGATCTGCCAGCAGAAGTACCAGCATTTCAGATCCAAATCACTCTCCTCTCTGGAAAAACGTTGCTGCAATGGGTGCGTGCAACAGATCTAGTGCATGATCTTTTGTGCATACTTGAACTCCAGCTGGGTATTCCCTCCTCGTACCAGATATTTCTGTATAAGGGTAAATAGCTTGAGGAACCTTTTCCCCTCTCCTTTTACTGTATTCAAAGGGATGCTTCTATTGTATTTACCCTTCGTCTAAGAGGAGGGTCCTTTGGGCAGACCTCCTCTACACCTCCATTCTCTTACAAAGATGCAGTCCATCCACCTTCCTCTTCGAAAGAAGCACAACTAACTATGGCTCCCAAGACATTTTTGGTGGATAAATTGGAGGAAATTCCTTCTATTGAATTCTCACATCCTGCGCTTGCTGATCATTACCAGAAATTTGTAGAAACTGCAATCATATGCATATTTAATGGCCTATGGCCTCGCACAGCAGATTTATACCAATGGATCCACTCCAACTGGACTAATAAAAGAAAGATCTACTTATGCTCGAAGGTCTTCTTCATTGTGGCTTTTGAATTAAATGAATATTACCAGAAAGCCTTAACGGGAGGCCCTTGGTTCTGGGGCTCAACTGGGCTTTTCCTCACCCCACGGTTTCCAGACTTTGACCCCTCTACAGCTGTCATCACCAAACTTCCCATTTGGGTCAGGATCCCAAACGTTCCAGTGCATCTACGACATTTCTTTGTTTTCCTGGGCATTGGAGACACCTTAGGCCGCTATCTCGCTACAGATACCTCAAGAAGGGAGAAAGGACTCTACACCTAGGGCAGATTATGTGCGGAAATAGACATCAAAAAATGATTTCCGGATCAGATCAAACTCAAAATTTGGGACTTCCATTGGACACAAACCTTAGACTACGAGAATACGACCTTTTGATGTCGTCATTGTCATCAAACGGGGCATCTCCAAAATACATGCACTAAGTTCCTCGACAAAAAGAAGAATCTAAATTGCAAACCCAAATCCAAGAGCTGGAATCCCTGTGTTCCTCCCCCCCAATGGATGTCACAGACTCCTCCAGCTCGGATGAGGAGGAAATTGAAGCAGATGGGGATAATTTTGGGATTCCGATGGACGTTCCCTGAGTTAGTCATGCGGATCTGACTACCCCTCTGATCTCTCAGAAACGCTCTCACGTGTCTTCTTCCTCAGACTCTGATAAGGATATTCCACCCCCAATGCAAAATAGTCTACAATTGGTCACGGCCCAGCCAAGTTCCAATGACTGGGTCAAAGTAAGAAAGAAAAAAGGGAAAAAATTTCGTTTGGCAGTATCCACCCACACTGGGTAGATACCTTTGTCCAGCTCTCATTTTTCTGCTTCCCTTGTTATCTTTTTGCTCATTCCTTGGTTGTTATTTAGGAGCGAGGTTGATAGCCTTTCACCTCCAGCTCCCATGATTTTCAGCTTCGCTTGCATGCAAGCTCTAATTGTACTATATGTTTTCTCTTAATAGAATTAGTCTTATTTCTAAAGAAAAAAAAAATATATAAAAAAAATCATACATTGGAATTTATATTAATGAAATATTGCGTGCATATAAGCGGATTTGGTAAATGTTCATTTGGATGACTATTGTAGGTAATGTTGTAATGTTTTGGATCAATTAAATGAAAAGGATGAAATTATAGGTATAACTAAAGAGTGAAGACCTGAATATTTTCGGAGTAACAAAATAGTAAGAATAATGTTATTTCTAGGGGGATGTAATATCCTAATTTTCCTTCTTCAATTTTGTATGCATTTTATTTTTATTGTTTATAAAAGAATGACCATTTATGGAAGAGAATGAGAACCTAAATGGGAAATGATTCCACAAGAAGAGAGAGGTGGGAGGATCTAAGAGGTTTATTCCTAAAGCATGCATCTCAAGTCATATAGAATCTTCATTTATAATTAAAACTTAGTTTCCAAATTGGAAGAGGCTATGAGGAGTGGAGGGAAAAAATCTATTAATATACACCATTAGTGCCCAAAATTTTGCAAGTTCTCCTTCCTATGTTCTTAGAAAAAGAAAGAAGTTGAGGGATGAATTTCTTGTGAGCATTTATGTATAGGAAATTTGAATGGAAGAGGCGATTATATTGGAAAAACAAGAGGAAGCAGTTTTGGAGACATACAGAGCATGGAAAATGGAGCTAATACACCATTACTTAGATCACCCATAAAAAAAAACCTAGAAAATTCTTTAAAAGATAAATGTATCTCAGACTCAAATCTGCATAAGTTTTCAAATATAAGCCTCAACCTTTCCATTCCCACTTTGAAGAACATTGCAGGGAGGAATATTTTAGGAACTATGTTGTGGATGTGTAGGTCCTCCTTGTGTTCCGTGGGGTAGGAAATGTAGGTTAATGTGGGTCCCTAAGAGATTCTCTATCCTAAGGAAATACTTAATAGTGAAAATATCTTAGTTTGGACTTGTTTAGGTTTAATTCATATAATTATTTTCGTACTTTTCCTTGGTGGCATTATAACCCAACAAGAGGATGTTTTTCAAATTAGAGTACCCATGTTGAGTGGAAATCACTCATTCTAAACTATTTAGCTTGGTCTACAACATTTTATAGATAGGTTTTTCTTCCATATCCACTATAAAAATTTAATTACGGTACTAAAATTTTTATACTTGTGAACATTTTTTGTATTCACATATTGGTTGTTGGTAGAATCCTGAAGTAAAATCAAACCTCACTAAAGTGATATAGTAACAAGTTTCAATTAAATATGTGTCTGCACCATTATTGGTCTACCTAGAATATATTTGTGGACATTCATCTCATCCTATCCCTGCTAATTCAACGTATTTTGAATCCAATATGAACCTTGTGATTTAATATGTTGATGATGGTGTACAATGATGTGTTATTTTGCCTTGTATTAGGGTTTTGAATGCTCTTATGTCTTTCATTATCATAAGTATTCCCAATATTTTTATGTTGGAGATCTATTTGATACATAGATAGAAAATATGTGATTTGAATTTTGACGTGGTGGTCCAAGTTCAATTTGAAATTAATAGGTTTAAATAATGTCTTATTTTATTTTTTATATTCTTGATATAATTTCATTTAAATTTGTACTTTGATTCTATTAAAAACTAGGAAAATAGTAAGAGGGAGGGAAGGGGGTATGAATCAATATTTTAACAATTTTAAAAATTCCTTTCTCAAAGTAAAAATACTTAGCAAAATTTTAAGAATAATAACACACCAATCTCATGAAATCTAGACACAAGATATTAATGTGGAAACCCAACTTGGAAAACCATAATTTATTTTACATTATGATTCACAATAAAGCTCCAATTTCAAATTAATTCAATTTTTGTAGGCTACAACCTAGATAAGACTCCAACCTCCCCTTTCCTTTACACAGACTAACATGCTAAGTTTTACAGGCACCAACCTGAAGGAAGCACCAACTCCTTATTTATTAATGAAAACTAAAAGGAAGCAACACTCTTTGTTGCACAAGAACCTAACTGCACAGCCTTTCAGATCCCTCTTTCATAAATTTTCATACTCATATCTTGAGGCTTCCCTTTAAAAAAATATTTCTGAAATAATTCTATGTTCTACTTTTTCAAAAACACATTCTTTTTAATATTTCTTACCTAAGACACACAATCTGTAATGTTTTTGTTTCTTAGAAATATTTATATTTTCTTCCCTTCTTAGATTATTTTCAATTTATGAGTTTAACTACCAATTTTACTTCATTTTTGTTTTATAAATAATTTATTTTCACTTTATTAAATTCTTTGATTCTCTTCACTAGATATTCATATTTCTTTAAATATGTAAAATTATCTCTCAAAATTAGTTAAAATTAGGGGGACTATTTCTAAACTGTTGTTTTGTTTCTAAAGTCCATCATTCTTTTAAATTTTGGCATTAGAATGCAAAAATTAAGTTTGCAGAATTCAATATTTATTTGTGATAATTTTGAGACACCAAAATTCATACCAACTCTATAATGCCAAAATTTTGGTTCAACACCAAAATACTTTTAGCATGAAAATTCTAGAACACCAAATTTGTTACCACTAACATTGATCAACGACCCACATTTTCTAGGAATTCAAAAAATGTATAATCAAAGAGTTGATATTGAATTTGGATCCCCCCACCCCATATGATTTATAGTTAATGGAGGGGGGTTCTACAATTTGTTGGTTTTGAAGTTAAACCTTGCTCACCTTCCCTCATCGCACCATTAAAAATTCGATAACAATATGTAGACCAAAAATTTATATCAATTGCACCCCCCTACCCCCTTGTATGTCCGACAATTAATAGAGTGGGGTTATGCAATTTCTCATTTTGTGTGCCATCTCATCACCTATCAATACCTAACACTTTGCCCTTAATCATTTTTCTTTGGCTCTGCCTCAATGTAACCATTGACTATGACCTTGGTTGGAGAACTATAGGGGCTTAATATATTACAACATACCAATTTTGAATCCGTAAAGAACTTGATGCTTTCTATCACGATATGGTATCTACATATTTTTATGCAATTCGACTATGCTTGAAATATTAAACCCCGCATACCCCATATTGTCCAAATTTTCAAATATCTTAGACCTAAATCCAATTTTGGGCCCACTAACCATTCATCAACCATTTTCATAAATAATATTAACACAAGAAAACATTACAAAACCAACCCACAGGCATGAATCCTAATGATTTTCCACATCATGTGTTAACGCCATTAAGCCACATAGCATATTCTAAGCGGTGCCACATGTCACTCAAATTTGCCCTAATTGGCCACTAAAAATGGCTAAAACACTTTCCATATGTCATGTGTAAAAAACGGTCACATCATGGCCAACTATATAACACTTCAAGATCCTTGTAACTAGCCATGTCATCAAACCTGTAAGCTAGGAAATCTAATATCTGGATATTTTTCAAGTTTTTCTTTTGTAAAAAATTCAACGAGCTAAACTCCTAGGTGCACTTTTTAAATTCAGGCCCAAGAATTAAAAAAACAACAAAATAATCTAAATATGAGTTTTTTTGTTAAGTGGCGCATTGCATGGTTGAGAGTTGAGGTAGTCAAACCTAACCACTAGTAGGCTACCAGGGTGTGTTATAAGCGAGCCAATAAGATGAAAATAGGTTCCATTATTTTCAAGTGAATTTATTCTATAAATGAGAAAACTAGCAAAGTGGCCTCACCTTCTAGCAAGGTTTTCTCCCAAAAGGCTCTCCCTAGTTGTATCATGTGTAAAATCGTGGTTTGTGAGTTTTTTTACATTGTTCTTTATTTTTTTATAGTTTTAATTTCCACACATAAGAAATTATTAGTAATCTATAGATTGATAAATATAAAGAGAAATAAAACTTAATACTATAAATTTCATCTTTTTTTTAAATATAGTTTTATCAAATCTTTTGTGACAAATTGTCTAGTGGAATCTCCATGAAAATTTACTAATCAATTGTACAGGGTTAAAAATTACACCCTCTACCCTCTACCATATTGACCAAATGAACCATCAAAACATTTTCCTTTCTCTTTTCTATTCTCAATATCTATGGAATATATACTAATCATGAGCCTTTTAAACAAGAATTATACAAATATTGTTAAAAAGGAAATGTCATATTCACCCTCTCCCTCAAATAAGTGTGGCATGATAGGCCTTGTTTGGATCTGGAGGATTTTTATTTAAATTTTTTCTTATTGATAATAATTTATTGGATTTGGAGCCATAAAAAATTCATTCAACCTGGACGAATGGTGGCCCCGGGGATCAATATATTTCTAAGAGGTTGGATAGATTTTTGGTATCACAAGCCCTTATGAGTTCTAGTGTTCTTTCAAATTTTCGTTGGACATAGGAGGAGTGTTTTATCAAAGACCCATTCTTCTACATGTAGGTAAAGCTAGAGGGAAAAAGGCTAATTCATTTCAATTAATTCCTTCCTAGATAGCGAAGGACGATTGTCATTATTTAATATTCTCTCACTAGACTCACATAGATAATCGATCCTCCTCCCCCTCAATGTGTGAACTTGTAAACAATTTGGTGAACTTCAAATACGCATTGAAGGATTTTCATAAGAGAATTATTAATAAAAAAATAACTAGTCTTTCTAAGAATAGGTTTCTTGGAATCCACTTCTTGGTAGATTATTCCCATCTCACAGTTAATCATTTGGATATTTTTAATGCCTTATAATTATAAAATAGTTATCTTCCTTTGAAACAAGAGCAGCGATGGTGGTTGAAGAGAAAAGTAATTTGGCTCTATGTTGGAGATAATAATACCAAATTTTCCCATCATTATGAAAATTCATGGAAATATGGAAATACTATATAGAGTACAACTAATTCAAATGAATCTTCCCTCCTCTCTTTTGATGACAAGGTAGATGAAGGAGTTCCTTATTTTCATTCTATTTTTAAATCTCGACAATGTTGCCCCATATAGGAAATTCTCCATGTTTTCACGAATTCTCCTAATGTGGTCATGGAAGATATGAATGATTTTTTGGATGAGGAAGTATGTGGGTAGGAAGTTTTGCCATGCTCAACTCTATGTATAAGTAGAAGTCTATGAGACTGGATGACCTTCCGATGAAATTATACTTAGTGTTTTATGACTTGATCAAAGAGGATTATATTTTTGTAAGGTTTTGGGTTAATTTAATTGCACATTTGTATGTTTTATACCCAAAAAGCAGTATGGTACATACTTTTTAGATTATAGGTTGATTTCTTGGACCAACATTATTTATAGATTGATATAAAATATTATTTCCCATATATTAAAATCAATGTTGAACTCTTTCATGTCTAAAGAGAAATCTTCCTTCTTGCATAATAGGAACATTCATGATGCCATTGTTATAGCAGAAGAAGTATTCCATTCATTCAAAGTTCCCAATATGAAGGAAATATGCTCAGACTATATCTATCCAAGGCATATGATTTGGAGGATTTGACATTTCTTCAATTGGTTCTTATTTGTATGGGTTTTTTTTCTCAAAGTGCTCAATTGGATAATGGGGTCCATACAGTCTATTTCATTTGCAATATTGATTAATAGATCCCCATCAAGGTTCTTTAGGGTGACTTAGGGGCTTCCTTAGGGATGCCCAGCTCCCCCTCTTTTTTATTATGGTTGAGGATCTAAACATATTACTAGATAATATTAAATATAGAGGGTGCTTCCATGACATCAAGATATTTGAGAGGGTTGATGTATCTCATCTACTATTTGTAGATGATGTGCTTTTTTGTATCCTAAGAAATATACAAGATATTAATTCTCTAAAATATACACCGGATCACTTTTCCTCTAACACAAGAATACAAATCAATGTGAATATATCATGTTTGATATTATATGGATTTTTTGAGGCCTTATCCATGCACATCAAACAATATTTTTCCTTCCCTACAAAGGATTTAGAAGAAAGAGTGAATTATTATGGGTTTTATACTAAGCCAAATAAGTACCAAAAATTGGATTTTCTTTGCTAGTAAAAAAGTTTGAGGTTTGAATATCTATATGAGGTTCTTGGTTTCTATCTCATGGTAGATGTCTTGTGTTATTATAGTCAATTATGGAGGGTACACCTATGTATTGGGAATCCATTATGATGATTCTGAGAGGAGTGCATAATATGATTAGAAAATCTTATTTTTATTTCTTATGGGCTGATGACAACAATGAAAAAGGGATTTCCCTAGTTAAATGGCATCATCTTATAACTCAAAAGGAATTGGGAGGATGGGTAATTAAATACGTATACCCATTTTCCAAATCTCTTCTAAGAAAAACTGTTTGGATACTTACAAAAAAATCTTCCCTGTGGTTTTGAGTATTCCAATCAAAATACTTTCTAGGGATACCTATGGCAGAGTGATTTTGGCTTCCATAGAAATCATCTACTAGCTCAAATGTGTGGAAACAATTCGTGAGGGTGGTTCCTTTGGTGTGAAAATTGGTATCTTTTCATGTGGGCAATGTAAAGAAAGTAAAAATTGGATGTGATACTTATTTCAAATCTAGAAAAAAATGCTCCCTCTCGAATCCCTTAATCTAAGTGCTTGGCTGAAAATAAATTTCCTATCTAATCAATGCTCAAGAACAACACCACAAATCAGAAGACCAAATGGGTGGTAGTTGACTAAATATATAGGGCTTAAGGGTGAAATTGCAATAGAATGGAATATATATATGAATATCTTGGTTTCAATCCATTATTACATTATGGATTCAGTCCCTAATAAGTTATTCTAGTCCAATAACCATCATATAGAAAACTTTGCTGCCACGCTTCGCTAAAAAATTGAATTCAATGATTGTTTTAATGCATAGAAGGCGTGGTGGTGTAAAATTATATGAGTTGTGAGTACTACATTAAAATCCAAAATAAACACTTGGTTAGATCCTAACACAAAGTTACTTGCATGGCATTATCTACTCAATATATGCACCATGCGCAAATTTATTGAGGAATCCCACTTGCACCTATTTGTAAAACGAAATTACATTCTACAAGTATGCAATATTCTATAGATAGAATTTTAGCATAGATATAAGTGGTCTAGTTCTTCTCTGAGTGATTTATTCAAGGCATGGTTAATGGATAAATTCTACAAGACTCTTAGCATGCTTTCCTACTTACTAATTTTGTGCATATGGTGGTCCAAGAATGTAAGATTTTTTTTGGACTATTTTATGCCTCTTGACATATGTGCTGGAAATTAAGTATCAGTTGGATCCAAAACATTCAAAATAAATAATACCAATCATTCATTAAGTCAATTTTGACTTTCCATGGGGTTATTTTAGGGGTGCATATCAAGGGCCCCCCAACGATACATATTTTGGGTTGTATTATATTTTAGTCACACTCATTTAATCTGAGGAAGAGATTCCTTTGGGAAAGGAATAAATATAAAGGTTTAATTCACTTCCCTTTTGATTTTACTAAAATTGGGAAGAAAAAGAGGATTATCAATGCTTCAGGTGATGGGGGATTCAAAATTAATAATAAATTGGGACTCGATTCATTACTGAGTGACATTTGGGAAATGGTGGCCTCCTTTGAGCATGCATATTATTTTCATAATATTCATGATTTGAATGTGGGTTTTGATATTTTATCAAAGGGAGAATTATCCCTCCCTGTTGTCTCTATAGGAATTTATGAATATGCAGATGATAATGAGATTGATTTCGTGGATACCAATATTTCCCTATAAATATTTTTTTCTTAATTTTGGCTTTCTTGTGTGGGACTACAATATGTGGATAAGATTGGAGGTCTATCTCTGGGGTTATTTTTCAAAATATATTCTCTTTATGTAGCTTTTTTGTTTATAGAGCTTTCAAATTTCTATTATTTGAATCATTTTTGGAATGCTAAGTCATAAAAATTGTCAAAAATCAATTTGTATATATTTTTAAATTATAAATATATATGATTTTTTAATTTGAAAAAAAGGACAAATTAAATGATATGAAAAGAAGAAATAAAATGACTTTTTTATTGTTTCATCTTGAAATTAAACAAAAAAGCTAAAAAAATGCCTCTAATCCACACAATTGATGATTTTATGGACATGTAACACACAATTGTTCTATTAAATGAAGTGACATACATGAATTCATCATTAAAGTGTGAATAAAAATAAACACATTATAAATGCAAAATTAAATTGTTATAATTGACTTTATAATTATAAAATAAATAAATAAATCAAGAAACATATTAATGAAATATAGGAAGAAGGACCAATTCACACATATCTATCACATCCATCCCATCCATTTAAAAATAGCATGCAATTATGGCTAGTTTGAGTTGATTACTTACCTCTTAATATGTAATCACAAAGGAAATCAGTTCTCACTACCACAACTCAATTTGAAGTCCATTTATATCTAAATTCAAAAATTGCAATATAAATAAAAAACAAATCCTTCAAATAATGTTAATGACTTATTAAATGTTAATCACAAAGGAAATCAGTTCTCACTACCACAACTCAATTTGAAGTCCATTTATAGCTAAATTCGAAAGTTGCAATCTAAATAAAAAACAAATCCTTCAAATAATGTTAATAAATTATTAAATGTTATGTGATGTCAATTTGGTTAATAATAAGAATGACACATTCACAAGCATAATGGATGATGTGTTAAGAGCATAACTTTATTTGTTTGTGATCATCTACTTAAATAATTTTTTGTGCTCAATAAGCTTAAAAAGATTACTTGCACCATTTTAAACAAGTGTTGCATGCAATCGGTAGTCTCTGCTATAATGTTTGTGTTTTTCTTTCAAGTAGCATCGCTTATATATTCGGTCATGTAATGTCGGGCCATGCAAGTTATATTAACCTTAATGAAAATTGATTAATGTTGTATAAAAATTGGTTTGATATGATATATTTGAAAGGAAACTGTGTAAAAGTACAATTCTAAATTTAACTAAAATAATGCAGTGTTTTATTTTATCAACAACTTTCTTAATTTGAAGAATATTTCACATGTAAAGAAAAATTGTGTTTTATATCTATATTAAGATGAGCTATTTTGATTTTCCATTTTAGCGTATATATGTATGTAGGTTTTTTTTAGTATGTACATCAGTCTCTGTTTAGTATGAGCAAAAAGACTCTATTTGAAGATTATATGCATAAATTTGACTTATTTTTGTTGTCATCTATTTATTTAAATAAATAAATACATATTATATTAATATAGAATATTGAGAAATAAATCCTTAATAAAATGGAGGATGGCTGCCTCGCCAAAGCTTCTTATGCTACCCTGGTACTTAATCCAGAATTTGGGGGAGAAAGCTCCAAAAAGTCCTTGGCTAATGTACAATATGGTGCTTCTAAAGTTGGAAGGGTGTAATTAATTATAAATATTATCTACTAACTGAGTGATATTAGAACAATAATGAAATTAGTATAAGATGATACATCTATGTCTTATTAACGTTATACCTTCTTCTATTTGAGTGAACGGTTTCTATTTTTTCATCAACAAGACTATTGTATAAACCTGTGATACTCTATTGTTTCCAACTTTAATTACATCACATTTATATTACCTATGATTCCCATTGATATACTAACATATGATATAGAGCTTCAACCCCAAGAAGTAGTATGAGGTTAAACTTCGAACCTTGGTGTGTAAGGGCAACCAATATGCTAACTATTATAGGTTACCTAGATTTCTACCTTCCATTAAATGCATGTAGACCAAGTCGAGTGAGCCCTAAGTGGGCTTAATAAGCATTATAATCTCGCACTACTACGAAGAGTTTTCATTTTGTGGAGGCGAAGGAAATAACACTAATGCCAAAGTAGAAGCCTAGGTTTATCATGTGCCCAACCCTACTTAACATTCACCATCAATGATGGAGGAGGTTTTTACCTTGAGCCTATTGATAGATCTTGTTGATTGATAGTCCCATAATGGGATTAAAACATAATGGAATGGAGATCATAAAATCGCCTCGTAACCATGGAAGTTAGTGACTTTAGAGATACCATGTGAAAAACCACGATGAGATACATGAGACAAGGATGAAAGAAAGTGAAGAATTGGATATTTCACCACCTCGAAGTTAAAATTTTTAATTTTAAAAATAACCTCATATATTTCCTGTGATTGAACCCGCAATGGAGAACCTAAATTTAGGGGATTTATTTTACAGTGGACCCCTGTTGTCTCTAAATTAATCATCCCACCCTATAGATACTAAGGAACCTATTGCTTGAAGTAAACTTTCCTTCCTGTTAGGAATCCCTATTGCGTGCAACACACTTGCCCGGTTGTTACGAAATGTTCTAGGAAAGTCCAGCCATCCTTGAACAACCAACCCTATGTGCTTATTCTATGGGTGATCTGCCTCCTATGCATTTACTTATGGGTTTTGGTCTAGGTGGACTGGTTATGAGACTTATGTCGACAAGATTTGTATCTCGCGATAAATCTGCAATGTGAGGATTTGCATCTACACCCCATGGGTATCAACAATGATTCTAGATGGGGTAATTATTGTAGTTTTATATCGTTAAATTGAATGTCTTGATCCTGATTTAGGCATATGGTAAGCTATCCACCATGATGTTGGAATATATTATATTCCTTGGAAGGTAATAATGTCTTTGTATTATGTCAGAAGTTGAATACAATCTTATGTAAATGAGTAACACATTATATCCCATATTCATTATGGCATAGTATACTCTTGTACCCATTTATTATATAAAGAGGTGTTATTTTGGTATCCCACATTCAATATGTGAGAGTAATTCCCCCACATCTCTAGGTATATAATAGGGTCAAGGGAGAATTTTTTATTACAATCACATATCAGGGTTATTTTTAGTTGCTCTCTTTGTAAGATTGCATGAGATTTCTGGAGATAATAGAAGACAACCTTCCCATGGACGTAGCCGAATTGGGTGAACCACGTATATCTATTGTATTCTTTTTCGTTTTTCTCTTTATATGCTTATTTATATGTTGATATGTTGTTGGTTTCTTAGATATATAGCTAGTTTAGTAGATCTAATATTCTCACATGGTATCAGAGCCATGGTTAGTATGATCTAACATCTTCTTTGAATTTAACCATCAACATGTATCTTCATTTTTTATTATCTGGGCACTCATTTTTTTGTAGATTTTCTTTCTATCTGGTAGCCATTAGGCTTCTCTTCAGATCTGGGCATGATTCTATATATTTGAGATTTTTTTTCTCATAACCCTAACTTTGTTGTGCAGTTGTTTTTTGCAGATTTTTTTTAAGGGGCTCTTGATTGTTTTTATATAAGATCTATATGTTTTTTGGATTTTCAACATGTTATTGATTGTTTTTCTATAATATCTATATGTTTTTTGAATCCTCCTCAAGGAGATCTATCTTCCAGTTGTAATATTCAATTACGACAGTTACAACAATTTTTGTCTTTTTACAGGGCAAAATATTAGCCGACTGAGGGTTCAGATTAGAATTTTGGCCATATTAGTCGTTGCAGATTGGTTGAGAAATTTCCAAAAAGTCATTATAATAAGAATTTTGAGCATTATTCATTGTTTTTTGTTTTTCCACCTGACATTGTTTCTCAGATCTGTTACATTTTGTGAAGAATTTCCCACAAAAGAGTAGATATTTGGCTTCCTCTCACCAAGCTACCCAATTAAAAAAAAAAAATTAGCTCAAACGGAGTCTCCGAAGCAAAGTTATCGATAATTTAATATTGGTAGCTTTTAAAGGTTTTTTGTTGATGGCAAACAAACAATAGAAATTTGTAGTTTTCTATCCACTTTTTCTGTTGTCATTTCTTGCATTTGGGTTTATATTTATTGTCAAATTTTCTATCATTATGACTTCAGAAGTAGCTTTTGTTCCTGAACTTATCGGCTCTAACTATCTTGCATGGAAAAGGAAAATGATTGATGTTCTCAGGAGTTAGAATCTATGGAGGTTGGTTAATGGTGAACATAAGAAACCTACAATGCTCAAGCCTTTATCAAATGGGAAGAAAAGTTTGATCAAGAAAGAGGTCTCATTGGTCAAACGATTTCAGATAGTCTTCACGTAAGTATTGAGGTAAAATATAACCTAGTTATGGTATGGGAAATTCTTACTTCTTTATTTGATAAATCTGATGATGTTTCTGCTTACCTTGAAAAGAAGATTCAGGAGCTAGATCCTACTAATTTTGATACAGTAGAAATATATATTGCTGAATAGAAAACATTAAATTAAAATTTAAATAATCGTGGTAAATATTACAAGAAGACAGACACTTCTCTTATCATTCTTGTAGAACAAAAATTTCCATCTTGTTTTGACATGTTCATCCAAACTAGGAATAGGGCTCTTGAATTCTCTCAAAGTACCAGGAAACCTAATTTTGCTGATTTCTGTAAAGGGTTGATAAATTAGCAAGAAAGGTTGATTTCTTTACGACAAGTCTCACCTAATAAAGCTCTTATGGCACATATTAAAATTCTTAAGAAAAATTTTAATAATGCCAAAGGTTCTTGTTCACACACTTATAATCATACTAATAATAATGGGCATGCTTCTCACGCACATCATGAAACTAGTAAGAAGAAAAAAGTGTAAGATCCTTGTAAGCATTGTGGTAAAACTAACCATCATGAAAAGAATTGCTTTAAAGCGAAACGTTTAATGACTGAAGCAAACAAGAAAAATTCTAATGAATCTCAAGTAGCTTTATGTGAATCTATTGTTTCATCTAATAATTCTTCTTCTAATGTGGAATGGATAATGGATTCTGGTGCTTCTAAACATATGAATGGTAATGCTTCTTTATTTACATCTTATGACACTAATAAGCACTCATATCCAAAATTTTCTATTGGTGAGGGTAAACAACTTTCCATAATTAGTTCTGGTAATATTAATGTTGCTAATGGTCAATTGGAAGATGTTTTTCATGTTCAAAACAGGTCCATCAACTTACTTTATATTTATCGTGCATGTCAGGAAGGTTTTAAATTTTAATATTGGCCCAATAAATATGTTCTTAAAGGTATCAACCAAAATTAAAAAGTAGTTTCTTCTTGCCCTGTTGATCATACAACTGGTTTATATAAATTTGCAGGTTTGAATTCAACTAAGAGACAACCCTTTTATTCCTATGTTGCTCATGTCGATGAACTAAGTAAATTATGGCGTGAAATATTGGGTCACTTAAAGTATGGTAACATGCAAATACTGACTAAAATGGTTCATGGTTTGCCTAATATTTCTTCTACTACTGGTGTTTGTGAAGGATGTGTTCTTCGTAAACATCATAGTGAAATGTTTGACAAAGGTAAATCCTGACATGCTAAAGAACCTTTGCAATTAATTCATAGTGATATTTGTGGTCCTCTTGAAGTTCCTCCAGTATCCCATGCAATTTATTTTCTTACATTTATTGATGACTTTAGTAGAAAATCTTGGGTTTAATTTTTTGAAAAATAATAGTGAAACATTTGTAAGATTTCAAGAATTTAAATCCATGGTTGAAAATTCATCTGGTAAGAGTATTAAAACTTTGAGATATGATAATGGGGGGAATTTTTTAAGAAATAATTTATTCATATTTATCTAAACATGGTATTAAACATCAAAAGCCTATTCCTTACACACCTCAACAAAATGGTATTGCTGAAAGGAAAAACAAAACCTTAGTTGAAATGGCTAGATGTATGCTTTATTTTTAAAGGACTGCATAAGAAATTTTGGGTTGAAGCCATCTGTTGTGCTAATTTTATTTTAAATAGAGTTCCTACTAAATCTTTTAAGCATGTTACCCTTGAGGAAAAATGGAATGGACGTAGACCAGATATTAGTAATTTTAAGCTGTTTAGTGTTGAATGTTGGGCTCATATTCCCAATGAAAAATGGAAAATGTTAGAACCCAAATCTCACAAGTTTATCTTCATTTGTTATGATGAGAATTCCAAGGCATACAGGTTGTTTGATATTTCTAATCAAGGTGTCATAATCAAAAGGGATGTTCAATTTCATGAAGTCTCCTCCCCGCCTGAGTCTGTAGAAACTCATGTTACCCTAAATTTACCAATACCTCATGTTACTCCTTCTAGTTATGTGCCTCTTATTGATCTTGATTCTTCCTCTCCCTCAAGTATTCCACCTGAAACTCATGAAGCTCCTGAAGGGACTCATTTCCCTTCTATTATTCATGTTTGGGCTGAAAAAACTCTTGAATCTGCAGGTAGTGAGTTCATAAATCCTTCTGACACTCGTCGAACTAGATCTAACTTTTCTCTTATGACTAAAGTTTTGGCCACAGATCAACCTACTACTTATGCTTAAGCTAAGGGTAATCCTCATTGGGAACAAGCTATTTCTACTGAATATGAATCTATTTTAAGAAACAAGACTTGATCTCTTGTTCCTCTTCCTTTAGGAAAGAATTTAATTGGTTGTAAATGGGTTTATAAAAATAAGTTCACTGCAGAAGGATAGATCGAAAAGTATAAAGCTAGATTCGTTGCCAAAGGCTTTAATCAACTTGAAGGTATTTATTATAATGAAACTTTTGCTCCTGTTTCTAAAATGAACACAATATGAACCATTTTATCACTTTTTGCATCTTTTAAGTGGGAAATTCATCAAAAGGATGTTAAAAGTGCATTTTTAAATGGTGATCTTACTAAAGAAATTTATATGTAACGGACTCCTGGTTTTATTTCTGCTGAATCCTCAAGTTTAGTATGCAAATTAAAAAAATCCTTATATGGTCTCAAACAAACCTCTAGGGCTTGGTATGATAAAATTGATGCATATTTTTTGAATAATGGTTTTAAGCGTTGTTTATCTGATCCAAATCTGTAAGTTAAGAACTTTGGTGAGAATGTCCTCATTATTGTTTTATATGTGGATGATCTAATTATCACTGGTAGCTAGCTTGCATTAATTCAAGATATGAAGATTTCTCTTCAGAAGAAGTTTGAGATGATAGATCTTGGTACTTGGCACTATTTCCTGGGTCTTCAGATCTGTCATATGGCCGATGGTATTTTTCTCTCTCAGCCTAAGTATCTGAAAGATCTATTCGATCGTTTCCATATGAATAATTGTAAACCTACTCCTACACCATTTCAATCTGTTGTAAAGTTAACTGTTGAGTGTACCACTCCACTAGTTGATGCTACTATTTCTCATCAGATGGTTCGAAGTTTAATATATTTAACTCATAGTAGAGCAGGTCTCTCTTTTGTCATCATTATGATTTCTTGGTTGATGCAGCAACCTCGTGAAAGTCATTGGCAGGAAGCCAAGAGAATTTTGCGATATTTACAGGGGACATTGCATTATGGTTTATTTTATTCGAGCAGTGCTACAATTTTACTCTCTGGTTATATAGATTCTGATTGGGCAAGTTACAGTTCTGATCAAAAGTCAACTGCTGGTTACATATTTCAACTTGGTTTAGGTTTGATATCTTAGTCCAGCAAGAAATTGAAGATTCTTTCTTTATCTTCATGTGAAGTAGAGTATAGAGCAGCTAAATAATTTGTTTGGTTACGACATGTTTTTACCGAGCTTGGTCTGGTTCCGAAATCGTCCACCATGGTTAAATGTGACAATCAGGGTGCCATTCATCCTGCTTACAATCCGGTATATCACACCAAAATGAAGCATATCGACCTTGATGCTCATTATATTTGAGGTCTTGTCGCTGATGGTATTATTTCTCTGGAGTATTGTCATATCGAGGAGTAGGCAGCCGATATCTTCACCAAATCCTTAATAGAAGCGAAGTATCTGTATCTTCATTATTTTATTGGGATGAGGGAGTTTGTCATCAAGGGGGAGTATTAATGACTCCTTCCTTCCTTAGTGTTAGGAAGTGTTAGGATGGGCCCTTCTCCCAGCCATTATTAAGGGGAGTGTTGGAATATATTATACTTCTTGGAAGGTAATAATGTCTTTGTATTATGTCGGAAGTTAAATACAATCTGATGTAAAAGAGTAACACATTATATCCCATATTAATTATGGCATAGTATAATCTTGTACCCATTTATTATATAAAGAGGTGTTACTTTGGAGAATTATATTATCCCACATTCAATATGTGAGAGTAATTCCTCCACATCTATGGGTATATAATACGGTCAAGGGAGCCTTTTTTATTACGATCACATCTCATCTTGTGCTCATACTTCCATTTGTATCGGGTTATTTGTAGTCACTCTCTTTGTAACACTGCAGGAGATTTTTGGAGATAATAGAAGACAACCTTCGTGTGGTCGTAGCCCAATTGGGTGAACCATGTATATTTGTTGTATTCTTTTTCCTTGTTCTCTTTATGTTATTAGATAGATAGCTAGTTTAGTAGATCTAATATTCTCAAACATGATCCTAGCATTACTAGGTAACCTATATTTTTGAATCTAACATTAACAATGAAACTGATAATTTCGACGAATCTTCTAGTGTTATTAAGAAACCAAAGAATTATACTTTCATAATTAAGAATTTTACTTGGAAATTTATTGTGCATTCCCATGCATGAACCTGAAAATATTTTGGTAATTGTTTTGTCATTAACATAACATTATATCATGTTTTTTCATTAACATAACATTATATCAAACATTTGGTCATTTCGTGTAGAGTTAGTTTGAAGAGAGAAAAGTGACTCCTTATGAAATGTAGGGGTTGCATAAAATATAGTGAGTAATGTAATTCAAAACATAAACAAATAAAAATAATATGTATTTTATAATCATAAATATTTTAAGCATATCAATAAATTGAACACAAAATGCAACAATTTTATTGGTATCTTTTAGAAGTTTTAGAGGTCATACCTAAACTATTTTTTTTTTTCAATCGTTTACTTTTTTTTAAAAATTTTCTATGCACACATTAATAAAGGAAATGGATTTGTTGGAAGTAAATGGAATTGTTAGCCAGTGATCAAATAATTTAGTACATATAGAATATAAACTACACCATGAATTTACCAAACCATAAGTAGCCAATTCTCGAAAGGAATTGTGAAATATTCTCCAAATCATGATCACTATGATTCCCTTAGAAATGATACAAATTTTATACTTATGATCATTTGGGATATTTATCACAACCAATAAAATAAATAGCACCATGGTAACTTACTTTGAAGCTCAATTTCCCATCCTCACACCTGTGAGTTTCACCACTGTAATCACTATCAGTTCCGATAATAATAGCATTTGCAGTGAACTTCAACTTGAAAAATGATTTCAAATCAAATTCACCAAAGCCCAACGTTTAATAACAAAATTACTTCTCAAAACATTTAGTAAGATAAATAATTTTTCAATCTATTTGAAAGTATATTCTAAACAACAAATTGGATTAGTACATCATCATATACCACAAAATGTATGACCAATTCATTTTGTATTAACTGAATGAGACAAAAATATATCTCAAATAACACAAGCAAAGAAAAATATTACATCACGTAATAAAGGAAAATATGCTTGACACTCTTTTATGAGAGGTTCTACAATATACATGTTTTGAAAAATAAAAACCACAGATGGAATTCCCAATGATATGAAATTTGTTAAATATAAGACAACTTTGGGGTTTGAACTACTCTTGAATATTGTAAGGTTCCGTGAAAGAGAGTAATTTTCAACTCTTTCTAGTTGAAGACTTGCCCGACAAAATGTCACAATGATTAGTTTTTTAACACATGTGAGATAGAAGCATGAGGTATGAAGAAACAAATAAATTATAATTTTATAGATTCTTTGTGTTCGACAAGGAGGAGGGGAGCTAGAGCTGAAATGGGGAGCTTTACAATAGGTTCTGCACAATTTCGAGCCGAATGAGGTGACACACACCCCTATTATTAGGCAGGCATCTTGTAACATAGATAATTTCAATGAGCGTGCTCACGTCTTGGAACAAATATCATTTCAATTAACGTGTTGGCATCTTGGAATAGATATAATTTCAATGAACGTTCATCCCGACAACCTGGATTTTTGACGAGGAATGAAATCGAGTAGATGATAAGTTCCTCACTCGAGTGGATGCTAATATGCACTAGAATGAAGAGTGGAAGAAACATGTGCTTTAAATGCAATGAAGAGGGGGAATAGTGGGAAAGAGGGTAGTGGAATGAATGTGGTAGTTGTAAACAACCATGGTAGCCAGTTGTTGAGTCCCCATTTTCCCCAATTTTGACACCTTTACTAGACCTTATCTCTCCCATTTCGAACTCTCCTTAACCCTGAATATGCTTATTTCGGTTATATCAGCTAGGTTTTTGGCCAAAAGGGTACCGTAGGCTTGAGGTATGAAAATTAACATAAAAAGTATCATTTTTACCTTCAATTTTAAGTATTCCTTTACTAGTCATTTCCTTATTGAAATTATCATGCCAAATGATCTTAAGACTATTATGCAGATTTTCTTTGATCTGAAACAACTCTAAAATTCTTGAAGACAGCTCGGGCGGCCACATTTCCTGCAGACGTTCCAGAAATCCTGTAGATGTGGATTTCCTATAGTCGCTCTTGTTAGGTCCCTATATTGCTAGTTTAGTCCCTTATTGTTATTAGTATATCCCCCTTATTTTTATTGTTGTACCCCCGTAACCCGAGTATTGTTATTATTGTGCCCTTAAATTATTATTGTTCGGTCGGCCAGGATTATATTGTGGCCCCATGGACTCCTATATATAGAAGGAGGTTTTGATCATTTGTATCATCCAATAATTGTTCATTCACATAATGTAAAGGAGTTTCCCCCCTTGAAGCGGCTTATTTATAAGGCGTTAATCTCTCTTTTCTTCTATTTTTGGAGCTGGTTTCACAACATTTCATATTAGAGCTTTGGTTTATAGGGTTTTTCTGCTCCAAACAGGTCATCATAGAATTTTCTCTGTTACGTTTTTTCTACGAAAGTTTAGAAGTTGAAATTTTTAGGGTGTGAAGCTGAAATACTAAGGAACATCGTCGCACAATTTTAGAGCTTGTTTCACAATATTTTTGGAGACATGAGCTGTGGAATTTAGGGCTTTTTGCAGGCTCCCGAATTTAACCTAAATAGGTCATCGCAACATTTTCGCTATAAATATTTGTCTACGAGGTTTTAGAAGCTAAAATTTTCAAAAAGAGAAGTTGATATCTTGAGGAAAGTCATGGAAAAATTTCAAAGATTGATTTGGAATATTTTGGGAGGTAGGATCTGTGGAATTTAGGGCCTTTTCAGGCTCCCAAACTTCATCTCAAAGAGGTGATCGTGGGAAAATATTCATAACTCTTTCTCTGAGCATCGGATTGAAATTGTTTAAAAGTGGCCACAACTGCACAGACTGTGGTTTTCTGTCTATAAATTTCAGAGCCGAAGGAGGAAACAATGACACGTGGCAAGTCATACAAGTTTGCTCTATTGAACCAGTCAATAATTAGGTCATTGTGGGACATTGGACATAACTTTTCTTTGAAGAATCCAAACCAGGTCAGACTTGTTGCATTGGAAAGAGGATTCAGAGGGATACCTCAGGGGCAAATTTTAGATATTGAAGATCGAAAATCACTGAGATAATTTAGTTTCAATATTGAGCTCCTCAAAAGCAAGAAAAAGGTGTGTATTTTTTTTCTGAATTGGACAAGTCTTGTGTAAAAAATAAGTTTGAAGTGATTCCAAGGGCCTATTGAGCATATATTTCATCATGGGGATCTAAAATTCCTCCTACAAAGAATTCAACACTCACTAAGCCCTCAGAATACTCTATTATGACTCATGAAGATGAAGAATGGAAACATGATCTATCAAAATTACAAGAGCAAGTGCACCAAATTGCACTCTCACAAAGAGAAGTAAAAAAATAAATGGAGGTTTTGAAGAAAGGCGTGGAAGTGAAGATGGATGGTTTGAAGAAAGGTGTGGAAGCTAAGATGGATGGCGTGGAAGCTAAGATGGAGGACATTGAAGAAAAAATGAAAGACAACATGGAAAACATGAAGAATTATCTAAAAGCATACATTGAAGGTTTGACAAAGTTGATACAAGAAATGATTCCTAATGGCGAAAAGATAGTAGAAGAAACTCATGATGAGAACAAAATAAATGTTAATCATGATTTCATAAACTCTAATGTTGGATAGAAGAACCACCATATTCCAAAGATGGATATGAGGAAGTTTGATGGCAAGGATCTCGTAACATGGATACTATAGATGGAGAAATATTTTGATCTCAATAATGTGCAAAACACACAAAAGGCATGCATCACAACTTTATATTTAGAACAGAATACATTTGTATGGTATCGATGGCTTTGCCCCCATAAAAAAATTGTCACTTGGTCAATTTTTATGGAGGAAATGATAGCACATTATGAGGCTACAAAGAGAAAAACCTTTTTTAGCCAATTGATAAATATCTAACAAAAGGGTTCAGTGGCGGAGCACAATGAGGACTTCCAAAAATTGAACATAAGGGTAACTGATATTCCACAAGAACATAGGATTGATGTCTTCATAGGGAATTTAAAGGATAACATCCAACATGAAGTTTGCGTATGGGAACCTGATTCATTGGAGAAGGCATTTAGGTTGGCAAGGAAAATTGAATGTAAAATTATGGTGACAAGGAAGCCTACCACTCACATCTATAAATATGGAAGTGTTCCTACTCCTAGACTTCCACAACCTACAAGGTTGACACTACAACAATTGGAAGAAAAAAGAGAAAAAGGGCTTTGCTACAGTTGTGATAGAAAATACACTAAAGGTCATAAGTGTGCTGAGAAGAAATTGTTTTACATAGATTGTGAAGAGGAAGAAGAAAATGAACAAGAATCTTCAAAAGAAGAGGATATACACCAGGAACTAGCCCTAGAAGAGGAAGAAATCAGTCTGACCATATTGTGTAATGCATTGTCAGGAATTACCACTCCTCAAACTCTTAAGATAGAATGAAATATCAAGAAGAAAAACGTAATAGTGTTGACTGATTCAGGTAGTACCCATAATTTTATTCATTGTAAGGTAGCCAAGGAATTGAATTTTTTCCTATACCCAGCACGAGAATGTGAAATGATGGTTGAAAATAGAGGAACTATAAATTTCTCTAGAAAATGCCATAATATCAGGCTAACCATGGGGGAATATGTATTGAATAGTCCAATGCTTTCCATTCCAATGGGAGGCATTGATGTTGTACTAGGAGTAAAATGGTTAAAATCTTTGGGGATGGTAGCTTTTAATTCTCAAGAATTTTTCTTGAAATTTTTTTCAGAAGGAAAGGAAGTCGAATTATGGGGTATTTCAGGGAAGCCAGGAAATATAATAAGCTCTAATGTCATGAAAATTTTTCTGAAGAAAGAACAACAAGGCGTAATTGCACAATTATGCTCACTAGAAGTTCCAACATCAAAATCATATATTTCTGCAGATCTCCAAAAGTTCTTGGAAAATCATTCTAAGGTGTTTGAAACACTCAAAGGATTCCCACCTATTTGTGATCATGATCATGTTATTCATCTGATTCCAGGAAGTGTTCCTCCAAACATAAGGCCTTATAGATATCCTTGTGTCCAAAAAATCGAAATTGAACGTATGATTGCAGAAATGTTAAAGGTTGGTATAATTCAACCTAGTCAAAGTTCTTTCTCTGCTCCAGTAGTATTGGTGCACAATAAGGATGGATCATGGTGCATGTGTCCAGATTATAGGGAGCTCAATAAGCTCACTGTTAAAGATAAATTCCCCATTCTTGCGATTGATGAATTATTGGATGAATTACATGGAGCAATTTATTTTACCAAGATGGATCTTCGTTCAGGATATCATCAAATTAAAATGAAGACTGAAGATATTCCGAAAACAACATTTCAAACTCATGAGGGTCATTATGAATTTTTGGTCATGCCTTTTGGCCTTACCAATGCACCTTCTACATTTCTAGGGTTGATGAATTACATTTTCAAACCCTTCCTTAGAAAATTTTTGCTAGTATTTTTTGATGATATAGTAATCTACAACAGGTGTTGGAAGGATCATGTTCAACATGTTGACATGGTGCTCAAACTATTGTAGGAGAAACAATTATATGCAAAAGAATCCAAATGTTTCTTTGGAGTAAAAGAGGTGGAATATCTTGGTCATATTGTATCTCACGAGGGTGTTAAGGTAGACCCTAACAAAATTAAAGCCATTAAGGAATGGAAAGTCCCCACAACCATAAAGTAGTTGTGAGGATTTCTTGGGTTAACAGGGTATTATTGCAAGTTTGTTAAGAATTATGGGAGAATAGCAGCACCTCTAAAAAAATTATTGAAGAAAGATGCATTTACATGGACTCCTGAAGAAAATAAGGCCTTTGAACATCTTAAAGAGGCAATGTGCCTAGCATCGGTCTTAGCTATGCCAAATTTCACAAAAACCTTTATTGTGGGATGTGTAGCCCCAGGAAATGGAATTGGTGTTGTTTTAATGCAAGAAGGAAGACCCGTTGCTTTTGAAAATCGTCCAATCAAAGGAAAGTATTTACAGAAAGCTATTTATGAGAAGGAAATGTTAGCAATACTACATGCACTAAATAAATGGTGACCTTACCTAATGGGAAGACACTTCAAGGTAAAAACTAATCATGATAGTCTTAAACACTTTTTGGAACAAAGACTATCTTCAGAAGAGCAGAAAAAATGGGTCACAAACATGTTGGGTTATGACTTTGAAATAATCTACAAAAAGGGGAAGCTAAATGTTGTTGCAGATGCACTCTTAACAAAGAATGAAGAGGTGTAAGCATTGCTTTGTGTTGTTTTTATTATCCAACTAGATTGGATAACCAAAGCAAGGGATGAATGGAAGAAAGACGAAGAAGTGTGGACACTCATTCAAAAGTTGTAGCAAGATCCTAGTACATCTAATACATTTAGTTGGAAAAAATGATTCCTTATGGTACAAAGATCGCTTATATCTTTGTAAGATTTCCAAACTAAAACATAATATTCTTTTGGAATTGCACACTTCTCCTTTAGGAGGTCACTCAGGATTTTTAAAAACTTACCATAGGGTGAAGAAAGATTTTTTTTGGGATGGCCTTAAATCTGATATTCAAAAGTTTGTAGTGGAATGTTTGGTTTGACAACAAAATAAAGTTGAGACAATTAAGACCCCTGGTATTCTACAACCTTTATCCATTCCAAGTCAGTGTTGGGAGGATATTTCAATGGATTTTATCACAGGTTTACCCAAGTCCAAAGGAAAGAGTGTCATCATGGTGGTAGTTGATAGACTTACCAAGTATGCACACTTTTGTGCATTATCTCATCCATTTAAAGAAAGTACAGTTGCTACTAAATTTATGGACACAATTCAAAAGCTACATGGAAACACAAAGATTATTGTGAGTGAAAGAGAACCCATTTTTACTGGAAAGTTTTGGACAAAGTTATTTTCTTGTTTGGGTACTCAACTAGCTCATAGCTCATCCTATTATCCTCAATCCGATGGTCAAAATGAGATAGTGAATAAATGTTTGGAAGGATATATTTGTTGTTTTTCATCTGATAAAGAAACAAAATGGGTAAATTGGCTACCTCTTGCTGAATGGTGGTATAACACTTCTTTCCATACTGCAACAAAAATGACCCCATCTATGGCACTTTATGGATATCATCCACTGTCCATCACATCATATTTAAGAGAAAATTCTAAGGTTCAAGCAGTGGAAGATCACATCGAGCATCAAAAAGAAGTTCTCCAACTCTTAAAGGATAACCCAAGTTTGGCACAAAATCGAATGAAACAACAGGAAAATCAACATCGCAGTGAGAGAAGTTTTGATGTAGGAGATTGGGTATTTTTACAGCTACAACCATAAAAACAAATGTCCCTCAAGAAAGTTAATAAGGATAATAAATTATCGCCAAAGTACTATGGTCCTTACAAGGTGTTGCAAAATATTGGTACTATGGCATACAAATTGGAGCTTCCTGCTTCTTTGTGAGTGCATCCAGTTTTCCATGTTTCATTCTTAAAAAAGGTTATAGGTGAAAATCTTCCAGTTTAAACAATATTTCCAAAACTTGACGAGGAAGGAAAAATCATATTAGAACCTAAAGCGGTCATGTAAACAAGAACTCGACAACTACAAAATCGATCAATTTCAGAGTATTTCATCAAGTGGAAGAACTTACCCACTGAAGATTGTACATGGGAGGATGAGAATTTTATATAGACACACCCATAGCTACTCAAGCGGTGAGGACAACACTTTTTTGAAGGAGAGGGACATGTTAGGTCCCTATATTACTAGTTTAGTCCCTTATTGTTATTAGTATAGCCCCCATATTGTTATTGTTTTACCCCTGAACCCCAATATTGTTATTATTGTGCCCTTACATTATTATTGTTAGGTCGGATAGGATTATATTGTGGCCCCATGGACTCCTATATATAGAAGGAGGTTTTGGTGATTTGTATCATCCAATAATTTCTAATTTATGTAATGTAAAGGAGGTTTCCCCCTCGAAGTGGATTATTTCTAAGGCGTTAATCTCTCTTTTCTTCTATTTTTGGAGCTGGTTTCACAACAACTCTAATTTCCTGCAATAGAGTTAGCGGTTAGTTATGTTCCACTCATTTCCAAATCAAATGATAACATGGTTTTTGTGGGGAATTCTTCGTACATGGACGTTGTCCTATTAGTTGTGCCAAGTTCACCTTCGAAACCACCCAGATATATAGACATATTATCATTTGTTGCATCAGGAGAAACTTTAGCCTTGTAATGAAATTTGTCTAATCCATGATTTTAGTCATGGATTAGACTGAACCTAGCTAATTTTGATAATATTTTGCATTCATTGATAGCTCCTAGCTCAGACTACCATTTTCCTTATTCGAGCCAAATATAGGCTTTCGAACTTGTATAAATTTGACTGTGTTTTATGATGTAAGGAGTTGGTTGGGTTGGGTTTTGGTGATAGCACATATCACATTGTACTCGACTACAATATTTCTAGATTAATATAATATTTGATATTCTGTCCATTCTACTGAGCAAGCCTCTTTAATTTTGCAAGGGTTGTGAGTGAGGGAGGGTGCCCTTTTCTCACAACTCCATTAGTTGTGTGTGTGTGTGCATTTTAATTTATGTTATGTAGTAATAATTATTTCATATAGCTAATGTACTCTTTCTGAATTTTTAGCAGCAATTACCAGTTAATTAAATGATTCATTTTTTATGTTAAATGTGTGGATTTTATTTAATCAAGTTTGATGTACATTGTTATGTTGATTTATTCGTTGTTGTAAGTTTGATCTCCTATCTTTTCTGATCACATCAACAAGACTATGAGTTGTAGAGGGATGTTCATATCCACTCCATAGCCTTTGCTGCAAATTGTTGAATCAGAAAAGAGGCATTAGTTTTACAAGTGATTAACTGGTTTTATTAGTAAGCACTTGAAGTATTAAGCTTGCATATATTTTGCACAACATCTCATAATACTACTTGCCCTGGGTTGATAATTTATGATTGACAAATTATAAGCCTATAATTTGACTCAACATTTTGGTGCCATTTCCTAGGAGGTGATAAGGGATGATACTAAAAGTGTTTTTATGATTTTTTTTGTTTGAGATTTTGAAATACTGGGGGAGTCGAAGTTGTAAGATGTATGGTAAGGCCTACGCACTTGTAGAGATCAGAATTTCACCAAAGCCATGTCCTTCTTGTTTGGTAAGTAGAATTTTTGAATTTTTTATTATAATAGATGAATAGGGTCCAATATTTTCAAATGTTTTTCATGGTGATGTGAGCACCAATTCATTCACTAATACACTGGCCAGAACAAGGATTTTTTCAAGAAAAAAGTCAACAAAAGAAAGTGAATTTGAACAGGAGGTATGTAGTCCTGAAGAGAGTTTGGTTGTTGATTCCAAACAAGTCAATAATTCTACAACATAATCTTCTATTGGGAAATGCTCTATTGCTGCCCTTTTAAAACCTCCCCTCCTAAGGAAGTCAACATCGTTTCTTAGTGGTCATCCTGAAGAGGAGTTATTCATTAATCGTATTTAAGAACAATAATTCCAAACCATTGATTCTGAATAATATGTATTTTACAGAGGTCGTGCTCCCTCTTGGTCTGATATGGCTCATGAAGACGATACTGGTAACACAGATGTGATCTACAATGAGAAAGAAGAGGAAATAATTACATTTTAATTCCTTATCAGGGAGACTATTGGAGTTACTCAGATGAAAAACATTCCTCCCTTAGCCTTGCCTAATTTTTGTGGTGCCTCTAGTGAAGATAATGATGCCTACTTATTTTAGTTCAATGTGTTATGCAGGAGCTATGACTATTATTCCAATGCTCAAAAGATGAAATTGATTCCTGCTACACTAAAGGATGAAAGTCTCAGGTGGTTTATGGGTTTGGGTCCAAACTCCATTTCAACTTGGGATGAAATGAAGAAGGTATTCTTGAAGAAATACCAAGATTATTTTAAATCTAGAGACCTCAGAGAAGAGATTTTTGGCATGACTCGGAAGGAAGGGGAGATTCCAGATGACTTGGTGGAAATAGTTGATTATAATCTACATAGATCCAATATGAATCCTCTGAGAAAAGAAATCAAAAGAACAATTTTTCTTAGGGAAATCAGACCGGAATTTATAGATATTTTAAACTTAATGGGAGTAGGTGATGTATCAAAGTTGAGCTATGATGATCTGTGTGAGTTGTTTAGATGATATTCAAGAGGAAATTTCAATATTGGAGGTGGGTCAAGAGACACTTCTTCTAGGAGTGCCATATCTGTTGCCGGAAGTGGAGTAATGAGAGTTGAAATGGGTAATTTTTTTTTAAATTTTAAAGCTAATATTCTTAGCACTTTATCTTCACAACTAGATGTTTTGTAGGCTAAAAAGAAGCAGGAGGAAGTGGATAAAGCCATGGTTGTGTTCTTCTTAAAATGTAAGAAGAAACATGCTCTAAGGGAATGCCATGCTGACAGCATAGAGGTATGCCGAATTTGTGAAGTTGAGCTTTCCACTGATCAATGTCCTTCTGTTCTTGAAATCAAAGTAGCATATATAGCAGATTTGGGAGTTGTCAATGAAATTTATGCAATGGCACCTCAAAGACCATGGAAGCCACGTCGTACAGGTATGTCACAATCACATTTTAAATTTTCTTATGCTTAGAATTAGAAATGGAATATTCCAATGGCCTGGCAGCCTTGGCCTCCTCAACAACCTTGGCAGGGGAAATTTTCTCACCCTGCTGCATAGAATTTTCCAGCCCAGAACTTTTATCTTTCGCAGCCAACACCACAACAAATGGTACAACCACAACAATAACTTCAATTTCTTACCCCACCAAACCAACCTCGTCCCACACAACTCCCTACTCATCCAATTTCTAACCCCGACAATAAAATGATCCAAGCTGCTCACAATATTGGATTAGTCACTTATCCCACTTTTTGTACTTATTTTATTGCACCATAGCCACTACAGGAAATTTTTTTTCCTGTGTTACAGGAATTCCTATGTTCCTACAAGAAATTTATGCTCCTGTGTCACTATAGGAAATTAAACTTGGATTGGGAAAAGTGGTGACTCGACCCTAAATAATTGAAGGGATTGTAGAGGAAGATACTCTGGAAATTCTTGAAGTTGAAACCACACCTAAACCAGTATAAAAACCTAATCTAAGGACGCAAGAACCTTCCTCATCCCATATGGTCAAGCCTCCTTTTTCGGAGAGGTTGGAAATGAAATTAAAGCAACCCGAGTTTGATATTGTATCTGAACTGAGAAATGTGTGCATTAAGATCCCGTTACTGCTAGAAATTAAGGACATCCATATTTATTCCAAAACAATGAGGGAGCTATGTTACCAAGAAACTGGGAAGACATAAGAGATAACCCTCTATAATTCAAATAGGTGGAAAAATTGCAAGTTTAATTTCCACCGGATTTGCTACTGAAAAATATGCAGACCCCAGAATCCGTGTGGTCACCACATTTACCAATGGGTATCCCATAAAGAACACTTTAATCGATTTAGCTACATCCATTAATGTGATGACTATGGAGACTTTATCTCATACAGGATCCTTTAACTTATTACCTACTCCTACCATGTTATAATTAGTAGATAGGTCTAAGGTAAAACCAGAGGGGGTATTATAAGACATTGTGATCTCTTTAGGTTCTTGGGAGTACCCTGCAGAATTTTATGTTATTCAACCTAAAACTAACTTTAGAGGGCATCCTTTGATCATGGGAGGTCTTGGTTAGCCACAACATATGCCTACATAGAGTGTAGGTCTAGAAACGTGACCATCACTCATGGAGTTGAAACAAAGCACATTAATTCGTATCCCCCTGCTAAGCCCCTCTTGAGATCGGAAAATACACATTGGGTTGAAGAAGAGGAGCATGATTCAGAATTTACCCAACCACTTTTCACAATTACCCAAGCCATGAGCCTTAAGGAAAATTCAGAACAAAATTTGAGAAACTGTTGTATTTCTAATCCTGATTTTTTGCAACGTTTAGAAGGGCAGTCTAGTCATAATTTAGATATCATTACTAATCTGCAGGATTTTTATGAGCATAGTATAGAAGATGAACTACATTCAACCCTCTTATCTAAATTTCTTGCATATTCCGTGACTAAATGGGGGGTAATGTAGTTGAATTTTTTCCTGAAAAAAAAGTATTTAAACATTAATTTTGCCTTAACTCCTTAATAAGAAAAACAATTAATACAAACATTGAAAAATTTTCGGATACATTTGCATGGGAATATACAGACATGAGGGGAATTCACCAAGATACATGCATTCATCATATTTATATAGAAGAAAATTCTAGGCCTGTGAAACAACCACTGAGAAGGATGAACCCTACCTTAAGGGAAATTGTAAAAGAGAAATAACAGAAAATTGTTAAATTTATGGTTCATCAATCCTATCTCAGATAACTAGTGGGTATCTCCAGTTTTTACTATCCCAAAAAGGAATGGTAAATGGCGAGTGCGTGTAGATTATAGGGAACTAAACAAAGCTACATTAAAAGACCATTTCCCTTTTCCTTTTATAGACCAAGTGTTGGACACTTTAGCGGGAAAAAGTATTTTCCTTCCTAGATGTGTTCAACGGATACAATGAAATTAGGATAGCTCCAGAGGACTAGGAGAAGACAAAATTCACATGTCCTTGAGGTACCTATGCATATAAGGTATTACCATTTGTTCTATACAATGCATCAGCCACATTCCAGAGGGCGGTCCTTAGTATTTTATATGACCTTTTGCATGATTGTGTGGAAGTTTATATGGATGATTTTACAGTAATGGGTGATAATTTTGAAGAGGCTTTACATAATCTTGAAAAAGTTTTGCAGAGATGTAGAGAAACTAATATTTCAATAATTAATGAAAAATGTTTTATAATTATGACTTAAGGTATTGTTTTGGGTCATCATGTTTCTGCTGCAAGAATTAAAGTTGATTCGACAAAGATTGAAGTTATTGTAAAGTTTCCCCCACCAACAAGTCAAAAGGGAGTTCGAAGTTTTCTTGGAAATGCAGGCTACTACATAAGGTTTGTTGAAAATTTTACAAAGATAGCCTCTCCATTGTTCAAATTATTGAATAAAGAATCTAAATTTAATTGGAATGATGAGTGTCAAGCTGCATTTGATACACTCAAGGAAAATATTTCTTCAGAACCTATCTTAAGAGGCCCAGATTGGAAATTTCCCTTTCACATTTCCACTGATGCCTCTAATTTAGCCATAGGAGCAGTATTGGGCCGAAAGGAGGATCCTGTAACCCATGCTATTTATTTTGTTATTAAAAATTTAACTCTTGTAGAACTGAATTACACAGTAACTGAAAAACAGTTCCTTGTTATGATTTATACTATTAACAAGTTTAGACATTACATCACGGGTTATGAAGTTTTTGTACACACTGATAATTTTTTCTATTTGATATCTCATGAATAGACCAGTCACTAATGGTAGGATCACTAGGTGTCTTTTACTGCTGCAGGAATTTGACATCAAAATATTGGATAGACCAGGGAAATAAAATTAGGTAGATGATTCCTTATCTAGGCTCAACGATGCAGGTGAGGACGTTCTTATTAATGATAGCTTTCCCGATCAAAATTTGTTTGCCATTTATGTCAAAACACCTTGGTTTGCAGACATGGCCAACTACCTTGCTACAGGAAAGTTACCACCCTAATTTTCATCAAATCATAAAAAGAGGATTATTAGGAAAATTGCTAATTACTATTGGATTAGGGGAGATCTATTTTTCACTAGACCTGATTTGATTATTCGCAGGTGTGTCACGGAGGATGAGATCTGTGACACCTTAAGAGCTTGTCATGATGAACCTTGTGGAGGACACTTTGTAAACAAGCGGTCATCCTATAAGATCCTTCGCTCAAGTTACTACTGGCCAAGTATTTTTAAAGATGCAAATGAGTATGTTCAGAAGTGTGATAGCTTCCAGAGAATGGCACAGCCTGTAAGATCAGACGAGATGCATTTGCAACCACAGGTTCTCATAGAACCCTTCGAGAGGTGGGCTCTTTATTTTGTAGGTCCCATCAATCCTATGTACAAAGGTAAGAAGTATAGTTTGGTTTGTACTGATTATGTTACAAATTGGATGGAGGCAAAACAACTACCTAGAGTAACGAAGAAAGAAATGGTAGATTTTATTTTCTCTCATATTTTTGTAATATTTGGAGTACCTAGGGAAATAGTTACTGATCAAGGTACTTAATTTGTGTCAAAGCTTATGCATGAAATTGTTCAAAAATATTAGATTACTCATCGGAAGTCCACCCTTTACCATCCATAGGCTAATGGGCAGGTGGAATCAAAAAATAATGTGTTGGATACAATCCTTACAAAGGCAATGAAATTACATAAGAAGGATTGGTCTGATCAACTTCCTGAGGCACTGGAGGCTTATAGGATCACATGGAGAAATACCATTGCCTTCTCTCTATATGAAATGGTGTATGGAAATAAAGTTTTATTGCTCATTTAATTTCAGATCTTAATTTTCAAGATGGCATCTGATTTGGGTATAGACCTTGATGAAGCTCAACATCAGAGAATCTTGCAGCTCAATGAGTTGGATGAGATTACGAAGGATGATTTTCAACATATTGAATTGATCCAACAACAATGGGATAAATGGAAGGAAAAATACATTAAAAAGAAGCAATTCAAAGAGGGAGCGTGAGTATTGTTGTATGATTCAAAATTTACGAACGTTAAAGGAAATTCAACACACATTGGCTAGGTCCCTATGAAATTGATAATTTTTTTTATAATGGATCTGTTTGGGTTAAAACTATTGACGATGGGAATGTTACCTTCTTGGTGAATAGGCACAGATTCAAGCTATATAAAAAACCCCAATCTAAGGAGGAATTTGTGGAAGAAATTGTGAAGAATAAAGAGCTGGATATGGTGAGAGGAGTCATTCCTTCCACTACCTCTTCCTGATTTTACTGCTGATACAATGAGCTCACTTTTTTTCTCCTCATGCTCAGTAAACGATCAAAGGAATGTCTATTGGGTACAATTTTCTTCCTTTTTCTAGGCCTAATGGAATAGTTACATAAAAGTAGACCCCCTGGAGTCCTATTTTTCAGTATTTAAGACTCTCTAAAATTGAAATCTGACGAGCATGGATTGCCACTGGGCTCATTGAAAACACAGGTCAGTAGATCCTTTGGGATCCTCTCAATAAATTATGCTTTTAATTTAATATGTGGATTGTTCGTGTTGGACTGATATGGGATTCCTTAAGGCCCTCCTTCCAACAATATTGGCCCATCGACATCAACCAATTATTTGGGTGAAATATTAGAGCCTTATGATGCCTTGAAGCTTGTATGCCCTAATGACAGGCTATCTCGCTAGCAACAATGGGGAATAATTATGTCTCTTTGATTTTTGGATCCCACAGGAGGTTTGAAAACATCTCATATATTCACACATGATAGGATGCATCAGGGTACCTTGGTCCTCACTCATTAATGGTGATGGGCCTCGCATTGGTTAACAGTTGACCTCAATGGTTGGTAATCCAATGATACCATTGCACATTCGACATCAACACCTTCATTCACATGCAATGAAATATACACAAATGAGGGAGAAACAATTTTTCCTGCAGAATGTTCAGTAGTCACGACTTCATTTCCTATAAAAACGCCTTGGTTTCCTGAAGAACAAAAATCATAGAGAGAACATTAGTTTAGATTATTTGATAAAGTATTGAAAATTTTATTATTGGTCGAGGTCATGGATTGCGTGATTATACATCCGATGTAATTTTTGAGTGAGTTATCATTCCAAGAAACAAGAAAACGTCATTGGAGGACTGGATCATTGGGAGCTAAGTTCTATAAGGTAAAACCAGTGACAAGAAACTTGAGGTGAGAGGTAATGACACTTAATTTCTAAAAAATTGTATGGTTTAAGATATGGTAACCCTTGCAGAAAAAATGGTCGTAAACTGTTGCATCATAAATTGAGATCCATGCCCGATCATCATGATACTGACATGACGGTGGTTGTACTCTCGATATCCATTCAGTAGGTCAGATAATGATGATAATCATGATCATGACCTACTTTTCGAAATCTCTATGCTCTCTGATATTTCCAATTTAACCCTCCCTTTTCGATTGATCCATTGCAATTCTTGGCACCAAATTTATGTGAGATGCATTCATTCTATCTCTCCCATCCTTCACTATGTCAAAATTGTGTGCCCCTGTTTGGTTTGTGCTGCAAGGACCTGCTTTATTGGAAGCCGACCTTCGCAGCAAATTGATACTAGAAAAGCGGGGTGGTTACCCTTGTTTCAAAAATTCAGCGGCTATAATTTAGAAGTTTAGAAGTCCTTCGCCCTGAATCTTAACGGTGGCAAGGCACATGTCAGGAATGTCCAGTTCCTATTAACGGAGGATCTGGTGGCTTGGGCATGTAGAATATCACAAGACGGAGAATGCTGGTTTAAGAACCAGCTCTTTAGCAAAGGAATTTATGCATCCTTTCTCAAGAAGGAGCATTCAAACCCTGACTAGAGTAAGTGGATTCCACAAGAATTCCTGAGAAGTAAGTATCGACATCTGTTATTTTTCCTACAGAAGTATATAACATGTGAAGGTTGCTTTCGGCTCATGTTTTTATTTCACATTCAGCTTCTTGGACATTTTTGAGACAAGCCTTTGGATTTTCCATATTACTTGAAGAAGTACATAATGAAAATTTCTATGGCCACTAAGGAAATTAAAACCCACTTGGATGAAAAACTCTGTGACCATGGACTTGTAAAGATCATCTTAATGGAGGTTCTACAGAAGAATAAAAAGATGTGGGAGGATTTTCTGGTTGAGAATTATTTCATGGACGATGAAGACTCTGACCCTTCATAGCCCAAGGAAGAATCCATGAACTCGTGGTCCAAAGACAACGGAGGATGAAAAATATGAAGAAGTTGTGGTGACTGGGGAGACTACAGGTAAAAATCCTAAGTTGAATGGAACTTCCACACCCTCTAAGATATTCACAAGGAGCCAGATTTCCAAGCTGGTTGTGAAGGACACTGTAGAAGGAGGGGTACTTCCTAAGAAATTTGATAAAAAGAAATGAAATCTCCACGACTCGTCTAAAGGAAAGGAGAAGGTGGAGTCAACTCAATTCATTGATGGAGAAATAATGTCCTTCCAAGACACCCCACTGCAGGAATGCGGGAATGAAGCAAACAAATAATAGGAGGACCTTAGTGTGCCCCAATCTTCCCAAGTACATCATGAGGGGGAAGTAACTCCCCATAAAAACTGTCTCTGTAAGAGTTGAAGGAGATTATCATTGAGCTCAAAGTTTCAGAACAGGCTTTCACGAAGGAGAATGAGTCTCTGAAAGAGAATAGCCTTCGCGTGCAGAAAGAGCATGAGGACTAGCAATAGAAGGCAGCCTGAATCATGAAAAAGAAGTAGGCTTAGATTGACCATATGAAGAAGAAAAATGAGATTTATAGGGGCCAGGTTCAACTAGAGTCTAGTAGGGTCCAGCTGGATCATTTCGCTGCAATAGGTGTAGCCCAGGGCAAGGACTAATTTGCTGTTGTGGAGGGTGCACCATTTTTTCTTGCATAAGGGACATGCAAGAAGACAGGTGTGGGGGAGATGTTGAGTCCCCATTTTGCCCAATTTTGACAGCTGTCTGAGACCTTATCTCTCCCATTTCGAACTCTCCTTAACCCCTAATATGCTTATTGGTTATATCAGCTACGTTTTTAGCCAAAAGGGTAGCGTACACTTGAGGTATGCAAATTAACAGAAAAAATATCATTTTTACCTTTAATCTTAAGTATTCCTTAACTAGATGTTTCCTTATTGAAATTATCATGCCAATTGATCTAAGAAACTTATGCAGATTTGCTTTGATCTGAAGCAACTTTGAAATTCCTGAAGATAGCTCAAGCGACCGCATTTCCTACAGACGTTCTAGAAATCCTGTAGATGCAGATTTCCTGCAAACATTCTGGAAATCTTGTAGATGTTGATTTCCTGCAGCTGCTTCGATTTCCTGCAATAGAGTTAGTGGTTAGATATGTTCCACTCATTTCCAAATCAAATGTGAACATGTGTTTTGTGGGGAATTTGTCGTACATGGATGTTGTGCTATTGGCCGTGCCAAATCCTGATCCAGGAGCATCATGGTTCCGAAAATTTTCACATTTAGTAGAATCTAGGGGGTCTTTTGTTTTTCAAGAGTTCATTTTCTTAAGTATTTAATGTAATTTCCAATATTTTGAGTGATTTAGGTGAGACATTTAGAATAGGATTTAATTAAATATTAAGAGGCATATTTTTAAATGTTTTCGAATGTAGGAGAACATGAGTGATTGATGAGTGATTGGTGTGGATTGAGATATTATGAAAATATTGTAAATCTTAGATTAGAAAGGAGTTCATGATTTATGGAGGATCCTTAGGATCTAGTTTAATGTTGAGATCTTCATAGGATAAAGAAGAGAATTTAGGAACTAATTGAGGACTTAGAGGATTTTTAGGATTTTGTTGAGTAAACTATGGATCTGAACCAAAATTGGTTACAGAGCCTTTTGTATATAATTGTAAAGCCTCAAAGGCACAAACAGTGGAAAAATGAAATTCTTATGTAGGATATTTTATTTTGTAAGCCTACGGGCATATATAGAGAGAGAGGAAGAGAAAAGGACCATGTAAAGGCAGTTCAGGCCAAAGACAGATTGTAAAACAAGTTTTTATTTGTATATGTACATTTATTTAGTTAATGAGAAATCGAATTCCATTTTGACTGTGTATCATTTCTGTTATGTGTCGAGTAATCCATAATAGAAAGAATTTGATATCAGTAACAAATTCTAGATGATTGTATAAGTGTTTCTGAGTGATAAAGGACTCATCACTCGGTAGAATCTGGGTGATTCCAATATTGATCTTATAGATGTGTGTACAGGTCAATTAAAGAACAAATTACAAAATATGGAAGAAAAGGAATACTACATAGAGTATTTTGTATTCAATTTCGAGACGGTGTAATGGAATAACAAAGAAAGGTAAGCTCAGGAGAGATAGACTTGAAGTATTCCGAACAAGCAAAATATGAGTAGCACAGAAGAGATTGTATTACAGAGAAATAGAGCAGCATAAAGTAGAGAAAGAAACGAAGGTAGAGAACACTTAGAAATTTCCAGAGAGATGAATGGATGAATGGGATTAAAGCGCAGAATCAAATATTTAAGAATTGATGACTGAGAACAAGTGCAGGAAGAAATGAAGGCAAGCAATTAAACGACGAAGATTACACAACAAGGAAAAGTTGGAGATTTGTGGATGAGGACACATGTCAGCGCAGCACAACATCGCACATCGGCGATTTTAGAAGTTAAGTTGAGGACTTCGCAAAATAAATACGATAATTTGTGATGTGATGAGGGAGGCCACGTGTCCATAGTACACAACCTCACAATTCACAGGAAATAACATTTAATGTTAATAGTCTGCAAGTGAAAAGGTTTTGATTGTGATGCGAAGTGGAAAGGATCAGCAGATGCGATGCGATGGGAGAATACACGTGTCAGCACTGCACAATAGCGCACTTTGCAAGATTTATGTTTTAGCGTTATCGATATAGCGTTAAACTTACGACAAGCAACTTGTGATGCAGTCTGATTGGTTCAAGGCATTGTAGACCGTAAAACCTAGGAAGTTTTGTGCATATGTAAATATGGTTAAGGTTATGTGTAATATTTTATAAAGTGAAGCGTTTTTGATAACATAGGCATGTGTGTTGTATTTAACTCCAAGGTTATAATTTTTGCATACATAAAGTAGTTATGTGGGCCATAACCCACAGGTCCTAGGTATTGTCATAATGTTGAAGTTGTGTATAATCTAACATTAAGGTGAAGGGGTTTCAAGGATAAAGGTAAATTTTATTATGTTGAGTTGTCAATCATGGTTTAAAATTTCCACATGTGTTTGATTTAAAATTGATAAAGAGGGAAAGTTAAGGGGATAACATGTGGGGTTAATTCCGCTAACCATGCATGTGTTGGTATTTTGTTAATTGGGGCCTTATGGTTGCATCAATTTGGTATTAGAGCAGGGTAAAATCTCTTTTGGAGGAAAATAATAACAAGAAGAGTTCTGATGAAGATTTCTGAGTTAAACTATGTAGAATAAATTGATAATGGAATAGAGTGAGATTAAGTGTGATTGTGGATTATAGGAGAAGGAGTCAGATTGTAAATCTGAAAAAGTGGGATAAGTACAAGGAAAATTCAGATAGTAAAATATGGCAAGGAGATGGTTGTTTTCTTGTGGAGAACAGAGATCCATTCGAATGTGAAGAGTGGAAGTGGAATGCTTGTGAAATCATGCAGGTATTGTTTTATTTAACTCTGGTTTGTGTTTTGTAGGTTGTAGACAAAGGAGGAATATCTCAGCAAGGAAAGCAAGGAAATTTGTATAGAAAAGAAGAACCATTCTTGTTCTTGAAGGAAGAGTAAAGTGGATACTCTGAAGAAAGTGGAAGTGAACCTGAATGTTCCAGTTGAAGGTTGGATAGAGAAGACACGAGTGTTCTCGGAAGAAAGAAGAATTGCAAAAGCTAAGGAGAAAAGGAGTTACTCAAGAGAGCTTCCAGAGATAGATAATGAGTGTTACCAAAAGCCCAAGGAGAGAAGGCTTTGTGAGGTACTTGCAGCAAGTATGGAGACTTGCTGAGAAGGAGAGGCTTAGTGCAGTTCACAAGTGAACAGATGCAGTTCACAAGATACGGAAGAATGACTACTGATAATCACAATAGAGGTTCAAAGAGAAGCCACAACAGAAGGAGAGTGGAGAAATATGACAAGGTGAATAACATAAAGAAGATAAGTCAAGAAGATATTGACATGGAGAAAGCTGAGAAGAATTTTCAAATTGCATTACTAATGCATATGTTGTAGAGAGATAAGGTAAACCAGAGGTATGGTTGGACTATGAGGAAAAAAATGAATTGGCATAGACTACAAGAGAAGAGAAAACAACAGGTGAATATGCAGCTAATAGAGGAGCTGAGGAAGCTTGAGCAGATAATGAGTGTTAAATTGAGGATAGAGAAGATCGAAGGAGTTGAGCTACAACAAAAGAAAATTGTTGGAGATGAACAAGTTCGTTTTGAACTTGAAGAAGGAACAATGGTGTCTGAAACATCAATTGGGGCTACTGAGCCTTATGATCTTGAAATTAACATTTTTTGTATGATTGCAGGTGTAATACATGATAATGGAAAATATTTGGGAATTGTTAAAGAGGATAAAGCTTATACACAATTGAGAGAAGGTAGTTTTTTTTAGCATACTGATAGAGCTATAAGCAGAGGAAGTTTGGCTTATATTGGTAGCCAAAAACAAGAAAAATAAGTTTACTTTCGTAGACTTGAGCAAGGTATTTTCTTTGATGAAGAAAGTGAAAATGTGAAGGAAGGACAAGATGAAGATCTTGTGAGATGTTTGACTGTCATGGGAAGCCAAAAATAAAAACAACTATTGGAGACTGTTATGAGAAATGACATAGATGAATTTATACTTTTTCAGTGTAAAGAAGAGATTAGAGTGCTAGAAGAAATGTTGAGAGAGCCTAACAGTGAAGAGAAAATTAGAGCCAAAGGATAAGAGATTTGTATAACATCCAAGGAGACTGAGGTGAGTTTAAATTGTCAAGTATATGATGTATTTGTAGGTGATGAAGAAGATACAAACGAGGCTGTAAAAAAATAAATGGAGGACATTTTATATTTTGAAGGTAAGAATGAAGTTTAGAGGCAGTATGAGGATGAACAAATTTTTGTCTTCAAAGAAAATAACGATGAAGGAGAATGGAATTATAATCAACAGTTGGAAGAAAATGTTATTACATTCAAGGAGTCAAAAATTAGTTTACTTTGTGAAATTAAATTTGCAGATATTAAACAGAGGTTGTTTGGAGATGAGATAGAAGTTCATAAGAAAAAAGAGGGTAAGGATCTAAGGATGGTAGTGAGAATCCAGCAACTTCAAAGAGAAGATAGCAAACATCATTTTGAATATGAGTGGACAGAGTGCAGCAACAATTGGCAGAGGAAGTACCAGCCAGAAGATAAACTAGACATGGAGATTGAAAGAATAAGAAAGTTGATGATGAAGGTGTCTCAGAAGAAGACAGAAGCAAGAAAGCAAAGCAACAGCAGCAAGAGAAAGACAACAACAGAATGTGAAAGCATAGCTAGTGGGGCAATAGAACATAAAGTATGAAGACCTGGAGAACAACAACAAACAACAACAATAACAGCCAAAGACAGACTACAGAACAAAGTATGGGATCCAGGAGGACAAATATTGGAAGTGCATGATCTGGAGATCATGAATATTTTCAACATTGGGAGTCTGATGCAGGAGCATCATAGTTCCAAAAATTTGTACATTTAATAGAATCTAGGGGGTGTTGTGTTTTTCAAAAGAGTTGATTTTCCTAAGTATTTAATGTAATTTCCAATATTTTGAGTGATTGAGGTGAGACATTTAGAATAGGTTTTAATTAAATATTGAGAGGCATATTTGTAAATGTCCTTGAATGTAGGAGAATATGAATGATTGATGAGTGATTGACGAGTGATTGGTGTGGACTGAGATATTATGAAAATATTGTAAAACTTAGATTAGAAAGTAGTTCATGATTTATAGAGAATCTTTATGATTTAGTTGAATGTTTCGATCTTCAAAGGATAAAGAAGAGACTTTAGGAACTAATTGAGGACTTGGAGGATTTTTAGGATTTTGTTGAGTAACCTATGGATCTGAAATAAAACTGGTTATAGATCATTTTGTATATAATTGTAAACCCTGGTCATGGATTAGACCTAGCTTAGCTAATTTTAACGATATTGTACCTGTATTGATAGCTCCTAGCTCAAATTAGCATTTTCCTCATTCAAGCCAAATATGGGCTTTCAAACTTGTATAAATTTGACTGCGTTTTATGGTGTAAGGAGTTGGTTGGGTTGGGTTTTGTTGATAGCACATATCAGATTGTACTTGGCTGTAATATTTCCATATTAATATAATATTTTATGTTCTTTCCATTCTACTGAGGAAGGCTCTTTAATTTTGTAGCTATTATGAGTGAGGGAGGGCCCCCTTTACTCACAACTCCCTTAATTGTGTGTGTGTGCATTTTAATTTATGTTATGAAGTAATAATTCTTTAATAAAACTAATGTACTCTTTCTAAAGTTTCAACAAAAATTACCAATAGATTAAATGATTCAGTTTTTGTGTTAAATGTGTGGATTTCATTTCATCAAGTTCGGTTTACATTGTTAACTTGATTTCTTCCTTGCTGTAAGTTTGATCTCCAATCTTTTCTGACCACATCAGAAAGACTAAGAGTTGTAGAGGTATGTTCAGATCCACTCCATAGCCTTTGCTGCAAATTTTTGGTTTAAGAAAGACGCATTAATTTAATGAGTGATTGACTGGTTTGATTAGTAAGCACTTGAAGTATTAAGCCTACATATATTTTACACAACATCTCATAATCCTACCTACCCTAGGTTGATAATTTATAAGTGAAAAATTATAAGCCTATAATTTGACTCAACAGCAACAGTGACAAGTGTAAGCTTGATAGGTTTATGCAATGGTTCCTCAACAACTTTGGAATCTTTGCTTCAACCTTCATTTCAAAAAGAAATCATAAAATAACTTGCTCCAATATTTGATTGGAAAACTTAAGATAAAATAACTTGTTTTCACTAAAAACACATCAAGGCACGTGAGGCCTGCAATAAGAAAGAAATTCAAGAGATTAGTTAAAAATTTCTTGTAACAAAATTGTGAGCAATAAACTTCTGTTATCTTGTCAATATTCTAACAAAAGCTATAATCCCTACAGTGCCATAGACCAAGACTAATAAGTGTCTCAATATTGTGGAAAGTGAAAATATTAATTAATAAAAAAAGGTTTGCAATTATTTTAAAACTATTAATTAATAAAAAAAAGGTATGCAATTATTTTAAAAATATGTATTGTGAAAATAGAGTAATTAAAAAAATTTGTGTATTTAACATCAGTGAATATATAATTTATAAATGAAGATATTATCAGAAAAAAAACATTCATCCCATAAAACTTATATATATATATGAATGACACACTATTTAAAAAAAAGGATGCAAAACTTTTAATACATTAAATTAAAATTAGGATGCAAAACTTTTAATACATTAAATTAAAATTATATTTGGGATAGTTAGGAAGACGAATATGAAGAAGTGTTTAAGGAGATCATGCACGATGCAATGACTACTATTTTAATCAAATCACTTGACATTGGAGAATATTACAAAATCAAAGTGATGATTTTTTTATATGCAATGGGCATATAGTTTGATGTAACATCAGTTCTCTCTGTTACAAGTTAAAAATATGATCTTTTTGGATCTGGATGCAATGACTACTATTTTAATCAAATCACTTGACATTCCAGAACACTATAAAGTCAAAGTGATGCTTTTTGATATACAATCGGTATATAGTTAGATGTAACACCAATTCTTTGTTCGATGTTAATTCATGATCTTTTTGGATCCTATGTTTTACTTAATTGGGTTTTTGTTGTTCATAGCATCACTTGACATTCAAGAACGTTATAAAGTCAAAGTGATGCTTTTTGATATGCAATGGGTATATAGTTTGATGTAACACCAATTCTTTGTTAGATGTTAATATGATGATTTTTTTGCACTCTATTTTAACTTATTTATGTTTTGGTTGTTCCTAATGTTTATTAGTGGTGTAAACCTCTAAATATTGTTTCTATCATTTTTTCACAAAAGAAATGGCATAAATAAATAATTGTGTATAATAGCTATAAATATATTTAATTTTATTTATAAATAAATATTAAGAATCATTTATGTATCAACGAATGTTGACGAATTTATATTTATTTAGAATGTATTTTTAATTTATATTATTATAAGTTTATTTTAATATTAATTTTAATTGTGGATTTGCAAAAATTCCACATCAAAGATATTTTATATATTTTATTTTAATTTAATTTTCCACATTTTATATTTGAATAAACTTATAAAAAGATAACTTGAAAATATAACAAATAAATATTTTTATTTATTTTCAATTAGAAATTCACATTTCTTATTTTATTATTTTAACTATTATTTTTTTTTAAATATTTATTTTAGATATAACACCCATGTAAACTTAGTTTTTACTATATTTTACAAAACCCTTGTTTTAAGAAAATCAAGAAACAGTTAGAAGTAAAACGGATTCCTTATCTATGGGAGTTTGAGGGGGTACGATGGATTTATTGGTATGCATCCCAATGATTACCATATATTGATGGCTGTAGAGAAGCATGGGTTATTAGCGGCAGTCTAATTATGCGAAGTTCTTGGAACGGTTGTATGAAAAGGAAAAAGAACGTATATCACTGCAAGGCTAGCAGTTCCTGTAAAGCGGAGGGAATTTTAATATGGAAACACCAAGAAACAAGGAGGAACAAGAGGTTGAATCCTTTAGAGGATTTCAGTCTTGTGAAGAGGCATGGGCAAGGCAATTCGAGCAAGGCATGGGCAAGGCAATTCGAGCTCAGTTTTCCTTGCCGTTGAGCACTGCACCAATCGAGTTTCTGAAATGAAGGTACTCACAAAACTTTTCACCGAATCAACTTTGTGTACATTATTTCTTGTAGACTCACCGTGAAAGAGAGAGAGTCGATTTAATATGCTCAGTAGTAGCAATGGTGAAAGTAAAGATAAGTAATTTCTTTTTTTGTTTGATTATTTTCAAATATTCTCCATGTTTATATGGAAAGAAAAAAATGAGATATATAAATATTTATATAATATTAATGCATGCTTTCCATTTGAAAATGGATTTTCTTGAAAGTATTAAAGAAGGTTTATTTCAAATATTTTCCAAGTTTATATGGAAAGAAATAAATGAAATATATAAATATTTATATAATATTAATGCATGCTTTCCATTTGAAAAGGGATTTTCTTTATATGGAAAGAAAAAAATGAAATATATAAATATTTATATAATATTAATGCATGCTTTCCATTTGAAAAGGGATTTTCTTGAATGTATTAAAGAGGGGTTATTTCAAATATTTTCCAAGTTTATATGGAAAGAAATAAATGAAATATATAAATATTTATATAATATTAATGCATGCTTTCCATTTGAAAAAGGATTTTCTTGAAATTATTAAAGAGGGTTTATTTCAAATATTTTCCCAAGTTTATATGGAAAGAAATAAATGAAATATATAAATATTTATATAATATTAATGCATGCTCTTCATTTGAAAAGGGATTTTCTTGAATATATTAGAGAGGGTAGCTCTTTAATATAAACATCTACATAATATGGTATAAGCAAGAAAATAGAAGTTGTATGGTCTTTATTTTAAAAAAGAGACTTTGTACTCATTTAAATTATGAAGTGATAACAAGTCCAAAGTATTTTTCTTGAATAGATTAAAGAGAGAGACTCTTGAAATATCTTCTTGTACAATGAAGAATAAAAGAGAGGTTTTCTCAGATTTATATTCACTAACCATGTTGTAAATAGTATTGAATTAATATATATCCATGAATAGTTACCATGATAGTGCTAGAGGTTAATGACTTAATGAATCCATGGATAGTTTCATAAATCCATGGGTAGTTTTCCATGGGGTTGATGGAGATTAATTGTTTCATAAAACCATGGGTAGATTACCATGGTGTTTGCAAACATTAGTTATTTAATAAATCCATGAATAAATTACCATGATGTTGGTAAGTTAAGTTATTTAATACATTCATGGTTAAAGGAACTAATCAGTTTATTCCTTAGATAAATAAACTAAATGATTATTTTATATTATAATCATTATGATGTTAAATTCCTTATGGAGGAAGATCTTGCATATACATGCAACATAAGTATTAGCCTTTATTGAAAAATAATATACATTTTTGTATGTAGAAAGATAGCTTGTAGTATTAAAACTACAATGAATATGAATGTTAGTATAATCTTGAAAGCTAGACATGTATTTGTATTATTAATTGTGTATTTTTACATATGATTACATGCTTACTAGCATTGAGATTTTCTTTGGGAAGACTCTTGAAGAAGGTTATGTGCTTCGTTGTGTAAGCACTCCTTTAGGGAGAGTCTTTTGGAATCAGTATGCATTCGCATGCATGGGAGAGACAATTGTTATGTTAAATTGCATTTCATGCACTAAAGGTAATAGCTTAAGGGTTAGCTATTTTTATTAAATGTATGTAAATCACAGGCATAAATATCTTAGCTGATGTATCAGTTTATCTTAAAGAAATACTGGGAGATGTAGCCATTGTCTTGCAAGAATGTGTGCTTATGCGACATAAGCATTAGTTATTGTGATGACCTATAACAAGCACATATGAGGTATGTGTTATTAAAGAGAGAATGACAAGGTACTTTACTTGTTTGTCATGATTATACATTGATTAATACTATATGAATCTTGACATCCGTTTATGTTGAAGGAATCATAGCAGGGAATGATGGTGACATGTACAAAGGAATAGCATGCTTGTCATGTACAAAGAAAAATTATGCTTGTCATGGTGGCAGGTAAATGATTAATGTTCATGCAGGTAAGTGTGAGTTGCAGGAAGGTCCAATGTACGATGGTCCAATGCAGGTATATCCATGCCACCAAGATGTGAAGATCTAAAGATGTGAAGTCCAGAGGGTAAATGGTATCATATTTATTGTAATGGCTTTAAGCTAGATATTTGCATATTTCCTTGTAAGATTATATAAATGATGGTTAAGGGATGGTCTCCTTTATAAGCCATTGAGTGATGGGCTGAACACCCTCACGAGCGTTTAATAATAAAATTAAACGTTTGCTGGTTTTCACCTACGGGGTTTCCAGGGTATATTGGTGTTCAATGGTGTGAATGATTTTTGTGTCCAAATGATGAGGTTGATTCCTTTCTTGTTATGATGTTCATAATGGCAATTATGTGATGACTATATGAGTAATGGGATGAATGGATGGTTACATCATATAGTATTGAGTTAATATACTGTAATGGAATTTGTTAAGGGTTAAGGAGTTTACTATTCTTATTTATAAAAATTACACTGTGAACTGTTAAACATTCTGTGTAATGATGAGTAACTTGTATAAAAAATTTTTAACTCCTTACATTTCCCTGTGAAGTTAATGGTGTATGTTACATTAGATCTCAAAAATTTTCATGATATAAAGAAATAGCTAACTCAATAGTCTAAATTAATCTTAAAGAATAAAAATATAATAATATTTAAATCATCTCTTCAAAACTTTTATGAATTAGATTGATAATATTTACATATATTTCAACGATATAGAGTCTAATATTTTAATAAAAAATTAACACTTTCATGAAATATTAAACATAACTTATAAAGAAATAATATTTTATTTTCATTCTTACCAAAATATAATTTTGGTAAATAATCATCTTTATGATTATATATAAAAGGGAAAAAATGTTATACATCCAATTCTATTTAAATTTCTCATGAAAATCACACAATATTGTATATTCCACATGAGAAATATAGATATAGTGTAAAGATTGTCACTATCAATTATGTTGGAGAGGATTCCATTCCTTCCTCCCAAACATCTATAATAACCCCAATTGACCATATAAAATTAAAGTATATATAGTTAAAATATTATAATCTTACAATAATTAATATAAATAGTTAAAAATAATAATGGATAAAGTCATTACAAGAAGTTTGATGATCCAATAAAAGTGCATCAGAATGCATGTTGTGTTAGCAAAATTCCACTAAAATATGTAAATGTGTGCACAATTCCTTTTATTTATGATCTAGGCTTCAGGAGTAGATTCATCTAGGCAGAGTTTTGGTTCTTGTTAAATCATAATATTTGGTATATTTGGCTTGCACGTAGATGGATATATTATTGGTGTTCTCACTTCTTGCTAAATCATAATATATATTTGGTATATTTGCTTACTAGTTGGAAATACTTGTGTTATAGTGGCAACCACGAGCTTTGATCCTGGAAAATTAGTCCAAAGTAACTTAAAGATTCCATCATGGTTAAAAGAAAATAAGATTGACCCTAATTCTATGTCATGGAGATGTTAATCTGATTACCTTACGTAATATAATGGAAATCAGTAATCTATTTGTTATATGTTTGGGAAGTTTTTTAAATGTGTCTTTTGGTTTAATTTGTCAAAAAAATAGTAGGAATTTTTTGGAATAGAAAATTCACCAAATTTCCAATAAAAAAACACTGCCAAAGATATAATATTGATATAATATTTACACAAGGACCATTAAAAGAAAATAAAATATTAGAACTTGAACAATATCATAATTTTTTACTATGAATCCAAACACATTGGAATGTTAAAATCAAGTCTTTTAATACATATGTGAACCCGAATTTGAATTCTTTACACTATTCTATTTTTTCTATATTTTCCCGAATCTGGAAGTAAATACCAACGCAGCGTAAGGCTAACAAAATTTTGGACTAATTACGCCGATAGGCGTAACTCCCTATCGGAAGGAGCATGTTTTGTGATTAGACTAATTAATTTTTTTGATCTGATGGTCAGGATTGGAAGATGTCGGTATATTCTGGTCGTCGCCACTCAATCCATGGATGAAATCTACCCCACTAACTTCCTTGCATATCTAAATCACGTGTTTAAACCGTACTTAAATTAATTTTTTACAAATCTTGATTAAAAATTTACTGTGCCATTTGCTGACCGCCACCTATCAAGATTAACAACTAGAAGGAAACCGAAACATTAAATCTTCTCCAAGTGTTGAAACTAGGTATACACTTCGCGGTGAAGGCATCAGAACAGGCCTGACCACATTGGTGCGCACGTTCCCAAGGGTCTCCTCATGCCTCTCGTGAATGTTGAGGTGGGGGATGGAGTTGTAACCACCGGGGACATTTGGCTGAAGCAGAAGGGTGGTGTGAAGGCCAAGAAACAGTACATGCATTTCTGGCACAGCTTGCAACCGCCTCGGCTTCTGCTCCTTGCTCAACCTCTGCGTCCACTTCTGATCCCCACTACGATGTTTTTATAAATCATCGTGGTTTTTACTAATGTTGTTTTAGTTCGGTTTTTATCAAGCATGATTATTTTTTCTTAATGAAGTTCATTTGTGTTCGTTATTTTTTTTTCAGGATTTTCATGAAATTCCCCCATCCCAATGAAAAGCAGCTGCAAGAACTCAGTAGCAAATTGCATCTTCCGCCCAGCCAAGTAAAGTTTTTGTTACAATTCCGTACTCTGTTAAAGATGAAGGTATGCAATTTTTTTTATGCCCATTAGGGTTAAAAAAACTCTGAACAAATACATGGAAATTCGCCGTTAAAACACTCTGCACAAAGTCATTGAAATTCCCCGACCTTTCTGTTTCTTTCTGTTTCATTTCACTGATCTGCTAACTCTTGGATTGATAGGTTCAAGAAGAGCGTCACGCTAACCCTATGTTGAGGGGAGAAACGAAAGACTTAAAATGGAAAATCGATCTCTCAAAGAAGCTATGACGATCCGCAGCTGCTACAATTGTGGAGCACCTGGGATGCTCACGAAGATCCCTTTTGAGGAGCAACAGATGCGGTTGGAGATCACAAGATTAAAAAATGAGGTTTGGTTCCACTGCCCCTCTAACTTCATTTAGCTTTGAAATATTAATTTTGAAGGGAATTTTCTAAATGCAACTGTTTCATACATTCATTAATGTTAAGCTTTTTATTCAGTTTCGATTTTTTTGTTTATTTCTTGTTTTGGTGTACTCGGATGAAGTTGAGGTGGGTTTTTAAACTTATATTTGCCATTTAAGCCTCCCTTTCACCAGTAAATATATTTTATATATGCCTATCGGCGTATATCAACCACATTAGTTTTTACTAATGTGGTTGTGCTAGTCTATATGATGTTTGGAGTGTCCAGAGGTATCTTTTGACATCTTGTGCATTCCACATTTCCAAAATTCTTGCCATTATGATAATTAGAAAAATCCGACCTATCTACATCGATGGGCGAGATCGATGGTGGAGTTAGTGAATGTGTCCACAGAATGTCGACATCAGCCATTGAAGATCTTTGATAGTGGGCACGCGGTTACTTGAGTCAATTGTACAGTGGGCGTCAAAGTCGTCTATACACTCGACTGCATCCGCGTTCGGAGTCTTTCACTGCGTTTTCCGCAACCATTTATTCATATATACTGTTTTCCGTCTATACAGTGGGCTTCTTGCTAACTGTGTTATATATACTCATATGCCTCATCCTCATCTTCTCAGAGCACACCAACTACCCGTTATCCCTATCCCCAGGATTTCCGCTCCAATGCTCTCAGAGGCCAAGTGTTCGCACATAAATTCGTTATTTTTCTCTTGAATCAGGCCAGCGCTAAGAGGAAATAAATAGATCGAAAAGTAGAGAGCAGTGGATTAAGTAAAGCTTGAAATCAAGAAATAAGAATCAATGGGGAATAATCTCTGCTGTTTTAAACCCCGCAGAACCACCGCGGCAGTGAAAGTTATAAGGTGGAGCGATGGTGGCCTTCAAAAATTTGGGGAGGCAATTAAGGTGGGAGAGCTGATGGTGGAAAATCCTCACCAATTCGTGTGCGATTTCAGTGATCTCCAAGCAGGCCGTCGCATCGCACCACTCCGTGCAGAGGAGGATTTGGCGTTGGGGCGCGTCTACGTTCTTCTGCCAATGCAAAAATATTTGCGGTGTGTACTATCGTCTTCTGACATGGACTCGCTTAACTTGTTAGCCTCCCAATGCAACTCTGCCCATAGAAAGCAGTCCTCCTGTAATTCCAGAGTCTCTCCAGCCGTTGGCAGTGGCCATTTATCTGATTTTTCTTCAAACAATGGGAGTGCCAAGAAGGCAAAGCAATTGCAAACAAAAGTAACAGATCGGTTGGTGATGCCAAAGTTGGAGTTAAATGAAGATGAAGACCAGTCGATGGAGGTGGGGTTAGGGTTGAGCCAGCACAGGCTACGCTGTTTTAGGTTTTGGAAACCAGTGCTGGAGACAATAAATGAGTCCCCTCGTGTTCGCATACCCTAAAATCGCGGAATGTCCCTCACAACACTGAGTCCTCCCCATGACGAAATTTTGTTCGAGCTCGTTCTTCCACACATCGGATATGACAGATTATGGAGCGACGATTGCCTCAACGCTACCGCCGAGCTATTCCAAAACAAGTCTGTGTGGAATTCTTTCAGATGTCTAGAAGTTTTTTCAAATGAAGTTATTACCCAATTGACAACTGAAGTTATTACCCAGAAGGGAAAGCTTTAACTTTTGGTTCACTCGAGATAAAATGGGAGAACAAAATTTCGAACAATCTATATAATAATTGGAATAAACAGCATTCTGATTTTTAATATCTTTATATGGTGTTTATAAAAGATAGTTTTAAGAATCTGTAACTTTTAAAGTGACTACTATAGTGATGATGAAAATTCATGTTTATGTTTCTTTAAATAAAATAAATTTTTTATTTTACAAATGATATTTTATATCTATAAAAATTATATATATAGTTTGAATTAAAATAAATATGGAAATATTTTTATTTTTTATTTTTATTTGATTTAAAAAATTATTTGATTTATATAATTATATAGATAAAATATTAATATTATGAGTTAATATGTTATTAAATAATATTACTAATAATAATGTGAAATTTTTAAATATTAAAATTATAAAAAAAAATTACATTTTATTTTGTATTATAAAATATTATAAAAATATTTTTCCTTTCAAGAAGTTTTAATTTTTATTAAATATAATTTAATTTAGAATTAATTGTGGGTTTATATGATATTATCTTTTTCTTATTATTTATTTCTGAATTGTATGATAACTTTAATTTTAATTTAATTGCAAGAGCATTTGATAGTATTAATATTTTGAAAAGTGACTTCTTATTTAGCCAAAAATCAACATCTTTATGTAAGTGATCTAATGATAGCTAGAAAGTTTTTGAATTTCATGTTAATTATTTATTGCTTGTATTTTAACTACCTAAACATAACTTTACTCTTAATTAATAGAAACCCATTCTCCCCGAAAAATGATAATAATTCAATGTGGTATATTACTTTTAATTTTAGTATTATCCATTAAGAAAAAAAAAATATCACTCAGTATATCTTTTACTAGAAATGTCACTACTAAGATTTATGCAAGATTTAATTGAAAAAAAATATCACTCAGTATTCTTTTAGGTTTGGTAAGGTGACACATATTAGCGTTTATGGTATAAGTGAAAAACGTGCGACAAACTAGATGCAAATCGTAATAATATTGACCCATTGACAAACGCACTGTAAAGCGAACAAAATTTCTAATTAATCTATATAATATTTGCACGGTACATCATGTGTATCTTTTAAAAGATTGTGCATTCTAAATTTCGAACATTCTTGCCATTGTGCTAACTAGAAAAACCCAACCAATCTACATCCATGGTGGAGTTGGTCAATGCTGACATCAGCAAATGAAGGTCACTGGTAGTGGGTGGATTAAGTCAACTTTACGAAGGTGTCAAAGTCGTCGGTACAGTCATCTGCATCCGCGTTTGCCGTCTTTTATTGCGTTTTCCGCAACCATCACGATTGTGGAGGCAACTTCAAGTTTTCCGTTATTCGAATTGATAAAGGGATGACAATATTTGGAACAATCTACATACTAAATGCAATTAACATTTTTTTCTAAATAATTATATGTTATTTATGAAAATTGTTTTTAAAGTGTATATGATTTAAAGTGATTATAATGATAAGTCACAAAATTTGGTTTTATGACTGATGTTGAAAGTCCATCAAAGTTTGAATTTTTTTTTTTTTTTTTCTTATTTTTGTTTAAAGGAAGACCATAATTCTGTTAGGATGGTGTTAGAATTTGGGATATTTTTTTTTTAAATATATAAAATCGAGTGTTTGATCATTTTTTAAATAGCGAAAATGAGATCAATACCTTAAAAAAAAAAACCAGAGCACTTAAAATTTTGAAACTTGATAATTGTCATATAAATTTCCAAAAAAATTTACCAAATTTCTTATACCATTTTTTTCTTAGACTAAATCATAGTCTACTTATTTAGGATTTTGAAAAAATTATATATATATATATATAAATATATATAAAATGGGGAATTAAAATGTTGTGTATTGAATTATAAAGAAAAATATATTTTATTTTTATTCTTTAATATTATGCAAATTACATATTCTTTGCTTTCTAAAGATTTTAAGTTTTATTAAATATAATTTAATTTAGGATTAATGTTGTGTTTAGAAGATATTATCTTATTCTTATTATTTATTTATGAGTTGTATCATATTTTTATTTTTATTTAATTGTCCAAATAAATTTAATGGTATTAATATTTTGAATATTGACTTCTTATTCAACCAAGAACGTCTTTATGCCAATAATTTAGCGATGATAGGAATCCTCTTGTGCCGCATACCAATTATTTTATACTTTTACTTTAACCACCTAAACATAATTTTACTTTTAATTGCTGGAAACCCATCCCCAAACTGAAGATTGACTCTGATATATTACTTTTAATTTTAAAACCTTCAAAAAAATATAAGATTAGAAAACGATATAAGTGTATTGGTCATATTTTTAATGTTATATTTCCAATAGGCTTGTGATGAAAGTAAACTCTAACATATCCCTAGTAGTTAACTCTATCCAAGTGGCTTGTGATGAAAGTCAACTCTAACATACCCTTAATAGTTTACTCCATCTAAGTTGTTATTACTCGATGTAAAAATAAAGTTAGTGACTTTGTCATTCATAAGCTTTGTCTCGTTAAATTATTCACTCACATATAAAGTTGGACATAAATATTTAATGATTATTAGCTGTTTCTCAAGATTAAGGAGATTCTTAAAAAATTATTATTTTGATCTTTAATAAGAAGTTGGGAGATTATTTCAATCAAATTAATCTTAGAGAAAATTACTTTTTCAAAACATGCCTCAAACTTGTCAATATAAATGCCAAAATTGATAGAGTATAGATAAAATTTTTATTTTTATTTCATTTTATTTTGTAAGTTAATTTTCTATTATAATGAGAAAGTAACATTTTCCCCACAACCCTTCCTACCAGTGGCCTACCACTTGGGGAAGCCATACCACTTGTAAAATATAAGGGAACCAGTCCAAAAATAATATATATGTACAAACCAAATGTTCATATATATATATATATAGAAACCCAAGTATAGAAGGTTTGATTCATATAAGAAGCTATAGATTAATTATAAGATAGACTAGAGAAGCCAATATTCATGGGCCTAACAAAACAAGAAAACTAAACAAATAGAGAAACCAAATTCATATTGAAACTAGGTAGAAGTGGAGACGTCCACCTCATTGGGGTTGGTATTCCCCTAGCTGCAAGCACTTGGACCTGGAGTATGAGCAACATGGGATTCAATTGGCTTGAGTCTCACTCTCATTTCCTTCTGGTGGAGCACTTCCTTGTCTATTATCAACAATATTTATTCCTTTTCATCATTTGTATCCACGATTACCCCACCAAGTAGCATCCTCATTCTCCAATATAATTCAATTGTCGAAAGGTATTGGCTCTACTTTCCAAAAATATTCCCCAAGGTTAGGAACTATATCTATCATCAATTAATACTTATAAATATGATAGACATCTACTCTCAATATCTACATTCACTTCAAAATCATGCAATTCATGTTCAACCTTCATGGGAAACGTTTCCTTGAATATGAAAGTAGAAGTATATGCCCTTAAGCAAGCTTGAGAGCCTCCAATCCCTTCTTGGATGCCACTATACCACTTTAATCATGCCCCCTTCCTAACCATTTATGCAAACTAATTGAGATAAATTGGACACACATATTGTAGTAGGGGCTGCAAGCTAGAGAGTTGAATAAATAACAAGGTGTGGGAGAATCACGACCTTTCCCAGTTTCCGTGGAAAGAAAGACAGAGAATGAATCAAAACAAATGTAGAGAAGGAAAAAACAAAAAAAGTACCTTCCGAATGATAGGTGTGAATCCATAAACAGACAAAGAGATGAGAAAATGAATGTGAATGATGGGAGAGGAATCATTTTCACCACAATCAAATTTCTCTATGCGGAAAATTTGTCATCCAGTATGGTCCATAAAATACCCATAACCACTCCCATGCTACTTCAGTAAAACACTATGAATGTATATTAATTAAGGCTGGTAGGGTGACACATATAACTTAATTATAGAGTGAGGTGATGGAACCCATAGTGTTCCTCGCCTCACTTTATCTGGGGGAGATAAATCATAATTTATAATGCATTAAAATACATATATAAGGGCATAGCTTGAGGTAGAGTTCTTTAAGAATGATGCAAATTAATGTAATAGGTTGAGTAGCCTAGACTAGCTAGATTATCAACCAATTTACTCCTTTTTTAGCATACATGAGAGGGGTGTAGAACTCAGATGGAGGGAATAATATTTGTAATTATGAAAAGAAAAAAATCCAACCTCCAACGACAAGATATTTTTTTTTGGATCAAATCCATTAATGATTCTTTTAAAAGAAGAGAATGTCTCGTGACCCTTCATTTAAATAATTTACAAAAGTTGTTTATTTTCACATATAAAAGACTCTTTTTTCTATCGCATAGAATTCGTTCTTGTAATTGTAGTTGATTCCAAAGAATTGTATGTAAAGGAAGAGAGTTCTTCCTTTCCCATATCTAAACACTGCTACAAAATGCTTGTACTAAGATTTCCACTAGAGGCCCCATTAAATTTAACTTGATGAGCCTTTGGTTCAAATAATATCGAAAGTTTGGAGAAGAGATCAAGATAAGAGGAGCTAGAAGTTGTCAAAGAAAGAGGAGAAAAGTGGAGGTGTTCTAAATCAATGCGTCTACTGGGGAAGCTTTCTTGTCTTCATTGGTCCAATATTGGAGGAAGGATGTTTCATGAATGCCTTGTTTGATCTTACCATAAACTATTTTTGGAGTTGAAGCCTTATTCTAAAATATTATTCCATTGTATTCTTAAAATGTATTCCATAAAAAGAAACTTGCTAGAAGGAACTATGCTCTATTTACAATAGGGTTATAAAATTCCATTTTCCACCATAGTTCAAGTATAAGTAAGAGTTTGTACTACTTCTTATTTTATTTCCTTAATAATAGTAATACATTATTCTATAGCTCATTAGAGAGTGGGAAATAATTAAGTACATGCTTAGAATCTTTTGAATTATCCTAATAGAGTAAATAAATGGATGGCCCTTCAAATCCCTTATAATTATATCACTACAAGGAAAGACCCTCTAGCGAAGGTTATAAAGGAGGTTTTAGTGTTATAAAATTGGCCAAAATTTTCAAAAACACATTTTCTACAACATCTGTTTATGGTTACTTAGGTTTTGGTGGAGCTTTCAACGGAAATTCAACACAACTAAAAAAACTAGGCGGCCGGAGGTTATTATGGATGTTTTTTCATCAGGGCACTACTAAGGTTTCAACGCACCGGTGTGTGTCATCTAGAGGGTGGCCCCGGGGTGGTCGAAGGTTCCTACATCGGGCCGTCAAGGTATAAAACCGCACTGGGCACAGTGTTGGTGATACAACGCATGGGGCCGTACCAATTGGTCTTGGGATTTGTGCGGTGCCCATAAGTCATCTCAACACACCGGTACGTAGAATTATAGAAATGCACTGGTGCGCTGTATCAGACAAACGCAACGATATTTATAATTGGTATTGGTATTTGTGCAGTGCCCATACGTTGTACAAATTCACTGGTGCGTAGTCTCACATAAAAACACCGGTGTGCAGTATTGCACAAACGCACCAAGATTTTGAATTAGTTTTGGTATTTTTGCGGTGCCCATACGTCATAGAAACGCACCGGTGCGCTGTAGCATACAAATGCACCGGTGTACAGTAACTGACACACACCATGGAAAATTTTAGGGGCTAATATTGACAAGTGGGCTATTTTTTCATGATTTAAAAAAAAAATATTCGCCAATTTTCATTTTTTCTAAATGTTATTCGCCCAAATTTTGTAATATAATTTTTTTTTACGTTAAAAATCACCAAAAATTTATAGAGACTAGATATAAGATCATTATAAATTTGAATATGTTTACAAATATGTCATTGAACATTTTATAGTTTGCATATTGATGACCATTAAGATTCACCAAAGTTTCTAAATTTCAAGATACGTTTCCATTCTTAAAATTTTCCCTGACACACACCGACGTTCATTTTGCATTTTTTAGAAACTTCAACTTGTGACAGTGCAATTATTGTGATTTTTCTAAATTCATTATTCATCAAAAGTCGACAAATCTTATAACAATATTCATATTAATTAAATTTTTATTTAATGCATTTTGAATGTGATGTTGAACATCAATAAAATTTGTCATATCAAATGGTGGCTAAAACATTTTTTTGAGCCTTCAAGAAACACTTTTATTGCTAAAAATATTATCTCTTGAAGACTCATGAAGACATCATGACTTTTGTCCAAATCTTCACTGTTGTTTCCATCTTAAAAACTCAACTTCGCCGATTTCATCGAGGAAATACCGCCGCAGCGCATTTTTCCCCTCCTTCCACTTCCAAAACTAACCTTCATTTTTACCCCTTTCATTCCCATAAACTTCCTCTATTTTCCCTTTGTTTCATTTCACCTTTCATAAAAATGCTTTTCACTGAGTTTAAAACTCCTTTTTAGACTCTGCCGAAACCACCGAATCCCTAGAAAACTTGAAAAATTTCATTAAAAATGCCTTTTTTAATTTTAGAATTAAGCCCCCTTGGGCTAAGTCCTAACCACTCCCCCACCGTATGCCCATGGTGCTAAGACCAAACGCTAAGTCCTTTTCGGCGCTTATCGCATCACACAAATCCAAGCGCACAAGTCTTTGTGCCATTCCGAAAGTTCTGATGTGATTAAGCCCTGTGCTTATATCCTCCGATCACATTATTATCTCATAAACCCTTTTGTCCCACACCCGGCGCTTAAAACATTGAAATAATTTGTCTCCGATGTGTTTTTCCATTTGCAAAATAAAAAACCCACTTACCTAAGTTTTTGGTTTAACTCGCCAGAACCATGTGTTATAATTAAAATGGGTAGATTGAAAAGTCCCAAAGCACAATTGCATCGGAGAAATTCACAATGGGTAGATTGAAAGACCCGCATTGAAACTTCCGATGCGATTAAGTCCCTTTATTAAAACCCTGCCCCATCCGCTTTCTACTCCATATAAATTTTACCCGAGACCAAATGTTAAATATCCCAAGGCGGCAATCACATCGCAAAATTCCAATGGTTAGATTGAAAAGGCTGAAGGCCTGACCTTCTAATTCCGATTAGTCCTTTTTTATATGCGCCCTGGGCATATTTCATTTCATATAGACCATGGCCCCGCAGGCGGGCGCCAAGCCATATTATATATGTATCCCGCCCATACCATAAACCTTTGTTTTATTTAAATTTTTTGGGTTTTCATACATTATAAAGGGTTTCTGCCAGTTCGCTTTTGAAAGAAATCTCCGTCGTTGATCTCGAGCTGATCAAACAGCCCACGCTACATCGGATCGGCAATGATTAAAGGTGCATTTCGCAGATGTTGTTTCTCCCTGCCGATTGACGATTACCCGATCAGTCGTCAGCCGCTGATCTCCTCCTCCCTTTCCTTTGATCCAACGGCCCTCGTTCGCTCTGATCACAAGTATTTCCTCCGCTTTTCGAACCCCTTCAATTCAACTCCCACCATCGGACTGGACTACAGATCGACGATCTATTACGACCACTCATCAAATTTTTTCAAGGAAAATCACAATAGAGAATTTGCATGAGCCGCGTTTTCGAACTGCCTACAAGCAAAATTATCAAGATATTCAAACTGATCAAGGACGTGCTTAAATAGAAAAGAAGCTCCATATAGCCGTTATTGTACAATGGCTATATGGAGCTTATTTTTCTATTTAAGGTGCGTCCTTGATCGGATTTCGTATCTTGTCCTGATGATGAACCACACTGGCTGGTTCGAAACACGTTGACACAAAATTATCTATTGTGATTTTCACCAAAAGATTTGATAATTAATTTATGGGTCTACATTTAATCGCATCAGATCTTTTCATCAGTTGCGTTTTTTAACATTTGTTTTTCCCCCGCCGATTGTGAACCTCCGATTGGATCTCATCCACGTGTCCAGATCGGACTCCCATTTCTTCCCCTCATGGTTTCATCGCCCTCCGCCTTTCACCAAGGGGCTTTTAAAAAGTAGTCTTCACCATTGATCTCATAGGTCGATCTTATCCGACGGCCCACGATCATCCTGAGCCCCAAACTCCGTTTTTAACCCTTTTCACTCCAAAGAAAAGGTTTTAAAACCTTTTTCGTTGCATTTTCTCTCGTTTCACTATGAAGCGGCCTTTCCACTTTATGTTTCCTTGACTGTTCACCTCCTTTGATCACTGCGAGATCAACGGGTCCGACTTATTCTTCCCTCTACTCTCCTTTAACCTCCGCAAACAGATCCCAACTGTTGGATGTTGCCATCCAACGGCCACGCTCCTCCTCGCACCCTCTGAAGCAGTAAAACCCAAATAACGCAGGATTACATAATTAGTTTTGTATTTTTCAGATGTTTAATGGTTTATCCATCAGGTTAGAGAAAAGCGTCATACGGAATGACGGTTCCCATGCCATTGATTCATAAAAGGAAAACCATTCGCAAGGTTCAAGATCCACGTCTCACGATGCTTCATGGGCATTGATGCTCAGGACTTCAGGAAAGACCGCACATCAATAAGACACAGTGAATGAAATCACAATCAAAGAGTATCATTGTTGAAGACAAAAAATACCATAACAGAAGATTGAAGACAAATTTATGGGGATTACGGCTAATATTGATTATCAAAAGCCTAATCCTCCAAATTAAAACATAGTTAAAAGAAAATCATAAGTGTTTATCACACAGAAAGGCCTCCACCGCCACATCAGAGGCCAATTGATTCCTCCCAGCTAACACAAAGCCACCTGTGCCTTAAAGCATGTAAATAGAGGCCGAAGTTATTGATCAAAATCAGATATTTGCCTCAATGCACCCAAATAGGCTTAATTTCGCTAAGGAACTTAATGCAAAATATCGAATGGAGTTACTACAACATGACATGTGAGCCTCAAAAGTCAACAAAGGCTCCCACCGAGCTTAATTCATAAATGTAAATCAATCAATACGTACCGAACATCTAGAACTTTCTTCATTGGAGCCCCTCAAAGGCCGAGGAGTACTAATTCTGTATTAATTGACTCAAGATATATTTTATTAGATCCCACCTCCTCATTCTTCTATAAATACTTCTGTAGAGGATGAGAAATTGTTGGTTGTAGAACTTTGAAATATACTTGAGCTGAAACTCCTACTTGTAAATAGTGTTCACTAGCTCTTGAAGCTCTGCTGGTGATAGATGAAGTTAGTCTACGAAGTGTAGGTGATTGGCAAATCCAAAGCATCGACTTAAAGTCAGAATCGGTTTGGAGCATCAATAGAAGCCGATTTATAGGATCCTGCCCATGTCAATGATGCTTCTTATTGTAAAACGTTATTTTATTTCTCGTTTTCACTTTGTTCACCTTCTTCTTATAAAGAAAAACAATTATAGAGTTAGGATTTACCGATATCGCATTCTCTGATCGAAAAATCTTTATCTATATAAGCTTCCTCCGAATTGTGTTATCTATGAATGATTTAATTCAGTTTAAGCATTAGGAATGTTGGCGTTCCCTTGTCCTCCTGTTTTAGCTAATTATTATTCTTATAAGTTATTTTCATTTCATGTTAAGTAGAGATGAACTAAGGAAGATATGGTGTGCCCTGGTCCTAGTTTTATCCCAAAATACTATCTGAAAGTTTCCCTTGGAATGTGTTAAAAGATGGCTAGTTTCAAAGTACTTACCATATCTTAGACCATTCTTTGTTATCTAGGTTTTGTCTTGAAAGCTGGCCAAGTAAAGCAAGAGCTAGAGAGGATTTTGTAGAGCCCGCCGCCTAGTTTCTTCTCCAACAAACTTGCCTTCAAGTTTTCCTTTGTTTTTATGTGTTTTCTATTGAAAGTGTATCAAAGGTCAAGCAGTTTCGAAGTACTTACTCGATCTTAGTTTACTTTCATGTATTTCTTAAGTGTATGTCAAAAGCTGGCTAGTTTCAAAGTACTTACCAGATCTTGGGCTGCTCTTTGTTCTTCATCTGTTTATTTTCACCTTCTTGTTGTATCATTTCATTCCATAAATAAAACTTTAAGGATATATTTAGACATAGATGACTTACCCCATGGACCACTCTTTCCCCTTGTTATTTCAATTAAACCCTATTATGACTCCATATCCCAATGGACTAAAAACTGCAATTATCTATCTTTTTGTCCTAAGATTACTCTGATTGCTTGCAACTTCTCACCTTTGAAACTCTTTCCATTTGGGACTTTCCCTCAAACAATAATCATGCTCAACCATCCAAAAACAAAAAAAATCCTTGGCCTTCATAACTAGCCTAATATCATTAACCAAAACTTCAAAAAAAAATCCATCTGTGCACTTATTGGAGAGATCCCTCTCCGGATTCAGGAGGGCTAGATCCTAGGATCCCAAAGTGGTTGAAATGATTTTCTCCCTGCAAATGGGACTTTTCCAATCTTATTGACATAGAGTAAATACGCGACTTCGGTTTGGGACCTTTTTTGAGTGTTTTTTCGCCTAGGTACCTTTAAAACCTCGTGAAACCCTTCATTCAATAAAAATTTCGTTTAAAGGAGTAAAAGTACTTTTCAAGCACTACCAAGTAATGGCAATCATGATGAAACTTGTTTGAACTAAAGGATTAAACTAAAGTGTGACTCCTAGGATTCTCATAAGAGTTTATCTAACCTTGAAAGATCAACTGGCTTAGCCATAAGAGTAGACTGCCTTATCTCATAATCGTAGTTAAAGTTTTGAAACAGATGAAATACCTAAAAACCAAAAGGACTCAAAATTAACTTAGAAAACCCAAAATATTTTAGATTGGTATTCAATAAACATATAGGTGGACCATAAAACCTTACCTCTCGAAAAGAGCTAAAAATTCCACTTGGCGACCACAATCCTCTTACAAAACCTTAACACTCCACTTCGGGAAGAACCTTTATCATCGTAACATTGTTTAAAACTCGCTTAGATATTCGTAGGATTTGAATTTGTGAAATCGCATTAGCTGGACTCTTAAAGTCCGTCATATCTCGGGTTGAACTTTTCTTGTTTGGTTGGGTCTAAAAACAAAATAGTGGCTCCTAGAAAGATTCATACTAGAGCCTATCCCGACCCAAATCCACCCGAGATAGTTGGAGAAATCAGAAGTATCCTTAGGAAGTCTCCTAATATAAAATTTTCAATCGTTTTCGATCACTCCTTGAGAGCTAATTCAAGCTCCCTAAAATATTTTAGCTCTACAACAATTCACACCGACTTAGTAAATCCATTTAGAACTAGGTCATTCGATGATATAATTCAGCTAGACTTCCCGCTCTTCACTTTCATCCCTCGAAACAAGTGAACATCTTGTAGTAGAGAAACAACACCTCCCTCCCGATTTACATTTCCCACTTAGGTGTCTCTCATCCGAGATCAACTTAGCAATCTACTACCGTTCCATCCACATCTTCTCATCCTACATTCACTATTTAAACCACCCCACTTCAACCCACTTTACATTTTGTTAATCCACCTCTCAGATCCACCTCCACTCCCATATATCATGGCAAAGATAGTATGCTCCCTTAGTCCTTCCTATACCATTAGTCAATCTTCCACAGACTACTCTGGGCTTAAAATTCCATTATATCATGCTAGCACAGCAACTACATCACAACATGTGGATAAAATGAATGACTACTGACAACTTAAAATGAAATTGATGATGATTCTATCAAACTTAGAATATTTCGAGCTTAGGGGAGAAGTAAGAAAATGGTTTAAAGGCTTAACCCCCACAACAAATGATCTCCAAGCCTTCCATCAAAAGTTCCTAGACAAATGGAAGTAAAGAAGAATCATCTCCAAATCCTCTCGATTACAAGAACTCCACAAACACAAAGTGTACAAGCTTATTGTAATAGATTTACCATGATATATAATGCACTTCCCGCATCTAAAACTCCCACAAGGCACGCATTGAACAAATTTCTCGAAGGGTTAGACCCTAAGATGGCCTATCAACCGAGAGAGAGGACTCACAACTCTTGAAGATATGAAAAAAGGGGCTCTTGGCCGTGGAAGTTAACTTGATGGAGAAAAGAGTAAGAATGAAAAATGAGAAGAGAGGTCCTTCAGAGAGGAATCTACACCTTCTACTTCCAGCTCAAATATGGAAAGAATGATGGAGGAGATGATGAAGAGAATGAGAATCTTTGAGAGAACACAAGCAAATCAAAACTACTCCTCAGAAACCAGAATCCGTAATCGAATTTTAGAAGAAATCAACCTCCAAACAGACCTAGGGAAGATGATCAACACATCACTCCTCCCTTTCACCAAAATTATGTGAGTGAGGTTGAGGAAACGTATGAGCAAGCAGAGGATGCCGATATCAATATGTCAGGAGTAGATGATGATGAATTTGAGGTTCACTATGATAGAAAACAAGGTACACACCTTATGACAACAGAAGAAGATGAAAATTATCAAGACATGGAGAATGTCATCATAGAGTCTCAAAGAGAATATGACCTTATAAGTAAAACCAACAACAAAATCCCAACACCAAAACCTCCACAAGCCAGCAAGCACTGGGAACAAGCCGAAAGTTGTCAAACGTAAAGACAAGACAAGCAGCCGTAAATTCTGATAAAGGTAAAGAGAAAGGCAATCAAAACAAATGCTGTAAAATAGAGTAAACCTTTAGCAAGCATCTTCAATACTTCAACTAGTACTCCCCCAGCATTCTTGTCAAATGTAAATAAAACGAATCAAAGAAACATATTTTGTTGACAGGGTAGTTGTTAATAAGGATGAAACAAGTTCTTCAAAGAATCAAATGCATTTCAGTTTTTTAGAGTAGGAAATTTCAAGAATTAAAATCTTTGTTCCCTTAATCAGATAGCCGCCCAAAATGTATATAGAACCCAAATTTTGAAGGCTTTAAACATGGAGGATATTGAGACATCTACAAATAATCTTAATGATGACCACGTAACTTATTTTTGGTCCAAAGATTGAAGGTAGATATCAAGAGGGACATGTCGCTCCCTTTATGTAAGTTTAAACGTTCACTACAAGATCTCGCACGACGCTATGCACGACTCAAAGTGGGCTTCTAATAATTTAATGCCAAAAGTCAGATGAGAGCCCGCGAGTCTAGAAATCAATTGCATCTTATAAAGATCTTTACTCCATCGATTCAAGTAGAGTAAAATGTTTAGGATTGATTAAAGACTCGCGTTAACTTAGCCCAAACATTCCAACAAGTGTTTAGTTATGGATATAGTTGTAATGATGTGCCCCCAAAGTATGGAATGTTGTTATCAAGATCTGGGAGCTGTTACAAGGACTATGCGTATGGATATGAACGACGCAACCATCCCCGTTTCAAATGTGACAAGAAAATCCTTACAGGAGTCCCATATGCGTTACATGGTGACTAGTCAAGACATGCCTCAAAACTCTCCTTTCTATTCTCGTAAATACAGTTTCGATTCTTTTATCCCGTTTTAATGATGTGTCTTTCACTAAACAAGCCACGGTAACGTTAACCGATGGCCGATAGAGAGGAATAAGAAAACAATGTAAGTACAAACAGCTTCCTACATTTGAAAACATTAGCAAACCCAACATAGGTCTTGAGCTACAAGTCATGCGCCCTTTCGTTTTTGGAACTCGGAGTAGTCAAGAAAACAACCTCACCACGTTGAAAACCCGAGGTAAAGAAACGAATTCAACTAAGTACCGATATTCAAAATTCACCCAGAGCACTTTAGTTGAAGAGGACAACACCAAATAGATGAAATCGAAAATAGTCCTCTCGTGGAGTATGTATTTTGACGATCATGCACTAGAACCAACGCTCGGTGCAAACGTGTCCTTGGATTTGCAACATCGGTAACAACTACGTAAAGCAATTCGTAAATTAAACTTTCGTTGTTCTAGTAACATAGGCGAATATGAATCCCCTCGCTTTTAGGATTACATCTATTGAAAAAATTAGGAGCCAAATGAATTAAAGTTCATGGGGACTTGTAACTAATCATTAGTCAAGTCAACTAGGGATTACAACGCTAATCATCCCTAATTGGGGACTACCGAAACGATGTGGTGGACCTTTTAAAAACTTTCGAGGAGTCCCAATTGATTTTTGTCCCAAGAAAAAGAAATAAAGTGGCCCAAAACTTAGCCTATGCCTAGAACATGCTTAAAGCCATATGAAACCACAGACTACACAACTCGCATAAAATTCAGACTCATTCCTAATAACGAAAAATATTGGCAAGTGTTCGACAGGGACAAACAAATAAGACTTCATGCAATTCAAATGAATTCAACTACTGTGGGCTGGATTTAGATTATGTAACAGATTGCAACATTGAAGAAAATTTTTCTTGGTGAAGAAGAGTCGTCTCCGTCGATCTTGTTGATTTAAATCTTCGACGAGAAAAACTTCAAAACAAAACAGAATTGAATGCAGAGTTAGAACAAAGGAGCAGGACACCTCATAGCCTAATGATGAAAGTTTTCCAAAGGGTCCGGCACCTTTGGAAGGGTTTTTTGATTTTAACGATGTGGCTAAGAAGCCAAAACTCCGGAACCTATAGAGACCGAAGTGGAAGAGTGCAATATACCAAATTAAACTCGAAAATGATCAAACTTTCTAAGACTTTACCAAAATACATTAGACTCAAATACATAGAGTTGTTTAAATAGCTTTTCGATGTTTTTGCATGGAGTTACGAAGATCTTAATTCCTATGACACTCAAATAATATAGCACAAAATCCTCTCAAAGAAAACGAAAACCGTTCAAACGTAAACCGCGAAGAATAAACTCGTACAATCAGCTTTGGTTGAGAAGGAAATTAAAAATATGTATGAAGTCAGTATTATTGTCCCTATTAGATATTCCGAGGGGTACACATGGTGTCACCAGGAAGAAAACAAAGGAGATTAGGCTTTGTATAGACTTTAGAGATTCAACAAAGCGTCACTCAAGGACAACTACCCTTGCCCAAGATGGACCATATATTACAAAGGGTAGTTGGTTCAAAAGAATTTCTTTGCTATTATTCAGGGTACAATCAAAGTTTTAGTCCACTTTGATGATCAATTAAAGACTGATTTTACTACACCATGGGCCACTTCTATGCAAGGGGAAAATTCCCTTCGTCTAATAAATGCCTAACTTTTCAGAGCCATGGACATAGCATTCTCGTAATAACCGGGCTACTTCATCATTATATACCTTGATGATGTCGCCGTGTTTTCAAAAATAGATGAAGAGCACTTATAACATTTAAGAAAAGTTTTCGGTAAATGGAGGAAGTTTGGAATATCTTTAAACCCTAAGAAGACACTATTTGGGCTTCAAGAATGTAAACTCCTTTGGGCACATTATTTTAAGAGGGTATAAAGATAGATCCAAAGAGTGATCGAGGCCATATTGCAAATCTCTTATCCTCAAACATCATACAGAATCTTTCACGGAAAGATTAATCCTTTTGAGAAGGTTCATACCCAAATTGGTCACTTCCTTAGGAATATAAAAAAAAAAATGCCGAAGAAGGAGAAAGGGGTAAAATGGACCTGAAGCAAAGAATTCCTTGAGTCGGGGTGAAAAGCGTTAACCAAAACACCTATCCTAATAAGTCCCGATTTTTCCAAAGATTTTTATATTTTGTCCTTCGACGTAACATACAATGTTTTACCGTCCTTTATTTAAAATCCACAAGGACAAGAGTATCTATCAGACATTTAGCAAGGCATTGAGGGATGCTCCTTTCAAGTATAACATTATGGAAAAGCAAGATTTTTCTTTGGTTAAGGCTTTAAAAAATTTCAGAGTATACATCCTTCACTCACATCATCAAGCTTTTGTCCCTCAACGTTTGTTAAAGGCATTATAACACAGACCCGTATGGTAAGAGAGGTAAGTGGAGTGCGATTATTCTTGAATATGATTTAGAAATAAAACCCACTCAACTCATCAAAGACTAAGGTCTAGCTAGGTTAATGGCCGAATGAAATTTGAAGTTTTTGATATTAATATGATTAACGTTTTAGAGGGCTGCCAGTTGTCTTCAACTCCCATCATAGAAGACCAAGATTATGAATTCTCCTTGGTATGGTGATATTTATGTTTTTCTTAATTTAAATACACTCGTCAGTTTCTGACAAAAACAAAGGTAAGGTTTTTGAAATTGAAAGCCGTAAACTATTGCATTATAGATAGATGTCTTTATCGGAAAATGCAAGTGTATATCACAAATGTTTATTTCATGATGTAGAGAAGGTTACAGGAGTTCCACGAAGGGGAGTGTGGTGCCATTTATACTAGAAAACAACAAAGCCTAACAAAATCTAAGGGCTAGTTACTATTGGCCTACTCTTTTCTTGATATACACAAGATGATAATTGCCCGTCATAAATGTCAAGATTTTGAAGGAAAAATGAAGTTGCTACCTCTACCTCGCATCCAATCACCGTTGAAGCTCCTTTTCAAATGCTGGGGACTTGATTTCATAGGTGAAATCCATCCACCTTCATCCGCTTCAAAGATAGATGGGATTGTCACCGCTACGTACTACTATACTAAATGGATAGAATCCTTCCCTTATAGGCAAGCTAAATGAGTCCGTTATTATAAAATTTATAGAGACTTATATTCTCTAGATTTATTGCCCCACCAATATCATCACCGATAATGTAGCAAAGATTTGGATCCAAGAAGATGGTTGAGTTCGTCAATATCGTATAACATTGGGGCATTCCACCACCTATTACCCTCAAGGTAATGGAATTGCAAATCCTCAAACAAGAGTTTGGTGAATATAATCAAGAAATTTTTGGAGGACAACAAGAAGTCTCGCGCACAAAGCCGGTTCATGCACTTTAACACAGACACATCAAGAAATCTATTTGTATGTCACCATTCCAAACCTTCGTATGGTAATCGATGCAATATTTCCAACCACTTTGGTGTACCAGCGATGAAGTCGACTCAAGAGTTGAAAATCAAGATAATTACATGATCGAAGGATAAATCAAACTATTCATCTTTAGCAACTAGAGAGGAGGTTTATAACAAAGCATCGTGTATAGGATAGCATCAAAAAGCTTTTGACGTAAGAACAAAGGCCAACAATTTCAAAGTTGGGGACAAAGTTTTAAAGTGGGACTAAAGGAGGGAAGACAAGGGCAAGCATGGAAAATTTGACAACTTATGGCTTGGTCGTTACTTCATTCATTCCCATTGCCAGTAACAATGCCTTTTTCTTACAAGAGTCAATGGAGGCACTGTTTGGGGGTCCCGTCAATGGTAGGATGCTTAAGCATTACTTTTGATCCATGTCATGTTTTGAAAGCCTTTTTTATATTTTTTCCATTATAAATATCTCATCCACCATCGCATTCAAAGTTAGAAAATACAAAAATGCAAAAACAATACAAGAAAGAAAAGAGGGAAGATTGTAAAACAAGAAAGGTATAGCCCCGTACCAAAAAAAGAGAGAAACAAGTTATGAAAGTGTGAAAACTTAAATGCCACCTCGAAAAATTCTAGTTAGTCAAAATTTAATCTTGACTAATTGGTTTTAAATTTACTCTACGTATAGGATAGTGAATTTGATTTTCCAACCATTTAATCTCGTTTATCGCAGGGTAGTTGAAGCTAGAAATGAAAGGTTCAAACATGCTCAAAATCCGAACTCCGAGTTTCCAAAAAAGAATGACTTAACCTGTTTTATTTTTCCGAGTCAAAAATAGATGTAAAAATGGTTCTAATCACGTCTTAAAATCTAAACCAGAGAAATAAGGAAAACAACTCAAACAAGAGTCAAAACAAAATATATGTAAAAAGATGAAGGAAGTGCTTTCTAAAAGTGCCTTCCATTTTGATTTGATTTTCTATGAAATAATATCTATGTCAAGCTTGTCTTTTATGCCATAGACCAAAGATCAAGTTAGACCGTTCAATCCCCGACTTGTATGCTTTAAATTGTACGTGTAGAAATTAGAGAAATAAAAATCTGATTTGTTTAATCCTAACAGATTAGTAGATTAGGTAGAGAAACATATGGGCTCAACCGTTAACTGAAGTTCATGGAGAAATAAGGAGTATAATTAGATTAGTTTTATGCTTTCAAAAAGAATAAATGTTGTAAAGAGTTTTCCAATCCAAGGCACTCTAAAGAAGAAAAAAATGTTAGATCAAGAGGGATTGCAGTAGAAAAGTCATTACGAAATATCCATTGTTTTTGTAGTCAATATGTTTTCTAACACCAAAAGAAGATCATTCAAGTAAAGAAAGACAAACAATGGATGAGGCAAGGCAATTAATCAGCCTCCCAAAGAATGCAAGTCCGGGTTCTTCATGCCTTCAAGAAGGCACCATCCCCAAGTGGAGTTTCACTGTTAGCCACCAATAAAATGTCATCATATCAAATGGTGGCTAAAACATTTTTTTTTGAGCCTTCAAGAAATTCTTTATTGCTGTAGTCGTTATCTCTTGAAGACTCATGAAGACATCATGCCTTTTGTCCAAATCTTCACCGCCGTTTCCATCTTAAAACTCGAACTTCGTCGATTTCATCAAGGAAATATCGTCGCAAAAGGCCATTTTCCTCCTTCCTACTTCCAAACTAACCTTCTCTCTTTTTACCCTTTCATTCCCATAAAATTCCTCTATTTTCTCATTGTTTCATTTCATCTTTCATAAAATCCTTTTCAATCGAGTTTAAAACTCCTTTTAGACTCCGGCGAAAACCATCAAATCTCTTGAAAACTTGAAAAATTCATTAAAAATGCCTTTTGAAAGTAGATTATTAAGCCCTTGGGCTAAGTCCTAACTAATTTGACCGTATGGCCATGGTGCTAAGACCAAATGCTAAGTCATTTTCGTGCTTATCGCATCGCACAAATCCAAGTGCACAAGTTCAGGCCATGCCGAAAGTTCCGATGCGTATTAAGCCCCGTGTTTATATCCTCCATCATTATTATCCCCCCCCCCCCCCCCCCCCCCCCGTGGTTTGTACCCGCTTAAAACGTTGAAATAATCCATCTCTCCGATGTGTTTTTCCCTTTGAAAAATAAAAAACCGACTTACCTAAGGTTTTGGTCTAACCCACCAGAGCCATGTGTTATTATTAAAGTGGGTATATTGGAAAGCCCAAGCGCAATCGCACGATAAATTTACAATGGGTAGATTGAAAGACTCGCATCGAAACTTCCGATGCGATTAAGTCCCTTGTTAAAACCCCACCCTCCGCTTTCTACTCCATAACTTTCACTCAGACCAAATGTTAAAGATCCCAAGGCGCCAATCGCATTGCAAAATCTCCAATGGTTAGATTGAAATAGCTCGAAGGCCCGACCTTCCGATTTGTTTGGCCCTTTACTATATGCGCCCGGCATATCGTATTTGATATAGACCATGGCCCCGCAAATGGGCGCCAAGCCATATATATATATATATATATATATATATATATATATATATATATATATATATATATCCCACCCATACCATAAACCTTTGTTTTATTTAAATTTTTTTGGGTTTTCATACATTATAAATGGTTTTTTCCAATTCACTTTGAAAGCAATCTCCGCCACCGATCTCGAGCTGATAAACATTCCGCGCTACATCGCATCATAAATAATTAAAGGCACATTTCCGCGATGTTTTGTTTTCCCTCCGATTGACGATTCCCCATTAGTTACTCGCCGATCTCCTCCTCCCTTTCCTTTCGATCCAACAAACTCTCGCTTGCTCCAATCACAAGTCTTTCCTCCGCTTTTGAACCCCTCTGATTCAACTCCCACCGCCGACCTGACCAGACGTGACGCGTCTACATTTAATTGACTGTGATCTTTCATCTATATTTTTTAACATTTGTTTTTCCCCCACCGATTGTGATCCTCCGATTAGATCTCCATTCATCTATATGTCCAGACGATTGGCCCCATTTCTTCCCCTCAATGGTTTCATCGCCCTCCGCCCGCTTTCAAATTAAGGCTTAAAAGTACTTTCGCCATCGGGATTCGTAGGCCGATCTTATCCGACGACCACGATCATCCGAAGCCCCAAACTTCATTTTTAACCCTTTTTCCCGCAAAGCAAAGGTTTTAAAAGCTTTTTCTTACCGCATTTTCTCACATTTCACTATGAAGCCGCCTCTTCCACTTTATGCTCTGACCATCACCGTCTTGATCACTGCATGATCAACGGTCCGACTTATTCCTTCCTCTCGCTTCCTTTAACCTTCGTAAATTGATCCCAACCGTCGGATGTTTCCATCCAACAACACGCTCCTCCCCACACCCTCTAAGCAAGAAAACCCAAATAATGCAGATTATAATTAGTTTTGTATTTTGTATGTTTAATGGTTTAATCATTGTTTTAGAGAAAAAGGTCGAAGGTCAGGGGAATGATCAGTTCTATGCTATTGATTCATAAAGGAAAAACCATTCGCAAGGTTCAAGATCCACATCTCACATGCCTCATGGGCAAGGATGCCTTAGAGCTCAAGGAAGATCGCACATCAACAAAGGACATGTTGAATGAAATCACAATCAAAGAGTACCAAGACGAAGACAAAACATGTTCGTAACAAAAGATTGAAGATGTGATTTGTGGGATTACAACAAGATTGATTATCAAAGGCCTAATCCTCCAAACTAAACACAACTTAAAATAAAATCAAGGTTTTTATCACATAGAAAGGCCTCCACCGCCACACGTAGGCCAATTGATTCCTCCTAGCTACCACAGCCACTCTGAAGAAAGTAAACAGTCAAGATGATCAAATCGATATTTCCCTCAACACAACCAAAGAAGGACTCATAATAAACTAATGCAAAATATCAGCAGAGTTACTGAATACACACTGCAGCCTCAAAGCACAAAGGCTCCCGCCGAGCTTAATTCATAAATGTGAATCCCACACACACCGAACATCTCAGAACTCTCTTCTATCAGCCCTCTGTGTGCCGAGGAGTACTACTCCCGTACACACTCCAAGAGATCTTTTATTAGAGCCCACCTCCTCATTCTATAAATATTTCCGTAGAAGATGAGAAATTGTTGGTCATGAATTTGAAATATACTTTAGCTTGAAAACTCACGTAAATAGTGTTCACCGGTTCTTAAAGCTCTTTCTTGTGATAGATAAAGTTAGTCCGGGGAAGTGTAGGTGATTACAACTAAAGTACTGGACTGGGGTTACAACTAGTTTTTACATCAACATGTTTATTTATGGGATCCCGGTCTACGTCAATCCAAGGATGTCATTTCTTATTGTAAAACGTTATTTTACCCCGTTTTCACTTTGTTCACCTTCTCTTATAAAGAACAACAATTATAGAGTTAGGATTTAATGTATATTAGCAATTTTCTTCCACCTGTAGTAATCTTTTATCTATATGTTTTCTCTCCGAATCAGGTTATCTAAGAATGATTTAATTCAATTTAAGTTAAAGGGGAATGTTGGCGTTTCCTCATCCTCTGTTTTTTATTTAATTAACATCTTTATGCTATTTTCATTTCATGTTAAGTATGTATTTTGTGTTCAAAGAAGATATGGTGTTCCCTAGTCCTAGTTTTATCCCCCAAATATCGTCTCGAAAGTTTCCCTTTGGAATGTGTTGCAAGTTTGCCAGTTTCAAAGTACTTACCAAATTTTAGACCATTCTTTTCGTTATCTTGTGTTTGTCTTGAAAGTTTATCAAGTAAAGCAAAACAGCTAGGAGAGGATTTGTGGTGAGCCCTACCACAGTTTCTTCTCCAACGCTTCCTTCAAGTTTCCTGGCTTTTATATGTTTATCAGTGCTGCATCAAGTACGGCTAGCTTCGAAGTAATTACCGCATCCTAGTTTACTTTCATGTCTTTCTTAAGTGTATGTCAAAAGTCAAGCTAGTTTCAAAGTAGTTTTACTGATCTTGGCCGCTTTGTTCTTCTATTTATGATACCTTCTGTTGTATCATTTCATCTCATAAATAAAATTTTAAGAGATCCTTAGATATTGATGACTTTCCCCATGGACCACTTTGCCCCTTGTTGCTTCAATTAAACCCTTATGAGGACTCCATAGCCCAATGGACTAAAACCTTACTATCATCTTTTGGCCTAACCTTACTCGATTTCGTAACTTCTCACCTTTGAAACTTTTCATCTGAGACTTTCCCTCAAACAATAATCATGCTCAACCATCCAAAAAACAAAAAGAAAACCCCGCCTTCATAAATAGCCTAATATCATTAACCAAAACTTCAAAGACAAATCCATATGTGCACTTATCAAGAGATCCCTCTCCGATTCAGAGGGCCAGATTCAGATCCCAAAGTGGTTGAAATGATGTTCTCTGGGGAAGAGAATTTAAGACTGGTTTGACACAGGGTGCTAAAATATGATGTTTGATTAATTTGTTATATCATATCATAATTATTGTGATTTTTTAAAATTCATTATTCATCAAAGCCTCATTATCAATATATATCTTATAAAAATATTCATATGAATTAAATTTTTATTAGTTCATTTGAAAATGACAATGGAGAAAGCAATAACAAATTAAGACATATTTATTATATATATATATATATATCTATATATATATATATATATATATATATAAAACGCCTTTGTCATACAAAATGGTAATAAAGATGGTATCCCTTTGTCTTTCAATTGGGACACCGTCCATTACATTAAACAAAATGTCCGATTTGACACAACAATAAATATTTCAAAAGCATAAAACGTCTCGCTTTGATATCCAAACATAGTGATCATCATTCTTCGCTTGAACCGTTGTCACCGCTAGAGCTACTTCCATGACTTGGGTTATTTTCAGGAATTTTTTGTTCACTAGTAAGTTGATTATTTTCTTCTTCACCTTCCATATATAAACATAAAAATAAACTCGAAATGAGTATATACATTGGTGAGAATAATGAAAATTTCAATATTAAATAATATACGTCAATTTAAATCGAATGAAAATGATGTACCATAGCAACAAATGACTCATAAACTATGCACATTCTTTCAAAACCATGTATCATGCCATCTTTCAAAATTTCATCTGGCGTTAGCTCCATACTTTGTTTCCTCGCAAGTTTTATACCCCATAACAAATCATATATTTAATATAAAAGATTTTTTTGTTCTATTACTTATAGATGGAGCTAAGTAAAACAAGATCGATACATGCTTACAAATTCCACAATTAATTTCTAAATACTCATAACTCATATTTAATCCATAATTTCAATCAATTTGTCCGATGGTTCTTCTTTTGTATGTTAAGACTCCGTGTGAAGACATTCAATGATGATTTTTGTAAAACAACTTAAAAATAAAAAAATGAAATTTAGTTAAGTTGTTATAAGGAAGTAACATTTACTCACAAACTTAGATATCAACCCTTTTCTTCTTGTCGTCCTATTTTATGTGCCGAATCTACTCCATTTTGTTTTCTTTTCTCCAAGAAAATTTTGAAAAATTAATATTTAATGCTAAAGTGTTTATTTACTATACCTAATGATCAAAAAATTCAATGATTACATATTACATTCAAGAACATCGTTGTTGAGATGGTTCCCGCGATGCACTATGTGTCCATTTGTTCGACCATCTTCTTGTAAACCTTTTTGGACATTCCACGGCATATTTCGGTATCACCTCATGATATTTTGAGATTTTCATAATATTCTTGAAAATGTAACATGACAATAAACTATTTAGTTTTTAGATTGATATATGAAAAAGTAAATATAACAAAAGTGATATTTAAATAATTCTAGACAAAACATTTAAAGGAATATTACTTTTTCATTCCCTCTTTTTTTGTTGTTGTATGTTTTTATATTAAAGTCCGATATGTCTCATCGACCAATTCCTCGGCAACTCTTCCGTAGTTTAGATAAAATTTGGTTCTTGGAATCATTGGATTGATTTTTGTATTGTAAATGGAAATAACGTCTATACATTCATTCCACTAGATCCCCAAGCTTTTGTAAAAGCTTTTCCTCCTTTCTATATCCTCCTAACACCACTCCACATGAGCTTGCTGAGCAATTCATTTTCATTTGCATGTTCTATTTTTTTTTCTTTTCCTAGAACAATATTCCTTTTTTTAGTTGTTGGTCCTCAGAGAACATTAAACATATGTGAATTCATCAGACCGTTTGACACATGTTAATTTATCAATTGTAATTGTATTATTAATGAAAACTAAAAAGAATCATATTGGATCGATAGTATTTTTTCATTCACCCGATTCATCATTTTGCAATTTTTCCATCAAGCTTTTTACGCTCTTCTAGTCCTAGATAAAAAATAATCTTATAGAGCTTCGTCATTTTGTGGCTCGCATGATACACAAGAAACAATACATATTAGTTAAACTTACATATAGTTCAAAAATAATATTTTTTCTAAAGAATTTACAAAGAACTTGGCTTTTTGGCTTTTCTCGATGTGTTATCGCATTTTTATTTTGATCTCTTGTTAGTCATTTATTTATCAATCTAAAACTCCGTACTATATCATTCATTAATATATTTATAAATAAATTGTCAAATTTTTCTTGTGTAAAAAATAAATCTCAAGAAACTAGTGCGCCTTTCATGATGTACACGATTATCGGTACGGGGTACTGTAAACGCACCCTAAAAATAGTATAATAGATCGTACTATGTGTGGGGGTATTATAAATGCACCACACAAACAATATAATAGACCATACAAGGTTATCCCCGTAACATAAAGCACTAGTGCCCGATTTTAGATATGGCGCATTGATTTAATTTATTTATTTTAAAAAATTTTATTACTCAAGATTTGCGCTATGCACCATATAATACAACGCACCAATGCGCTCGATATGTAGGGTGCACCAATAAAAAAAATCCATTTTTTCAAAAATTCACACAAGGGTCGACATGGATTGGGATCCGATTATGCAAGTCTATTTTATTGGATGTCAATCTAAAATAAAAATCCCTAATTCTAAAATCACGTAAACAGGGAGAAGAAAGGGAAGAAACTAAAAATGAAAGGTTTAGGGTAGAAATGGATAAAACTAATAAAAAAAAGAAATTCAAACTATATCCATGAGATCGTTACAAATTTATTCTACAAGGTTTGAATCACCGTAGATTTGATTCTGACATCCGAATACTTCTATTCGAACATATTTCGCTACTCCACAATGATATCGTGCTCTTGCTCCAGGTATGTCTCCCGCAAATCTCTAGCCGAAACTTTTAGCAAGAATAGTGAAATAGTGAAAAGTGTCAGTATTTAATGATAAAAAAATTCAATGATTACATATTACATTCAAGAACATTTTTGTTCGAGATGGCTCTTCCTCACACGCAATTATGTCCATTTCTTTCGACCATCTTCTTGTACACCTTTTTGGACATTCCTACCGGCATATTTCGGTATCACCTCGTTTGTATTTTGAGATTTTCATAATATTCTTGAAAATGTAACATGATAATAAACTATTTAATTTTTATATTGATATATAAAAATTCAAATATAACAAAAGTGATATTTTTAAATAATTCGCATTAAACATTTAAAGGAATATTACTTTTTCATTCCTTCCTTTTTGGTTGCCGTATGTTTTTTATATTAAAAGTTTGATATGTCTCATTGAACAATTCTCTCGGCAACTCTTCTTGTAGTTTAGATAAAATTTGGTTCTTGGAATCATTGATTGGTTTTGTATTGTAAATGGAAATAACATCTATACATTCATTCCACTAGATCCCTCAAGCTGTAAAAAAATTTCTCCTTTTCGTTAACCTCCAACACCACTCCACATGAGCTAAGGAGAAATTCATTTTCATTTGCATGTTCTATTTTTTTCTTTTTCTTAGAACAACATTCATTTTTTGAGTTGTTGATCCTTTTTATAGAAAATTAAACATATGTGAATTAATAGATCAAGTTGACATATGTTATCTAATAATTGTAATTGTATTATTAATGAAAACTAAAAAAGAATCTCATATCGATCGATAGTATTTTTTCATTCAATTGATTCATCATTTTGCAATTTTTCCATCAAGCTTTTACGCTCTTCTAGTCCTAGATCGAAATAATCTTATAGAGCTTTGACATTTTGTGGCTCCTTTCGCATGATACACAAGAAGCAATACATATTAGTTAAACTTACATACGTTCAAAAATAATATTTTTTAAAGAGTTTAAGGTGGCTTTTCATTTTCTTGATTCGTTATCGTATTTTTATTACTTGATCTCTGTCGGCCATTTATTTATCATATAAAACTTGTACCATATCATTCATTAATATATTTATAAATATATTGTCAAATTTTCGTGTAAAAAATAAATCTAAGACACCGGTGTGTCTTTCATGATGTACACCGACATCGTGCATGGGGGTACTATAAACGTACCCTAAAAATGTGATAATAGATCAGACGTTGTGTGGGGTATTATAAATGCACCATACAAACAATATAATGCATCATACAGTTGTTATCCTCGTAACATAAAGCACTAGTGCCCTATTTTAGATATGGCGCATTGATTTACCATATAATACAAATGCGACAATGCGTTCGGTTACGTAGGTGCACTAAGGTGCAAGTCCATTTTTTCTAAAATTCACACAAGGGCCGACATGGATTGGGATCCAACTATGCAAGTCGCCTGCCTATTGGATGTCAATCTAAAATGAAAATCCCTAATTCTAAAATCACGTAAACATGGAGAAGAAAGGGAAGAAACAAAAAAAATGAAGGGTTTAGGGTAGAAATGGATAAAACTCGTTTAAAAAAGTAAAAAAAGAAGAAATTCAAATTTAATCAAGAGATCGCTTGAAATTCTATGCTACAAGGTTTGAATCACCGTGAGATTTGGATTCTGATGATTCAATACTTCTATTCAACATATTTCACAAGCCCACAATGATATCGCTCTCTTTGCTCTAGGTATGTCTCCCGCAAATCTCGAAATAAACTTTTAGCAAGAATAGTGAAATAGTGAAAAGTGCTTAGTGCTTTAATTTTAATTTAACTGCAAGAGCATTTAATAGTATTAATATTTTGAAAAGTGACTTCTTATTTAGCCAAAATCAACATCTTTATGTAAGTGATCTAATGATAGCTAGAAAGTTTTTGAATTTCATGTTAATTATTTATTGCTTGTATTTTAACTACCTAAACATAACTTTACTCTTAATTAATAGAAACCCATTCTCCCCGAAAAATGATAATAATTCAATGTGGTATATTACTTTTAATTTTAGTATTATCCATTAAGAAAAAAAAATATCACTCAAGATATCTTTTACTAGAAATGTCACTAATAAGATTTTGCGCAAGATTTAATTGAAAAAAATATCACTCAGTATTCTTTAGGTTTGGTATATACATATTAGCGTTTAGTGGTATAAGTGAAAAACGTGCGACAAACTAGATGCAAATCGTAATAATATTGACCCATTGACAAACGCACTGTAAAGCGAACAAAATTTCTAATTAATCTATATAATATTTGCACGGTACATCATGTGTATCTTTTAAAAAGATTGTGCATTCTAAATTTCGAACATTCTTGCCATTGTGCTAACTAGAAAAACCCAACCAATCTACATCCATGGTGGAGTTGGTCAATGCTGACATCAGCAAATGAAGGTCACTGGTAGTGGGTGGATTAAGTCAACTTTACGAAGGTGTCAAAGTCGTCGGTACAGTCATCTGCATCCGCGTTTGCTGTCTTTTATTGCGTTTTCCGCAACCATCACGATTGTGGAGGCAACTTCAAGTTTTCCGTTATTCGAATTGATAAAGGGATGACAATATTTGGAACAATCTACATACTAAATGCAATTAACATTTTTTTCTAAATAATTATATGTTATTTATGAAAATTGTTTTTAAAGTGTATATGATTTAAAGTGATTATAATGATAAGTCACAAAATTTATTTTATGACTGATGTTGAAAGTCCATCAAAGTTTGAATTTTTTTTTTTTTTTTCTTATTTTTGTTTAAAGGAAGACTATAATTTCAAGTAGGGATGGTGTTGGGAATTTGGGATATTTTTTTTTTAAATATATAAAATCGAGTGTTTGATCATTTTTTAAATAGCTAAAAATGAGATCAATACCTTAAAAAGAACCGCAGCACTTAAAATTTTGAAACTTGATAATTGTCATATAAATTTCCAAAAATGTACTAAAATTTCTTATACCATTTTTTTCTTAGACTAAATCATAGTCTACTTATTTAGGATTTTGAAAAATTATATATATATATATATATAAATATATATAAAATGGGAATTAAAATGTTGTGTATTGAATATAAAGAAAATATATTTTATTTTATTCTTTAATATTATGCAAATTACATATTCTTTGCTTTCTAAAGATTTTAAGTTTTATTAAATATAATTTAATTTAGGATTAATGTTGTGTTTAGAAGATATTATCTTATTCTTATTATTTATTTATGAGTTGTATCATATTTTTATTTTTATTTAATTGTCCAAATAAATTTAATGGTATTAATATTTTGAATATTGACTTTATTCAACAAGAACGTCTTTATGCCAATAATTTAGCGATGATAAATGAATCCTCTCAGGCCGCATACCAATTATTTTATACTTTTACTTTAACCACCTCCAAACATAATTTTACTTTAATTGCCGGAAACCCATCCCCAAACCGAAGATTGACTCGATATATTACTTTTAATTTTAAAACCTTCAAAAAAAAATATAAGATTAGGAAAAAACGATATAAGTGTATTGGTCATCTTTTTAATGTTATATTTCCAAATAGGCTTGTGATGAAAGTAAACTCTAACATATCCCTAGTAGTTAACTCTATCCAAGTGGCTTGTGATGAAAGTCAACTCTAACATACCCTTAATAGTTTACTCCATCTAAGTTGTTATTACTCGATGTAAAAATAAAGTTAGTGACTTTGTCATTCATAAGCTTTGTCTCGTTAAATTATTCACTCACATATAAAGTCGGGATATAAATATTTAATGATTATTAGTCAAGCTAAGATTAAGGAGATTCTTAAAAAATTATTTTGATCTTTAATAAGAAGTTGGGAGATTATTTCAATCAAATTAATCTTAGAGAAAATTACTTTTCAAAACATGCCTCAAACTTTGTCAATATAAATGCCAAAATCATAGAGTATAGATAAAATTTTTATTTTTATTTCATTTTATTTTGTAAGTTAATTTTCTATTATAATGAGAAAGTAACATTTTCCCCACAACCCTTCCTACTAGTGGCCTACCACTTGGGGAAGCCATACCACTTGTAAAATATAAGGGAAACTTAAAATTAAAAATAATATATATGTACAAACCAAATGTTCATATATATATATATATAGAAACCCAAGTATTAAGGTTTGATTCATATAAGAAGCTATAGATTAATTATAAGATAGACTAGAGAAGCCAATATTCATGGGCCTAACAAAACAAGAAAACTAAACAAATAGAGAAAACCAAATTCATATTGAAACTAGGTAGAAGTGGAGACGTCCACCTCAATGGGGTTGGTATTCCCCTAGCCGCAAGCACTTGGACCCTGAGTATGAGCAACATGGGATTCAATTGGCTTGAGTCTCACTCTCATTTTCCGGTGGAGCACTTCCTTGTCTATTATCAACAATATTTATTCCTTTTCATCATTTGTATCCACGATTACCCCACCAAGTAGCATCCTCATTCTCCAATATAATTCAATTGTCGAAAATACTCTACTTTCCAAAATATTCCCCAAGGTTAGGAACTATATCTATCATCAATTAATACTTATAAATATGATAGACATCTACTCTCAATATTCTACATTCACTTCAAAATCATGCAATTCATGTTCAACCTTCATGGGAAACGTTTCAATATGAAAGTAGAAGTATATGCCCCTGAAGCAAGCTTGAGAGCCTCCAATCCCTTCTTGGATGCCACTATACCACTTTAATCATGCCCTCTTCCTAACCATTTATGCAAACTAATTGAGATAATCGATTACACATATTGTAGTAGGGGCCGCAAGCTAGAGAGTTGAATAAATAACAAGGTGTGGAGAATCACGACCTTTCCTGGGCTTCCTGGAAAGAAAGCATGAGAATCAAAACAAATGTAGAGAAGGAAAAAAACAAAAAAGTAACTTCCGAATGATAGGTGTGAATCCATAAACGTAATAAAGAGATGAGAAAATGAATGTGAATGTGATGGGAGAGGAATCATTTTCACCACAATCAAATTTCTCTATGCGGAAAATTTGCTCATCCAAGTATGGTCCATAAAATACCCAGCAATCACTCCCATGCTACTTCAGTAAAACACTATGAATGTATATTAATTAAGGCCGGTAGGGTGACACATATAACTTAATTATAGAGTGAGGTGATGGAACCCATGTTGTTCTCGCCTACTTTATCCGGGGGAGATAAATCATAATTTATAATGCATTAAAATACATATATATGGGCATAGCTTGAGGTATGTTCTTTAAGAATGATGCAAATTATCGTAATAGTTGAGTAGCCTAGACTAGCTAGATTATCAACCAATTTAATTTTTTAGCATACATGAGGGTGTAGAATTCGTATGGAGGGAATAATATTTGTAATTATGAAAAGAAAAAAAATCCAACCTCCAACGACAAGATATTTTTTTGGATCAAATCCATTAATGATTCTTTTAAAAGAAGAGAATGTCTCGTGACCTCATTTAAATAATTTACAAAAGTTGTTTATTTTCACATATAAAAGACTCTTTTTTCTATCGCATGTATCTGCTCTTGTAATTGTAGTTGATTCCAAAGAATTGTATGTAAAGGAAGAGAGTTCCTTCCTTTCCCATATCTAAACACTCGCTACAAAAATGTCATATCAAGATTTCCACTCGAGGCCCCATTAAATTTAACTCGATGAGCCTTTGGTTCAAATAATATCGAAAGTTTGGAGAAGAGATCAAGATAAGAGGAGCTAGAAGTTGTCAAAGAAAGAGGGAGAAAAGTGGAGGTTTTCTAAATCAATGCTGCCTTCTAATGGGAAGCTTTCTTGTCTTCTCATTGGTCCAATATCGGAGGAAGGATGTTGTTTCATGAATGCTCATTTCGATCTTACCATAAACTATTTTTGGAGTTGAAGCCTTATTCTAAAATATTATTCCATCAGGATTCTTAAAATGTATTCCATAAAAAGAAACTTTGCTGAAGGAACTATGCTCTATTTACAATAGGGTTATAAAATTCCATTTTCCACCATAGTTCAAGTATAAGTAAGAGTTTGTACTACTCTTATTTTATTTCAATAATAGTAATACATTATTCTATAGCTCATTAGAGAGTGGGAAATAATTATACATGCTTAGAATCTTTTGAATTATCCTAATAGAGTAAATAAATGGATGGCCCTTCAAATCCCTTATAATTATATCACTACAAGGAAAGACCTCTAGCGAAGGTTATAAAGGAGGTTTTAGTGTTATAAAAATCGTCAAAATTTTCAAAAACACATTTTCTACAACATCTCGTTGGTTACTTAGGTTTTTGGTGGAGCTTTTAACGGAAATTCAACACAACTAAAAAAACTAGCACTTCGAAGGTTATTATGGATGTTTTTTCATCGCAAGTAATCTACTAAGGTTTCAACGCACCGTGTGTGTCATCTAGGAGGGTGGCCCCGGGTGTCGAAGGTTCCTAAGACGGCCGTCAAGGTATAAAACCGCACCGGGCACAAGAGCAGGATACAACCATGGGGCCGTACCAATTGGTCTGGGATTTGTGCTAGTCTTTACAAGTCATCTCAACACACCGGTACGTAGAATTATAGAAATGCACTCGGTGCGCCGTATCGGCATAAACGCAACGATATTTATAATTGGTATTGGTATTTGTGCAATGCCCATACGTCGTACAAATGCACCGGTGCGTAGTCTCACATAAAAACACCGTGTGCGCATTGCACAACGCACCAAGATTTTGAATTAGTTTTGGTATTTTGCGTGCCCATACGTCATAGAAACGCACCTAAGCGCTCGTAGCATACAATGCAACGTGTACAAGAATCGACACACACCATGGAAAATTTTAGGGGCTAATATCGACAAGTGGGCTATTTTTTCATGATTTAAAAAAAAATATTCGCCAATTTTCATTTTTTCTAAATGTTATTCGCCCAAATTTTTGTAATATAATTTTTTTTTACGTTAAAAAATCACCAAAAATTTATAGAGACTAGATATAAGATCATTATAAATTTGAATATGTTTACAAATATGTCATTGAACATTTTATAGTTTCGTATATCGATGACCATTAAGATTCACCAAAGTTTCTAAATTTCAAGATACGTTTCCATTCTTAAAATTTTCCCCGACACACACCGATCGTTCATTTTGCATTTTTAGAAACTTCAACTTGTGACAAGGTAATTATTGTGATTTTTCTAAATTCATTATTCATCAAAAGTCGACAAATCTTATAACAATATTCATATTAATTAAATTTTTATTAATGCGTTTTTTAATGTGATGTTTGGATTAATTTGTTAATATCATTTCATAATTATTGTGATTTTTTAAAAGTCATTATTCATCAAAATTCAACACATATATATCTTATAACAATATTCATATGAATTAAATTTTTATTAGTGCATTTGAGAATGAAAATGGAGAAAGCAATATATATATATATATATATATATATATAAGACAGTCTTTGTCATACAAAATGGTACAGTTATTGGTATCCCTTTGTCTTTCAATTGGGACACTATGTCCATTACATTAAAAAAAATGTCTGATTTGACACAGAAATATTTCAAAAAATACAATGCCTTGCTCTGATATCCAAACATAGTGATCATCATTCTTCACTTGAACTACTGTCAATGCTATAGATACTTCCATGACTTGGGTTATTTACAAGAATGTTTTTCTCACGGTGTTGATTATTTTCTTCTTCTTCACCTTCCATCTATAAACATAAAAATGAACTGAAATGAGTGTATATACATTGGTGAGAATAATGAAAATTTCAATATTAAATAATATACATCAATGTAAATCAAAAAGAAAAATGACGTACCATAGCAACAAATGACCCATAAACTATACACATTCTTTGAAAACCATGTACCATGCCATCTTTCAAAATTTCATCTGTTGGCGCAGTTCCATACTTTGTTTCCTACAAGTTTTATACCCCATAACAAATCATATATTTAATATAAAAGATTTGTTTGTTCTATTACTTATAGACGGAGCTAAGTAAAACGAGATCGATAGATGCTTACAAATTCCACAATTAATTTCTAATATGCCAACATATACTCACAACCCATATTTAATCCAATTTCAATCAATTCATCTGATGGTTCTTCTTTGTATGTTAGCACCTATTTGAAGACATTCAATGATGATTTTTGTAAAACAACTTAAAAAATAGAAAAATGAAATCTAGTTAAGTTGTTATAAGGAAGTAACAATTACTCGCAAACTTAGATATCAACCCTTTTCTTCTTTGTTGTCCTATTTTATGTGCTGAATGGGTTCCATTTTGTTTTCTTTTCTGCAAGAAAATTCTCGAAAATTAATATTTAATGCTAAATTGTTTATTTATTGTACCTAATGATCGAAAAATTCAATGATTACATATTACATTTGAAGAACAGTTTTGTTGAGATGGCTCCTCCTGCGATGCAATTTTGTCCATTTCTTTGACCATCTCCTTGTACACCTTTTTGGACATTCCTACTGGCATATTTCTGATATCACCTCGTTCATCTTTTGATATTTTCATAATCTTCCTAAAAATGTAACATGATAATAAACTATTTAATTTTTATATTGATATATAAAAAGTAAATATAACAAAAGTGATATTTTTAAATAATTCTAGACAAACATTTAAAGGAATATTACTTTTTCATTCCTTTCTTTTTTTGTACATTTTTTATATTAAAAGTCTGACATGTCTCATTGACCAATCCTCTGGAAACCATTCCTTTAGTTTAGATAAAATTTGGTTCTTGGAATCATTAATTTGGTTCTTGTATTGTAAGTGGAAAGAATGTCTATACATTCATTCCACTAGATCGCTAAAGATTTTGTAAAAAAATTTCCCCCTTTCGTTAACCTCCAACACCACTCCACATGAGCTAAGGAGAAATTAATTTTCATTTGCATGTTCTATTTTTTTCTTTTCTTAGAACAACATTCCTTTTCTGAGTTGTTGGTCTCTGTAAAAAATTAAACATATGTGAATTAATAGACTATTTTACACATGTTATCTAATAATTGTAATTACATTATTAATGAAAACTAAAAAAAAGAATCTCATATTGGATCGATAGTATTTTTTCATTCACCTGATTCATCCTTTTGTAGTTTTTCCATCAAGCTTTTACGCTTTTCTGGTCCTAGATCAGAAATAATCTTATAGAGCTTCGTCATTTTGTGGCTCTGCATGATACACAATAAACAATACATATTATTTAAACTTACATATAGTTCAAAAATAATATTTTTTCTAAATAATTTACAAATAACTTGGATTTTTGGCTTTTCTTGATGTGTTATCAGTATTTTTATTACTTGATCTCTTGTCAGTCATTTATTTATCAATATAAAACATGTACCATATCATTCATTAATACATTTATAAATAAATTGTCAACTTTTCAGGTAAAAAACAAATCTCAAGAGCGCCTTTCATGATGTACACTGACATCAGTGCATGGGGGTATTTTAAACACACCACAAAAGAAGTATAATAGATCATACGGTGCGTGGGGGTATTATAAATGCACCACACAAACAATACAATAGACCGTACGGTGTTATCCTCGTAACATAAAACACTAGTGCCCTATTTTAGATATGGCGCACTGATTTAAAAAATTGTTTTTAAATTTTTTATTACACAGTACTTGTGCGGTGCACTGTATAATACAACGCAAGAATGTGCTCGGTTACGTAGGGCGCACCGATAAAAAAAATCCATTTTTTCAAAAATTCATGCAAGGGCCAACATGGATTGGGATCCGACTATGCAAGTTGTCTCGTGGGTTGGATGCCAATCTAAAATGAAAATCCCTAATTATAAAATCACAGAAATGGGGAGAAGAAAGGGAAGAAACCAAGAAAATGAAGGGTTTAGGGTAGAAATGGATAAAACTGCAGAAAAAGTAAAAAAAAAAATCAAATTTAATCATGAGATCATTTGAAATTATATGCTACAGGGTTTGAATCACCAGAGATTTGGATTCTGATTGTCTGAATACTTCTATTCGAACACATTTCACTGCTCCACAACGATCTCATGCTCTCTTGCTTCAGGTATGTCTCCTGCAAATATCTAGCTGAAAATTTTAGCAAGAATAGTGAAATAGTGAAAAATTTTTAGTATTTAAAGAATTGTTTTATGAAATTAGATTTTCGAAAATATTTTTCCACCCATTTTTCAATTTGCGTTTTTTTTTTTCACTTAAAGAAAATAGAGCTGCACTTTTTTTATTTGCATTTATTCATCACCAGTGCATCATTTAATAGCACTGCACCGGTGCGTCCATTGGTAACATGACATTGGTGCGTAGTAACTAAAATGCACCGCTGCGTAGTAACTAGAACACACTAGTGCGGTTATCTGTACATTAGCACCGATTTGCGGTTGACGCACTGAAATTACGTATGTGTGTACACCAAAATTAGACATGTTGTGTAAATTTTGTTATGAAAATATCTGGGCCATTTCTTTTAAAAAATACAGCTCTTCTTCTTTCAGAAAAATAAACTTGAACCTTTCCATAAACTGCAACAAGAAAAGGTGCCCCATGATCTACTTGTTGACCCATGATTTTCTTGCTCATTTGTAAGTTCCTCCTCCATCTTGGCATCCAATTTCCTCTTTTCTCCTTTGTGCTTTATATCTTGATCTTAACAAAATTTATACAACCTCTGTTGTACGAGAAACTGAACTTGAAATTTTTGGGAGCAATGACTACGAGTCCTTCATTCTGCATTTGTTAGAAGATGAAGACTGATTTTTATCTAGATGATGCAGTTATTACACGTGGAGGCAATGGTTTCTAGTAGAAAATGAGTATAGGGTTCAGCAGAGGAAAGACATTGCAAAATGGGCTATTACATTAGCTTTTCCAATGGGAAACCGATTTGCAGGTGAAAATATGGTAGCTACAGGTATCTATGCTTTTCTTCCCACAGAAATGGTCACTAGATTTCCATCTATAATACAAGCATAATTTTTACTGGTTTTATCCAAAGAGAGCATCATTTTCAATAACAAATGGAACTAGGGAATCCTTAAGTGTATCCCATTCGCATTTTTTTCGGCATTTCATTCTTTGATAAGTGTTAATTCACCTATACTTTCAAAAATTTGGATTTTTGGGTACCTTCCATGTGATATTCCTCATTATCCGTAGGACCAAAGCTCAGACAAGTTAGAGATGCCATTCAGGTTCAATTTAAAGCCGAAGATGTGATTTTATGCGACGTCATATTTACTGGTAAAATTTTATGTATGTCAAATGAAGCTCGAACAATACTCCCAAATTATTTTAAATTCATTCTGGAGAATATTTCCCTTTATGGGACCTACTAGCCCAATCAACAACGTCAATTGATCTTTCTCTGTTGTCCTTAAGGGAATGAGTATCCTTCCCTTCATCGTGCCTCTTGGCTTTATCGACTGCCTCGATTGATCTTTCTCTATTTTCCAATATTTCCCTACCATCCTTGTAAGAAAGAGAATCGTTACCTTCATGTGATCTCTTAGCCCGTTCAAGAGACTCAATTGATCTCTCATGTGCGTCTCAGATTTTTCATAAACCTTTCCTCCTTTTGTACTCTGTCGAGCTCTGTAGCCGTCTGCATCCCTGTAAGCATCTTTGTCTGTCTTTCTGTTTGAATCACTCATTTTCTCTACTATAAACTTCTCAGCTGAAATTCAAACTCTCGTCTTTTCAAACTCTCATCTCCTAAAAAAAATTATTGCTTGCGATTCGGACCCTTCGCTGCTCCAATACTACACTTTAAAGAATAAATTTTCCTTCTTAGAAAATATATTTCAATTAAAATATGCTTCGCACGAGGTTTTATTTAACCATGTTCCGGTGCGCGGGGTTTTATAGGCGCACCGGTGCGGTTCATAAGATCGCAGTTTATGTTTTGGCATGGTGTTTTATGATGCACTGGTGCAGAAGAGTTGTGAAGCACCAGTGTGTCTTATTACTAAGATAGACTAGTGTGGGTTATGATTACAAGCACACTGGGCGAAAAACTAGGAATCTTAGTTAGAAATGGCGTACTGTATAAAGTTCTTTTTTCTGGTATGTAAGATCATAATAAAATAATGATAATTATAAAGTACATGAGTTTATTTGCATTATTTTGTAAACTTTATTATGTTACAAAAATTCATATTATTCAAGATTTATTATTTTACAATTATTTACAAATTTAAAAATTTTAATAAAATCATTTCACATTAATACAATTAAAATTTTCACAATAATAAAATTAAAATTTTACAAATATTTTACATACAATAACAATTAAAATTACAATTAGAATTACAATAAGAATTACAATTACAATTTTACAATTTCACATACAACTACGATTACAATTACAATTACAATTTTGGAATTTTACATACAATTCCAATTACAATCAAAATTTTACAATTACAATCATTTCACAATAATACAATTAAAATTTTACAAATATTTTACGTACAATTAGAATTAGAATTAAAATTAAATTTACAATTACAATTACAATTTTAAAAATATTTTACATACAACTATAGTTAAAATTACAATTGCAAATACAAATACAATTTTACAATTTTACATACAATTAAAATTTAAATTTCAATTACAATCACGACATAATATTTAATAAATATCATGGTCATTTAATATTATATTAATTAATAAACTTCACGATCATGATAACCATTGTACAAACATCATATTCGACTAAAAAACAAATTCAAATTTGCTAACATCATCGTGATCATGATCATCTAACAAAACACAATTAGCATTATATACATCATCACAACACAAACATAAAATATACATCTCATGTAAAATAACTCATGCTATCACATACACAGCTATGTGCAAGCTGCACATTAAATGAACATATCTAACATGACCTAACAATATACACATCATGATGATCACCAAGATGTAAATTAAGTACAACTGCAGCATGAACATAAAATACATGGACCATATCTATATATATATATATATATATATATATATATATATATAGATATAACTTTATAATGTTAAAAATATACAGTTGTAATATAAAAGTCATGGATCAGTTGGTGGTACAACATTAATAACAGTACTAGTCAAGGCCTGCTCAGTCAATGGTGCAGCCTCGACGGTCAATGGTCCAGCCTACTCATGATCATTAGTACTGCTGGACGCTGACTAGATGTGGCCGGTGGTCTAGCCTCATCTCCATGATGACTGATACTAGATGTTAGTGGAGGCTTCTCATCTAGAACAGCACGAGGTGAACAATCATGAGATAATGAGTCGTTGCTCGCTGACTGTCGATCACGTGCTGCATCTCAACCATGCCTATAACATGCAACGGTACTCCTCAGCCACGTAACTAAGGTCATAGCTCCTATGACATGCCACATCAGCCTATACATGTCACGCATCATGCCTCTCCACATTTGTAACAGCCTACCATCAGCCTGTATGTCTCTCATATGAGAGGGCCTGATGGCCACCTCAACGATCAATGAAGTGAGTTGGTCGCCCAACTCCATCCTCTATCTAGTATCAAGTTGACCGTGCATAACAAAAGGAGGTACCAGTGCACCAGCAGGAGCAGGTCTCTACATCGGCCTCTTGATGATCCTCGACATCTGGCACCCCTAATCATCATCAGTATCCACACCTGGATCATGTGGTGGTGCCGGCATGTCCTTGCCATTAAAAGACCCAACGCTTGCAAAAGTATACAACAATAATTATACAATTTCGTTACACAATTTAATAAAAAAATGTTAAAGAACATGTTAGAATAAATTTAAATAAAATAGGAATATTACCTTTGTCATCTGGCAGCTCATCATCTATGAAGAGGATGTTGGGACAATCTCACCAATCCAATCCAACATAAGGATAGGGGACCATAATGAAGGGATGCAGGTCATCAACATTAGCTAGCAACTCCAGTGCATCATGCGATATCCTCGATAGAAACATAGTCTCGCCCGTCTTGGGCATCATCTGCCCCCACATGTGCATCCATGCCTCGAACATCGGCCTACGAGGCTGTCGAAAAAAATTAGGCCTCTTCTCTAGAAACCTCTCAAAAAATTAAAAAAAAAAGCTCTGAAGAAAAATGGAAGTTGACTCTCCCTTGTGCATGAGCATGACATCTATCTAAGGCTGTAGAAAAATGCCGCAAAAAAATGGCAGCCCACTTGACAAGTTGTCGCTCTTGTACTAAAGAATCAATATAATATAGAAGTGAGCAACTAATGCGTTGGCCATCATTGGTGTTTTCTGAAATGGTCGAAATGAGAAGTGAAAGGCACTGCACCTCCTCACTACAAGATGTAACAATACTTAACTGACCTCCAGTAACCTGGAAATATGAAGGAGACAGTACATTTACTCTAATGTATCTCTGGGAGTACACTAACTGACTCCCTGTAGTATAACCAGCTGGAACCTCTGGGAACCTAGAGAATCCACCCCTCTCCTCGATAACCCTATAATGAAATATATATCCTCCTCAGTGGGCATGTACCACTGGTTAGGGCCAACTTGGAAAGCTTGTCGGTGGGCATTACACCTGTGGATAAGATGTCTCAAAATGCACCATAGCCCTTTAGGGAAGTAGCCTCCTCATAGAACTTGAGGAGGCCTACCTGCCTTAGGAGTCCCTGGGTAGCTGCTGTAATAGGGTGGGGGTATGCATCTCTCTCCCTCTCTTTTGCCTCCAATAGATGAACCATGTCATACTGCTCTTCCTGTTGTTGATATTGTTCCCCCTATTCTCTCTAAATGATTGGCATATTAAATAATTTTTTTTTATTAAATGAGACATGTATTTAGGAATATACATATATAATTTTTTTGAAAAAAAAAAACAGTGAGTGTGCCACAAAAAATAGTCATGCATTGATTCTAGTGCATCTTTTATTTGTCGCGCACTAGGGACGGTGCCCCAGATGACATTCAACGCATCGTAGGCGATGCACCTAAAAATTTTCATAGCACTATTGAATATGTACGGTGTCAGGAGTGCGGTGTGATGACTAAAATCTATGCCCTGATGCGTATAGTTGTGTCAGCGCACCGACCTCCTGACTAATTACATAGTCAACGGTGCAGTCATTTACGAGGCTGCATCGTTGACCCTGTCGGAATGCCGAATACGGTGGGCTGCAAACACTGGGGCCGATATTTTCGTCAATGCACCGCGTTGCCGCTATTCGACATGGTCAATGGTGCGACCGGCTAAATGAAAACACCGCACTTTTTTTTAAATTTTAAAATAACACGGTGCGCCTTTCGGTACCACCCTGAAAATGGTGTGGATACCATTAGCACCGGTTGCGATGCATCCTATAAATTTTACAAGCAGCATCGCTTACCGGTGCGAGCTGAACGGATCGAGTGCACCATGCGACAAATTTTTTTTTTAATTTTAAATGGTTAATTTTAAGGTTATCTGAAATTATAATCCGCTAAAAAGCTTAATTATGGAAAAACAAGAAAAATACATGTACATTTGGCCGTCGAGAAGGCATATTGGCTGTATAATTTGTAAAATAAAATTTTACCCCTGTTTTGCAAAATGCAAGTTGAAGATTGGTGGGCAATGCATAGCAGCATTGTGTGCAATGGGTGCAATTAGAGCAGCGATGTCAGGGCGGCTCAGACAAGGATAAATTGTACCGATGTGTGAGAGCTCTGGAGCACTCAGAAAAGTGAAAAATGCAGTTTTTTGGCCGTAATTTTTTTTTGATTAGCACTATTATGGTGCACGGGGTTATATAGGTACACAGGTTCGCTTTCTTAATACCACACCGGGTGGTCTCGGTTTTGGCATGGTGTCTTATGACGCACCGGTGCGGAAGATTTGTAAAGCACCAGTGCTCTACAGTAATACGGCACACCGGATGGGTGTGTACAAACCGCCCGTTGTCCAGTGTGCCAATGTTTTGTGTGCACCGGTGCTTTCTGTTATTGAGCGCACTGGTGCGGGTTTGGATGATAAGCGCACCGAGCGGAAAACATCTTCAAAACCCTCCACCCACGAACCTCCTCCAGTAACCTCCACTAGAAACAAATGTTCGAGGTATTTTTATAAGGGCTTCCTCAAAAACATCCGCTAGAGGGTCTTTTCCTTGTAGTGTATCCCACATTATGGTCTTCTTGTGCACCACTAGCCAATGGAAGAGAGAAATATTTGGGCACAATTTTTATCCCTGTAATTTTTCCAAATATCTTGTTAGGAAATGAATCATGGTATATTGTTAGAGAGTAAGCTTGTTTGACCAAGTAGGAGCATCATGACTGATAACCCCTCCTAGCCTTGTCTTGATTTTTTTAGATACCAATTTTCCTTTGTTGTCGGGATGAAGAGAAAGATTGTGAGTCTACTAAATTTAAAAAAGAAATATGATAATATGGAGCGAGAAAAAAATTCATGTATTGAATGTTTCCAATAGTTAACGACCCCATGAGTCATCCTAGAAAAGAGCGAATTTCCCATTATGAATTTGCCAAAAGTTGTGTTACTGAAATATTTTTGTATTGATACCGATGAGAATCATTATGGAGGATTCCTAAGGTACACTCTAATATCCTAAATTATGTATAAAATATATGGTTTATCCATGTTGTCGATTGCATATCTCATACCATCGTTAATCACCTTCTTGTACCTATCACTGCCATAGTTTGGCCCCCATCACTTTACAGAGGATTCGTAGGTCTTTCATGCCTAGTCACCCATTTAGATTTGGAATAGATAGATTTGTTGAAACAACCAAGGACCATTTTTTTTCTTATTATATCCTCCTTAAATAAAAGAGAACATCATCATAACTATGGAATAAATAATAGATTTGGGAGTATCTACGGTTAAAAAATTGTAAATAAGAAGGGATTGTAGAAATAATTTCATGATGACCAATCAACCTAATATGTTATGAGAATTAAATCTCAAACTATATAACTTACTATTCATTTTATAAATTAAAGGTGCATAATGTTTTCCTGCAAGTGGCTTATTGACTATAGGTGCTCCTCAGTATTTATAGAGAAGGGAGAAAAGATGAAAATGTAAAAGACATGTTAGATGACCTTGAATCGAGGTATGGGTGTTCAAGGAAAATATCTAAGATTTGGAGCAATCAATTGAGGTACCAAAGGCCTCCAAAATATCATCCCAAGACCCCAGGTAAGGCTTTGGCTTCCCTTGTTTTAGGTATTCCCATAAGCATAGTGTGATCCACAAATTACTGAGTAGAGACGAGGATCACTCTTCCAAAGAGGAGAAGACATTTGATGTCTACATTAGAAACATCAACTTTGACTACCTTCCCAATACCTTTAGTTGTACTAATGAGAAAAAAGGGAAATAATGGGTCTCCCTAGGGAAAACTCTTCAAGTATTAAACGTGTGAGAGGGTGAACCATTAATCGACATGGAAAAGAAAAGAGTGGAAAACAAGGAGGAGACACATTTGGAAAATGATTCAAAGAATACAAAAGAAATATGAGAATGAAAAATATTATTTTAATTTAATTCATTACTATGCCTTTAGAATTTATAATATGGTAAATATAACTAAATTTTTGGAATTTTAGATAGAATAAATGAACGGAAGGTACAAGACAACCAAGATCTAGCATCCCTCCACATAGATTTTTTTGTTAAGCTAAGATGAAAGATGGAAGAATGAGCTTAAGGAAATTGGTGATGACTTTGGAAATTACCCTCTAGATGACATTATAGATAGATATGGGCCGGAAGTTGTTGAGGTATTTTACTTTGTTCTATTTAAGATCTACGACTAAGAAAGTGGCATTGATCACTGGAAAAAAAAAAGGATGAACATTTGGTATCTTCTAATAGAGTGTGTATCTCAGTACCCATAAAAGGCTTGCAAGTGGGAGAGAAGTCCTTAGTAAATCCATTCAGGCCTAGAGAATTATTTTATGACATATTTTTATCTCTTTCCCCTACTTAATCTATTGGTGTAACTCTAGTAAGGGATTCATTTTGTTACCTGCTAATGAGTGAGAGGATATGTTCATAATTTCCGGGATAACCTGCATTTGGTCTCACTTCACATAAAGAGAAACTCTTGTGCTTGTATTTGTAAATTTCATTACATTGAAATTCACAACCATTATGCCTGTAAATAATTAGATGTACTCATGAGTGTAATAAATGTTGTGCAGATAAATCACCAAATAGTTAACATTCAAATAGAGATGGAACAAAAAATTTGTTCCTCAATAGAAAAGAAGTTGGAGGTTTATGATTTATGACTAAAAAAAGGAATCTCATATTGGATCGATAGTATTTTTTCATTCACCTGATTCATCCTTTTGTAGTTTTTCCATCAAGCTTTTACGCTTTTCTGGCCCTAGATCAGAAATAATCTTATAGAGCTTCATCATTTTGTGGCTCTGCATGATACACAATAAACAATACATATCATTTAAACTTACATATAGTTCAAAAATAATATTTTTTCTAAAGAATTTACAAATAACATGGATTTTTGGCTTTTCTTGATGTGTTGTCAGTATTTTTATTACTTGATCTCTTGTTAGTCATTTATTTATCAATCTAAAACCTGTACCATATCATTCATTCATATATTTATAAATAAATTGTCAACTTTCCAAGTAAAAAATAAATCTCAAGAGCACCTTTCATGATGTACATCGACATCGGTGCATGGGGGTATTTTAAACGCAGCACAAAAACAGTATAATAGACCATACGGTGCGTGGGGGTATTATAAATTCACTGCACAAACAATACAATAGACTGTACGGTGTTATCCTCGTAACATAAAGCACTAGTGCCTTATTTTAGATATGGCGCACTGATTTTGAAAAAAAAGTTTTTAAATTTTTTATTACACAGTACTTGTGCGGTGCACTGTATAATACAGCGCAGGAATGTGCTCAGTTACGTATGGCGCACCGATAAAAAAAATCCATTTTTTCAAAAATTCACGCAAGGGCTGACATGGATTGGGATCCGACTATGCAAGTCGTCCCATGGGTTGGATGTCAATCTAAAATGAAAAGCCCTAATTCTAAAATCATAGAAATGGGGAGAAGAAAGGGAAGAAACCAAAAAAATGAAGGGTTTAGGGTAGAAATCGATAAAAATGCAGAAAAAGTAAAAAAAAAAAAAATCAAATTTAATCATGAGATCATTTGAAATTCTATGCTATAGGGTTTGAGTCACCAGAGATTTGGATTCTGATTGTTTGAATACTTCTATTCAAACATATTTCACTGCTCCACAATGATCTCGTGCTCTCTTGCTCCAGGTATGTCTCCTGTAAATCTCTAGCTGAAAATTTTAGCAAGAATAGTGAAATAATGAAAAGTGTTTAGTATTTAAAGAACTGTTTTATGAAATTAGATTTTCGAAAATATTTTTCCACCCATTTTTCAATTTGCGGTTTTTTTTTCACTTAAAGAAAATAGAGTTGCACTTTTTTTATTTGCATTTATTCATCACCAGTGCATCACTTAATAGCACTGCACTGGTGCATCCATTGGTAACACAACATTGGTGCGTAGTAACTAAAACACACCGGTGCGTAGTAACTAGAACCCACTAGTGCGGTTATCTGTACATTAGCACCGATTTGCAGCCGAGGCACCAAAATTACGTACGTGTACACCAAAATTAGACATGTTGTGCAAATTTTTTTATGAAAATATCTGGGCCATTTCTTTTCAAAAATACAGCTCTTCTTCTTTCAGAAAAAGAAACTTGAACCTTTCCATAACCTGCAACAAGAAAAGGTGCCCCATGATCTACTTGTTGACCCATGATTTTCTTGCTCATTTGTAAGTTCCTCCTCCATCTTGGCATCCAATTTCCTCTTTTCTCCTTTGTACTTTCTATCTTGATCTTAACAAAATTTATACAACCTCTGTTGTACAAGAAACTGACCTTGAAATTTTTGGGAGCAATGACTACGAGTCCTTCATTCTGCATTTGTTAGAAGATGAAGACTGATTTTTGACTAGATGATGCAGTTATTACATGTGGAGGAAATGGTTTCTAGTAGAAAATGAGTATAGGGTTGAGCAGAGGAAAGACATTGCAAAATGGGCTATTACATTAGCTTTTCCAATGGGAAACCGATTTGTAGGTGAAAATATGGTAGTTGTAGGTATCTATGCTTTTCTTCCCACAAAAATTGTCACTGGATTTCCATCTATAATACAAGCATAATTTTTACTGGTTTCATCCAAAGAGAGCATCATTTTCAATAAAAAAATGGAACCAGGGAATCCTTAAGTCTATCCCATTCGCATTTTTTTCAGCATTTCATTCTTTGATAAGTGTTAATTCACCTATACTTTCAAAAAATTGGGTTTTTGGGTACCTTCCATGTGAATTTCCTTGTTATCCGTAGGACCAAAGCTCAGACAAGTTAGAGATGCCATTCAGGTTCAGTTGAAAGCCGAAGATGTGATTTTATGCGACATCATCTTTATTGGTAAAAGTTTATGTATGCCAAACGAAGCTCAAACAATACTCCCAGCTTCTTTTAAATGCATTATGGAGAATATTTCCCTTCATGGGACCTAATAGCCCAATCAACAACGTCAATTGATCTTTCTCTGTTGTCCTTAAGGGAATGAGAATCCTTCCCTTCATCGTGCCTCTTGGCTTTATCGACTGCCTCGATTGATCTTTCTCTATTTTCCAATATTTCCCTACCATCCTTGTAAGAAAGAGAATCATTACCTTCATGTGATATCTGAGCCTGTTCAAGAGACTCAATTGATCTCTCTCATGTGTGTCTCAGATTTTTCATAAACCTTTCCTCCTTTTGTACTTTGTCGTGCTCTATAGCCGTCTGCATCCCCGTGAGCATCTTCTCTATATTTCTGTTTGAATCACTCATTTTCTCTGCTATAAACTTCTCAGCCAAAATTCGAACTCTCATCTTTTCAAACCCTCATCTCCTCAAAAAATTCTTGCCCACGATTCGAACCCTTCGCTACTCCAATAGTATAGTTTACAAAATAAATTTTCCTTCTTAGAAAATATATTTCAATGAAAATATGCTTCACGCAAGGTTGTATTTAACCATGTTCTAGTGCGCGGGGTTTTATAGGCGCACCGGTGCGGTTTGTAAGATCACGGTTTATGTTTTGGCATGGTGTTTTATGACACACCAGTGCAGAAGAGTTGTGAAGCACCGGTGTGTCTTATTACTAAGACAGACCAGTGTGGGTTATGATTATAAGCACACCGGGCGAAAAACCAGGAATCTCAGCTAAAAATGGTGTACTGTATAAAGTTCTTTTTTCTGGTATGTAAGATAATAATAAAATAATGATAATTCTAAAGTACATGAGTTTATTTGCATTATTTTCTAAACTTTATTATGTTACAAAATTCATATTATTCAAGATTTATTATTTTACAATTATTTACAAATTTACAAATTTAAAAATTTTAATAAAATCATTTCACATTAATACAATTAAAATTTTCACAATAATACAATTAGAATTTTACAAATATTTTACATACAATAACAATTAAAATTACAATTAGAATTAGAATAAGAATTACAATTACAATTTTACAATTTCACATACAATTGTTGGGAAAAATACTGAGAGGGGGGGGTGAATCAGTATTTACTGCATAATCAAAACCTTTTTACTTTTTCATTCCTTAAAACCCATACGCTACTTTCTTTTAGTAAACTAGCGTATATACGCGGATCCCCTTTATGAAACTAGTGTATACACTGAGATCTAGATCTGTCATTAAATCTTTACTTAAATTATTCCATCATTCATTCATCAGATGTTCAATAAACAGTAAACAGGTGCAGTAAGAACAGAATAAACCATCACACATGAACACCAGGATTTTTAGGTGGAAACCCAAATCGGGAGAAAACCACCGCTGCAGTTGCTCAGCCTTCAATATTTTATTATAGAGAAAACATCTTACAACATATGTGCTGGCGCAGACTTGACCAGCACGCAGGCACCCACCTGCGCTCGTTTACCAGCCTCTCCTGGAAGGGAGCTCCAACCCCCTGACTCGTTTACCAGCCTTTCCTGGAAGGGAGCTACGACCCCCTGATCTCGTTTACCAGCCTCTCCTGGAAGGGAGCTACAACCCCCTGACTGAAGGCTACAACCCTCAGTACCACCTTGGACCACGTTTCATCAATTTTCACACTGGATCCAACAACTTCAATAGAACACCACTTGCAGGCCACATTTCATCATATTTTCAAACTGGACCCTTTCCATACTTTTAAGTTCAACCATACATCACCAACAGATACATATCAACACAGATCAGATAGCAGAAACACAGCAGAATAGATCAGATATTTCATACCCCTTGCTTCAGCAAACCCTAGTTTGCATACGCGTTTTCCCTTCACTGATGTCGCGTATATACGCGCTTCCGTCCATACAAACCAGCGTATACCTCAGTGTATATTTCATTGCGCATACGCGCTTTTACTTCATAGAAGCCGCGTGTATACGCTCTTCCGCCGCGGCGAAGTAGCGTATATATCTTCAATGATTACAGAGCTGCATACTTCATCAGATCAGATGTTCAATTCAGATTTACCCTTTTCACTTCAGACAAATGTTCGCCTAGATGTTCGCCTCATCACAGATCTAGGCCTTCCATAAGCAGATCAAGTAGATACAGGTGCATTTCAGATCTAGATCCCCTTCTTCATCATTGGTGCATCATATATTCAGATTTTATCTTCAAGTGTAGCCCTTTCCATTCAGATCTACTTCAGAGAGAAGTATTCATTCAAGCTTAGACTACTTGCACCCACACTCATGTTTTGCACAATGAATTTCTTCTCCTTATATACGTTTATCCTTTTTCAATACCATGAGCCCCTTTTTCAATACCATGGGCCAAAGCAATACCATGAGCCCAAAACAACCTGGACGAGGTCAATTAGGCGGATCATTACCCAATACAATGGGTCAATACCATGGTGGTTACCCCTGGTTTTGCACTTTTTGAGCGCTTTTGCCCATACGCGACTTGGAACGTTCCTTTCCGCGTGCATACGCGACTTCCCCTAGGAAAATCCGCGTATACAAAGAGACATACTCTTTTCATCATATTTTGAGCACATTCTGAATTCCTTTCTTCATTGCCTTTTGTACACACTATAGATACATCATATTTTCTTCATCAGGAACATATTCTCTCGAGCACAACTTCATCGAGTAAGTTGTCATCATCTTCATCAAGTGGGTTGCCTTTCAAGGACAACACTCAGCATCATATTGTCAACAAACATCAGATTTACATCATTTACCAAGTCCATCAAGTCAAGAATAACTTCATCAGGTGGTTTGCCATCAAGGACAACACATGTCACAGTCGCATGTCTTCATCTTCATTTAGTGGGTTGCCATCAAGGACAACACTCTGCATCATATTTCCAACAACAATTACGATCAGAATTACAATTACAGTTTTGAAATTTTACATACATTTCCAATTACAATCAAAATTTTACAATTACAATCATTTCAAAATAATACAATTAAAATTTTAAAAATATTATACGTACAATTTGAATTAGAATGAGAATTACATTTACAATTACAATTACAATTTTACTTACAATTACAAGTACAAATACAATTTTACAATTTTACATACAATTAAAATTAAAATTTCGATTATTTCACGACATAATATTTAATAAATATCATGGTCATTTAATACTATATTAATTAATAAACATCACGATCATGATAAACATCGTACAAACATCATATTCGACTAAAAAACAAATTCAAATTCGCTAACATCATCGTGATCATGATCATCTAACAAAACACAATTATCAATGTATAACATCATCACAACAAAAACATAAAATATACATCTCATGTAAAATAACTCATGCTATCACATACACAGCTATGTGCAAGCTGCACATTAAATGAACATATCTAAGATGACCTAACAATATACACATCATGATGATCACCAAGATGTAAATTAAGTACAACTGCAACATGAACATAAAATACATGGACCATATATATATATATATATATATATATAACTTTATAATGTTAAAAATATACAGTTGTAATATAAAAGTCATGGATTAGTTGGTGGTACAACATCAATAACAGTACTAGTCAAGGCCTGCTCAGTCAATGGTGTAGCCTCGACGGTCAATGGTCTAGCCTGCTCATGATCATGAGTACTTCTGGATGCTGACTAGAGATGGCCGGTGGTCTAGCCTCATCTCCATGATGACTGCTACTAGATGCTAGTGGAGGTTGCTCATCTAGCACAGCACGAGGTGAACGATCATGAGATGATGAGTCGTTGCTTGCTGACTGTCGATCACATGCTGCATCTCAACCATGCATATAACGTGCAATGGTCCTCCTTAGCCGCGTAACTAAGGTCGTAGCTCCTATGACATGCCACATCAGCCTATACATGTCACGCGACATGCCTCTCCACATCTGTAACAACCTATCATCGGCCTGTATGTCTCTCATATGAGAGGGCCTGATGCCCGCCTCAACGATCAATGCAGTGAGTTGGTCGCCCAACTCCATCCTCTATCTATTATCAAGTCGACCGTGCCTAACAAAAGGAGGTACCAGTGCACCAGTAGGAGCAGGTCTCTGCATCTGCCTCCTGATGATCCTCGACATCTGGCATCCCCTAATCGTCATCAGCATCCACACCTGGATCATGTGGTGGTGCCAGAATGTCCTTGCCATCAAAAGACCCAACGCTTGCAAAAGTACACAACAATAATTAGACAATTTCATTACACAATTTAATAAAAACAAGTTAAAGAACATTTTAGAATAAATTTAAATAAAACAATAATATTACTTCTATCATCTAGGGGCTCATCATCTATGAAGAGGATGTTGGGACATCCTCGCCATTCCAATCTAGCATAAGGATAGGGGACTATAATGAAGGGATGCAGCTCATCAACATTGGCTAGCAACTCCAGTGCATCATGCGATATCCTCGCTGGAAACATAGTCTCACCCTTCTTGGGCATCATCTGCCCCCAGATGTGCATCTGTGCCTCTAACATTGGCCTACCAGGATGTCGAAAAAAAATTAGGCCTCGTTTCTAGAAACCTCTCAAAAAATAAAAAAATAAAATCTCCGAAGAAAAAGGGAAGTTGACCCTCCCTTGTGCATGAGCATGAGATCTATATAAGGCTGTAGAAAACTGCCACAAAAAAAATGGTAGCCCACCTGACAAGTCGTCGTTCTTGTACTAAAGAATCAACATAATATAGAAGTGAGCAACTAATGCGTTTCTCGTCACTGGTGTTGTGTGAAATGGTTGAAATGAGAAGTGAGAGGCACTGCACCTCCTCACTACCAGATGTCACAATACGTAACTAACCTCCAGCAACGTGGAAATATGAAGGAGACAGTACATTTTCTCCAATGTATCTCTGGGAGTACACTAACTCACTCCCTGTAGCATAGCCAGCTGGAACCTCTGGGAATGAGGGAGAATCCACCCCTCTCCTTGATAGCCCTATAATGAAATATATATCCTACTCAGTGGGCATGTACCACTGGTTAGGGCCAACTTGGAAAGCTTGTAGGTGGGCATTACACTTGCGGATAAGATGTCTCAAAATGCACCATAGCCCTTTAGGGAAGTAGCCTCCTCATAGAACTTGAGGAGGCCTATCTGTGTTAGGAGCCCTTTGGTAGCTGCTGTAATAGGGTGAGGGTACACATATCTCTTCCTCTCTTTTGCCTCCAATAGATGAACCATGTCATACTGCTCTTCCTATTGTTGATGTTGTTCCCCCTCTTCTCTCTGAATTATTGACATATTAAATAATTTTTTTTTATTAAATGAGACATGTATTTAGGAATATACATATATAATTGTTTTTGAAAAAAAAAACAGTGAGTGTGCTACAAAAAATAGTCATGCACTGATTCTAGTGCATCTTTTGTTTGTCGCACACCAGGGGCGGTGCCCAAGATGACATTCAATGCACCGTAGGTGATGCACCTAAAAATTTTCATAGCAACGTTGAGTATGTATGGTGTCAGGAGTGCAGTGCGCTGACTAAACTCTATGCCCTGACGCGTATAGTTGTGTCAATGCACTGACCTCCTGACTAATTATATAGTCAACGGTGCAGTCTTTTACCAGGCCACACCGTTGACCCTGTCGAAATGCCGAATATGGTGGGCTGCAAACACCAGGGCAGATATTTTCGTCAATGCACCACGTTGCCGCTATTCGACATGGTCAACGTTGCGACTGGCTAAATGAAAACACCACACCTTTTTTTAATTTTAAAATAATGAGGTGCGCCTTTCGGTACCACCCTGAAAACGATGTGGATATCGTTAGCACCGGTTGCGATGCATCTTATAAATTTTACAAGCAACATCGCTTACCGGTGCAAGCTGAATGGATCGAGTGCACCATGCGACAATTTTTTTTTTTTTAAAATGGTTAATTTTAAGGTTATTTGAAATTCTAATCCGCTAAAAAGCTTAATTATGGAAAAAAAAGAAAAATACCTGTACATTTGGCCGTCGAGGAGACATATTGGCTATAGAATTTGTAAAAGAAAATTTGACCACTGTTTTTCAAAATGCAAGCTGAAGATTGGTGGGGAATGCATAGCAACAGTGCGTGCAATGGGTGCAATTAGAGCAGCGATGTCAGGGCGGCTCAGAGAAGGATAAATTGTACCGATGTGTGAGAGCACTAGAGCACTCAGAAAAGTGAAAGATGTGGTTTTTTGGCCTTAATTTTTTTTTGATTAACCCTATTCCGGTGCGCGGGGTTATATAGGTACACAGGTACGGTTTCTTAATACCACACCAGGCGGTTTCGGTTTTGGCATGGTGTCTTATGATGCACCGGTGCGAAAGAGTTGTAAAGCACCGGTGCTCTACAGTAATACGGCACACCGGATGGGTGTGTACAAACCGCCCGTTGTCCGGTGTGCCAATGTTTTGTGCGCACCGGTGCTTTCTATTATTGAGCGCACCGGTGCGGGTTTGGATGATAAGCGCACCGAGCGGAAAACATCTGCAAAACCCTCTGCCCGCCAACCTCCTCCAGTAACCTCCACTAGAAACGAATGTCTGGGGTATTTTTATAAGGGCTTCCTCAAAAACATCCGCTAGAGGGTCTTTTCCTTGTAGTGTATCTGACATTATGGTCTTCTTATGGACCACTAGCCAATGGAAAAGAGAAATCTCTGGGCAAAATTTTTATCCCTGTACTTTTTCCAAATATCTTGTTAGGAAATGAATCATGGTATATTGTCAGAGAGTAAGCTTGTTTGACCAAGTAGGAGCATCATGACTGATAACCCCTCCTAGCCTTGTCTTGATTTTTTTAGATACCAATTTTCCTTTGTTTTCGGGATGAAGAGAAAGATTGTGAGTCTACTGAATTTCAAAAAGAAATATGATAATATGGAGCAAGAAAAAAATTCATGTATTGAATGTTTCCAGTAATTAACGACCCCATGAATCATCCTAGAAAAGAGCGAATTTCCCATTATGAATTTGCCAAAAGTTGTGTTACTGAAATATTTTTGTATTGATACTGACGAGAATCATTATGGAGGATCCCTAAGGTACACTCTAATATATTAAATTATGTATAAAATATATGGTTTATCCATGTTGTCGATTGCATATCTCATACCGTCATTAATCACCTTCTTGCACCTATCACTGCCATAGTTTGGCCCCCATCACTTTACAGAGGATTCATAGGTATTTCATGCCTAGTAACCCATTTATATTTAGAATAGATAGCTTTGTTGAAGCAACCGAGGACCATTTTTTTTCTTATTATATACTCCTTAAATAAAATAGAACATCATCATAACTATGGAATAAAGAATAGATTTGGGAGCATCTCAGGTAAAACAATTGTAAATAAGAAGGGATTGTAGAAATAATTTCATGATGACCAATCAACCTAATATGTTAAGAGAATTAAATGTCAAACTATATAACTTACTATTCATTTTATAAATTAAAGGTGCATAACGTTTTCCTGCAAGTGGCTTATTGACTAGAGGGGCTCCTCGATATTTATAGAGAAGGGAGCAAACATGAAAATGTAAAAGACATCTTAGATGACCTTGAATCAAGGTATGGGTGTTCAAGGAAAAGATCTAAGATTTGGAGCAATCAATTGAGGTACCAAAGGCCTCCAAAATATCATCCCAAGACCTCAGGTAAGGCTTTGGCTTCCCTTGTTTTAGGTATTCCCATAAGCATAGTGTGATCCACAAATTACTGAGTAGAGACGAGGATCACTCTTCCAAAGAGGAGAAGATATTTGATGTCTACATTAGAAGCATCAACTTTGAATACCTTTCCAATACCTTTAGTTGTAATAATGAGAAAAAAGGGAAATAATGGGTCTCCCTAGGGAAAACTCTTCAAGTATTAAAAGTGCGAGAGGGTGAACCGTTAATCGATATGGAAAAGAAAGGAGTGGAAAACAAGGAGGAGACACATTTGGAAAATGACTCAGAATACAAAAGAAATATGAGAATGAAAAATATTATTTTAATTTAATTCATTACTATGCCTTTAGAAGTTATAATATGGTTAATATAACTAAATTTTTGGAATTTTAGATAGAATAAAGGACCGCGAGGTACAAGACAACCAAGATCTAGCATCCCTCCACATAGATTTTTTGTTAAGCTAAGATGGAAGATGGAAGAATGACCTTAAGGAAATTGGTGAGGACTTTGGAAATTATCCTCTAGATGACATTAAAGATGGATATGGGCCGAAAGTTGTTGAGGTATTTTACTTTGTTCTATTTCAGATCTACAACTAGGAAAGTGGCATTGATCACTAGAAAAAAAAAGGATGAACATTTGGACTCTTCTAATAGAGTGTGTATCTCAGTACCCAGAAAAGGCTTGCAAGTGGGAGAGAAGTCCTTAGTAAATCCATTCAGGCCTAGAGAATTATTTTATGACATATTTTTATGTCTTTCCCCTACTTAATCTATTGGTGTAAATCTAGAAAGGGATTCATTTTGTTACCTGCTAATGAGTGAGGGGATATGTTTGTAATTTCCAGGATAACCTCCATTTGGTGTCACTTCACATAAAGAGAAACTCTTGTGCCTGTATTTGTAAATTGCATTACATTGAAATTCACAACCATTATGCCTATAAATAATTAGATGTACTCATGAGTGTAATAAATGTTGTGCAGATAGCTTTAGGTTGTTATCACCAAAAATTTAACATTCAAATAGAGATGGAACAAAAAATTTGTTCCTCAATAGAAAAGAAGTTGGAGGTTAATGATTTATGACTAAAAGTGAAACTAATTAATTTGGGGCTCATGTTTTATTAAATAAGTTTGGAATTTCTTAAGATAACATAATTCTTAATCTCCAATTGACAGAAAATTCATACCAATCAAGAAGATGATGGGAAATGAATCTAAACCATACAAAATTAATATCAAGAGGAAAACCCAACATCTCTCATGGGCAAAGAAGAGTATTGAATTTATAATAATTACACATGTTTACAAAAAATTAATATGGGAGACAGAGAAGGTGGCCAGTCAAGCCATTGTAAGAAAAGAAAGAACTTTATAATTATCCTATCTCTACCTCAATCTACTCATTCTATCAATTCTCATTTCTTGGATGCATCCAAAATGGATTTCTTTGCATATGCATCAAGAGACTTATTCGATGAGGTGGTTAGCAACCTTCACAATTAAAGTTTGCCAATTCCATTTTCATAATGAAATATGGAAGAAGAAAATAAAACTGAAGGCAAAAGTAGAAAGAATCAAAGATGGGCTCCAACTTTGCAACAAGAAGTATAGAGAGATACGTGACCATAACCTAAACAAATGCAATAACCCATGCAACAAGAAGATGAAAAACAATAGATGTCCTTCACTAACATATATGCTATCAACATTGGGACTGGATGAGAACATGGATGAAAACAATGAATATTGAGGAAATTTCCCTCTTTGGGAATCCAAATCTACATGATTGTGATTTACTGCCACTCTGTTTACCACTTCTTTCATTGAAGCCTTTGTTCTAATAAGAAAAATATATTTTAAAAACCTTTTGACTTATTCACAACAATTAAATTTAATATATTTGGAATGTGTTACAAATATGATGAGAATATAATGCTTCTCTCATCCTTTGTATATATCACTACCTATAGATGTAGCTAGAAAATCATGTATTGTTTTGTAGCTTAACATAATTACTTGTTTTGTTTAAAATAAATCCATAAATTTGGAAGTGAATTTATTATCAATAAAAATAAGAAAATATATGTTTATTATTTGGTTTACGAAATCCAACAAATTGCAAAAATTATTGATTTAAGAATTGCACCAAACTCTGTGATCTGTTTAGTTTTAGTTTTCTATATTTTTCCTCGGCAACCCTTTCAAGCCACCTTTGAACGTAGATCACAAGGTCATGGAGGCTACCAAATATAAGCAACTTCTATGAACAATATTAACTCCTATGAAAAATATTATCGTAGTATGAGGATTCAAAAATAAATACTACCTATAAAGAGTCACATGTTTTTTAGATACTGATTGCGGTTTCCTTGATAATGATGCAAAGGGATATTTTGATGCAAATAAGTGCCTAATTCTTGGAAAAAAAATGTTTGCACGTGTTTATAATTAATTTAGTTATGATAAGGAACTTAAGGAGTAAAATTTGTGTTTGCATTTGCTTTGTACATATACATTTGGACGTGTAAGCGAAGAAATCATGTTATGCCCCAAGAAAGAAATATAGTAAAATATTATAATTGTAGTGAAATTGGAAAACACATGAATCATGGAATGGGAATATATAGAGAATCACCCTTCTTACCATGTCTTCATATGCAATTATTTTCATGGAAAGTTCTTTTCACTGTCGCTTGACCATGAATGGTTCACAACGAGAGTTATCATCAACTTTCTCCTCATTGCTACTATATAAGATATAACTCTTCTACAATTAGAAGTGAAAACATCTACATTATCAAACCTACTAAAAACATAACATACAAATTTGTGCCTAATGCTTGGAAAACAAGTGCATGCACATGTCTATAAATAATTCAGTTATGATAAGTCACTTAAAGAGTCAAATCTATGTTTTCATTGCCTCTATACAACTTCATTTCGACATCTAAGATAAGTAATAATGTCATAACCCAAGATATCAAGTTTGAAGATATTATAATTTTAGTGAAATTGGAAAACACATGAATCATAGAATTGTAATATATAGAGAATCAACCTTCTTACCATGTCTTCATCTCCAATTATTTTCTCAGAAAATGTTTCGCACTATCGCTTAACCAAAAATGGTTCACAATCATACTTTTCATAAGATTTATCCTCATTTCTACTGTATAATATATAGATCTTCTACAATTAGAAGTGAAAACATGTATGTTATCAACTTGTTAAAAATATATGATTTAATGCAAGCAATGAGTATTTAAATGAAAATTTCTATGCTACAAGCCTCATTATAGGATTTTTTTTATAAGCATGAATTTGGTTTTCATATGAGGAATTCAAAATGTTCTTTTCATTTTTCTTTGAAATAAAATCTTTTATCAACCCAGCTCCAAAAAGAAAAGAAAAGAGAGATCAACACCTTAGAAATAAACCACTTCGAGGGGGAAACCTCCTTTACATTACATCAATGAACAATTCTTGGATGATACAAATGACAAAACCTCCTTTACATTACATCAATGAACAATTCTTGGGTGATACAAATGAGAAAACCTCCTTCTATATATACGAGTCCATGGGGTCACAGTATAATCCTAGCCTACCTAACAATAATGTAAGGGCACAATAATAACAATATTGGGGTTACATGGGTACAACAATAACACTAAGGGGGTTTCACTAACAACAATAAGGGACTGTACTAGTAATATAGGGACCTAACATGCCCCTCTCCTTCAAAAAAGTGTTGTCCTCAACGTTTGAGTAGCTCCAAATGCTTCTGTATAAAATTATCATCCTCGCATGTAGAATCTTCACTGGGTAAGGTCTTCCACTTGATGAGATACTCTGAAATTGATCGATTTTGTAGCTGTCGAGTTCTTGTTTTCGTGAATACTTCAAGTTACAATATGATTTTTCCTTCCTCATCAAGTTCTGGAAATGTTATTTTCTCTGGAATTTTGTCACCTATAACCTTATTTAAGCATGAAACATGGAAAACTGGATGCACTCGTGAAGAAGCAAGAAGCTCCAATTTGCATGGCATAGTACCAATCTTTAGCAACACCTTGGAAGGGCCATAGTACTTTGGCGATAATTTATTATCCTTCTTAGCTTGCTTGAGGGACACTTGTTTGTATGGTTGTAGCCGTAAAAATACCCAGTCTCCTACATCAAAACTTCTCTCACTGTGATGCTGATCTTCTTGTCATTTCATTTGATTATGTGCCAAATTTAGGTTATCCGTTAAGAGTTGCAAAAATTCTTGTTGATGTTCGATGTGATCTTCCACTGCTTGAACATTATAGTTTTATGTTAAATATGATGTGATGGACGGTGGATGATATCCATAAAGTGCCATAAATGTGGTCATTTTTTCTTGAAGAAAGGAAGGAAGTGTTATACCACCATTCAGCGAGAGGTAACCACTTGACCCATTGTGTTTGGCTATCAAATAAAAAACAATGAAGTTATCCTTCAAAAAATGTATTCACTATCTCAGTTTGACCATCAGATTGAGGATGATAAGATGAGCTATGAGATAGTTGATTACCCAAACAAGAAAATAATTCCGTCCGAAAATTTCCAGTAAAAATGGGATCTCTGTCACTTACAATAATATTTGGCTTTCCATGTAACATTTGAATTGTTTCCATAAATATAGTAGCAACTTTACTTGCTTTAAATGGATGAGATAATGCAAAAAAGTGTGCATACATAGTAATTATTGTTGTTTTCCAAATGTGAATGAATATTCAAACCCTTTCCCACATTAATTATCAATCCAGGTGCGCTGGTTATTGCAAGGCTAACGTGCACAATATGTGCAGATACAATAGCAAAATTCTGATATCAATCGTGGATTCGATAATTTAAACAAAGGAAAAATCATTGTAACAACAAATAAAGAAATGGAAAAAATAAATCGTAAAGCTTACAATGAATTCACAGCAATAAGAGTATCAGCAAACACATCTACTATCACAACAATTGCAAATTATACAAAACATGAAATATAAATAACAACACACAGGAAATACTCAACACCTGATCGGAGGGTGGGCAGAAATATCTGATCAGGGTTGTGTTATGCTCAAAACTTACAGAAGTAACAGGAAATGAACTTGCATTAACTTGATCAAATAATTTTTTGTTACACACCTCCATTCCTTGCATAGCCAACCCACTATGGATTATCTTCTATGCATTCTATCCTCCCCTTCTCTCTGATTTGTGTCATTTTAAGTATACAAACAACAAAGGGTAAATAACCTGATTACAAAATCTCAATAAGCAAGATGAGATCTAAAATATATTTCCATCATGATTCAGTTGGCACAAGTCGAATCTGGAAATTACAATTGTGGAAATTTTGGAAAAAGGCTACAATAGAAAATATGAAAATCTGTCCTTCGAAGAACCCTGCGTTTCTCTCGATAAAGACCGAATTTTGGAAAAAAGCTCATAAAAAAAACTAAATTGGTTCGTTCTGCACAAAACTCATGTTTCAAATTTTAAAGATTCTTCTTCGTTTCCCCAAAACGTTCAACGCAAAACTGTCTCTTGTTATTCCAACGAATTTCTGAGTTGGAATATTTAATTATCATCTGAAGATCAAATCTGCAATCAAGAAGAGATATTGGAGGCTAAAATAGTGAGTTATGTTATAACGAATTCATTAATAAACCATCATTGGAAAAATCATGCATAATAATCATTAATTTATTAAAATAAAGGAGAACAAGTATTATTTATCCAAAAGAGCATAAATAATTATGAAATGGAATTATATAATAAATTTTGATAAACAATGTGATAAAAGAATATCAGAAATGGACGAAATGGATGTTAAGAAGTGATAATAATAATACAAATTAGTGGCCCAAAATCTCCCCCAAACTTAACATGTTTCATGTCCTCATGGAACCCAATGCCTCAGTATTAACCAAGTTGTAATAAAATAATCAAAATGCTCACCCCAGCGCATGATATTCATGGAAGATAAGACTTTTTCCTCAAATTCTTCCTTAAAACAATTTTGATGTATACTTTCAACCATATGTATATGAAGTTGCAACAAAGTATGATACAAGTAAATACAAACTTCATTACAAACGAGATTTTACTGAAATTTTGTAAGAAAATTTATACTATATCAAAGCTTCTCCAATCCAAAAATCAAATCAATGAAATGAAAGGATTTCAATATATCAAAAAAATGGTTTTAGGTAATAATGCATGATTTTTTTGGAATTAACAAATTGGTTTATCTTGAAAATTTCTGGGTTTGATGATACATCTTTTTTGTCCAAAAATCAGAAGAATCCATTTGATAGTTTTAAGGATGTACACAAATCAATTTTAGGATTGTATACCTTAAATGAGGAAGAAATGAGAAATCATTAATCATGCATATCAACCCTCCCCCTAAACTGGAGAATTAGCATGCCCTCATGCTACACTAGAAAACGAAATGGGGTGGTTTCTAAAATCATGGCTGAAATCTTTGTTTGGTGTATAACAACATGGAATAAGGGAAATTTTGAGAAAGAATAATGAGATCAATGGATGATAAAGTATATTAATGACATGTTCCTGATAATGAAAGTAAGACGCCCCAAAAATAAAAGATTTTGTCTCTGAAAAATGCGAAGTGGTAAGAAAGGGAAATAATGGTTGAGAAATATGAGTGAATAATGCGCAATGGTTTTTCATGACATTCTCCTAAAATTTTAATAAATCAAAACCTTATGCTATTTTACCTCAAGTTTTACCTCCATAAAAATGTGAAATGGCATGTATGGATTGACATTTTTTTTTTGAAGCTGATGTAGGCTGAGCTGATGGTAAAAGTGATGCGGAAGGTGGAAGCCATGCACGCTGAAAAAGTAATCAGAAAGTGTAGCAGGGTTTCCTTCAACAAAAATGGTTAGTTTCCCTGTCATATGTAAAAAAAATCTCATGAGTATCCTTAATCAGTATTTCGTGACCTAAATTACCTCATTACATATAAAAGTGACACAATCATATTGTGAATGAAATGGGATAATAATGGATGAGAAGGGGAAATATGCATTCCCTATACCCATAAGCTTTGGTTTCCATGAGCATAGAAATTTTGAGAATTAGTTATCTTAGTTGTTGCTTCTCACGGTCTATCCAATTACATGGGATTCAAAATGAGAATCAGGCCTCTTAGTGGTGTTGTTAAGATATGAATAAATGGGGATTGATTGGGCAAGAAACTATCTTTGGTTGAATGTATGATACTTGTAGAATAAAGGAATTATAGATGAGATGATACAAAAATTCAAATATAAAATATACTAAAAGTTGCATCCTTGACATGTAAAGTAAATGTTTATAAGTCAATAATAGATATAAACCATAACCACCATCATCTAAGAACTGATTAAATATCACCCCATGAACCATGACTTCTGGAAAACCTTGTATATGCAACAGTCATCTTTATCAGAAATTATCTTTCAGAAAACAAGGTAACCAAGTAGACTATAGTATTAAATTAACTTCTATACCATAGGCATAGCCACTGTTTCCAGCAAGTGTCCATAGCCTCAACAGGGATTCCATTTTAGCCCATTGAGATGCCAGTGTCCCATCTATTAGAAATAAGTACATAGTTACAAAAGCCTTTAAAGTTACTTATATTTCAACTGAAAATCATTGTTTTGGTGTGGTAACCAATTAATAACAATTCCATTCATGGGAGCTAATAAAAGTGAAAAAGTTGGCTCGTGATGAGACCTCTTGTCCTTCAGTTTTAGGACTGAATTCCATTATCGTGGCTTGGTGACCAGTAGTGGTAATGTCACTTTATTAGGACCTATAATCATGGTAGTTTGGCTCGTGATGAGACCTCCTATCCTCCAGTTGAAAATTTATGTTTAATATTCAAATATGGTTATTGTTATTCAATAAAGATTACTTAATAGATGGGGTGGCAGGTCATCTCCTTAAGAGCTAGGGATGGCGTAAAACATTGTGTAGTAACTATTTTCAACGTTGATAGTTTTTCTTCTCAAAAACTAATATCCTTCAAATGACTGTTGATAAATATATTTTTCACTATTGAGATTTGGGTTGAGTAATAGTTCATTAGATAATGGAGGAAATATTTAAATACAATTTTGTGGTCATCATCATAAATTTTACAAGATCAGGGACTTGACAAATTAGGAAAGTTGAAAGATGGCATGATGAAATCATCTTTGCATAATTATTCCTTAGAAATAAGATTATGCTTATAAATAAACAAAGATAAATTGACTATCCAAGAATTATGTCAAAGAGGGCCTAGACCATTAAAAGCATTTCCCATTCACCAAAGAGAAAAACAAATTAGAAAGACCTACATATGTTGAACTCAACGTGAAAATTGGCCAACAACAGTAGTTGTGACTGAGGTAACAAAAACCATGACTTAGGTAATAACAAGGAAAGGGGAAAAAGAACGATGGTAGGAAGGTGACATGAAGGAGGATTAATCACTTTACAAAATAATGAGGAATCAAGAGTGAATCATTCCTGACAAGACTTACCATAATAATCATCATTATTACTATATACGAGACCTCCCCCAAGTAAAGTATGTCTATCATCAGTCATAGTTGGTCATGTCGTAAGTAAAATACTAATTAAATCTATGGAGTCGGTCGAGGATGTACTTGGTGACTTACCTTGGTGGAGTAACAACACTGGAGGAGTAACAACACCGAGTACTTAGAAACATAGCACCATGGAGTAACATCACCGAAGGAGTAACAACACCAAAGGAGTAATAACATTGCATACTTAGAAAACATTTCGGAGTAACAGCACTGGAGGATTAATAGCACCGAAGGAGTAACAGTAGTGGCATATTCACAGCACCGATAGAGTAACAAAAGTAGCGGATTCACAGTACCAATGGAGTAACAACACCCAACACTTAGAAAACTTTTCAAAGTAACAACATTGGAGGAGTAATGACACCGAAGCAGTAACAACATTGGATACTTAGAAAATTTTCCGGAGAAACAACAGTGACAGATTCACAACACCGATGGAGTAATAATAGTGATGGATTCATAGCACTGATGGAGTAACAGTAGTGAAAGATTCACAGAACTGACGGAGTAACAACGGTGATGGATTCACAACACCGACGGAGTAACAACAGGTACGGATTCACAACACTGACGAAGTAACAACATCAAGGAGTAGCAACATCATGGAGTAACAACATCGCAGAGTAGTAGCATCCGAGGAGTAACAACATCCTGAGTAGCAACATCTGGATTAAAAACATCTGAGGAGTAACAACAACCAAGGAGTAACAGCATTACAGAGTAGCAGCATCCAAAGAGTAACATCATCATGAGTAGCAGCATCTGGAGTGACAACATCATGGAGTAGCAGCATCCAAGGAGTAACAACATCGCGTAGTAACATTATCTCTGAGTAGCAGCATCCGAGGAGTAGTAGCATTGTGAGTAGCAGCATCTGGAGTAACAACATTCGAGGAGTAACAACATTACGGAGTGGCAGCATCCAAGGAGTAACAACATTAGGAGTAGCAGCATCGAGAGTGACAGCATCACAGAGTAGCAGCATCCAAGGAGTAACAATATCAAGGAGTAACAGCATTGCAGAGTAGCAGCATCCAAGGAATGACAACATCCTGAGTAGCATCATCTGCAGTAACAACATCTGAGGAGTAATAGCAACCAAGGAGTAACAACATTACGGAGTGGCAGCATCCAAGGAGTAACAACATCACGAGTAGCAGCATCTGGAGTAAAAACATCATGGAGTAGCAGCATCCAAAGAGTAAAAACATCACGAGTAGTAGCATCTACAATAACATCATCATGAAACTTAAGAACTCGCTCCTTTTATATTGAGAACAAAACAAAAAAAATGTGACCTTGAAGTAAACAATACCTGAAGCATAAAACCATAAGAGAAATAAGAAAATAAACGACTCTTTATTGAAAACCAATAAATAAATAAATAACTTAAGTTACAATGGTTATGATTTTTTGTTGCAGCAATGTTGTTTGTGAATGGTGAATGAATGGAATAATGTTTTTTCATAAATGTCTTGGATGTTCAAATGGAAATAAATTCTTCATTTCTAATGTTATAAATCCATTAATTGATGAAAAGTATTCATGTTGCTTTCTCTTTGTGAGGAAACATCTTTAAAAATGTTTTTATTTCATTATCATTGTCTTCAAGAATCACTTGTTCATAAATTGACCTCATTTATTCTCCTTGAACCTGCAAAAAAACGAGTGTCTACCTACAATAAAACATGAAATCATGGAAGAAGAGAGGTCATCAGGCTCTCTTAATCCAAGAAATATGCAAAAAAACAAGTAGTTACCCTATAAAACAAATCCATAAAAAAAAAATAACAAAGTAAAATTAATTTATTACCTAGAGGAGAGTGGTGGCTAACCATACTAACCAACAGTGTTTCAATGATAACTTATTGGTTTTTTGTCCGATTTGAGTGATTCCAAAGCCAAATGAAAATGAATTCAAATATATGTCTCCAATTGAAACAGGTTTTAAAAATTCCATGTAATGGTATGTTAAATGTTCTTAGAACAACCTGCATAATAGAGTCATTTTCGATTTTCCAACTCAGACCAACAGTTGATATTTCAAGCATAACGTTTTCATTTGATGATGGATTGAACTGATTCAAATTGGATATTAAATTATATGCATTTATATATCTCCAATATATATAGGTTTTGAAGGCAAGAATAATTGGTGGATCGAATATGCTAGTGAACAACTGGGAGAACTGAGTTTCAAGAGTGTTGATTTACAATAAACAATCAATATTTTGGTCATAACTTCCTCATATGATATCAAGATAAAGTGAGTCAAATTGTCTCGTAAACCAAATTCATAGGGGAATATACCATAGAAACAGGTTTCCAAAATATAGTCATTTAAGCCTCCAAAAACGGACTATCCCAACTCTGTTCCTTAGTTGCCTACTAGACATCCTGTCATTGTTTTGGTCATAAATTTTTCATTTCAACTCGAAATCGAGTGATTAAAATTGGGTTAGAAAGTAGACATGGAGGGCTATGTAGGATAGAAACAAGTCTTGAAAATATTCCCATTTTATCACTCAAAACATGACTACCCCAATTATTTTTCCAGAAATTTCATCAAGCCCGTAAGCCATAAGACATGATAATTAAGGAAATTTTCCAAGAAGGTGATCAAAATGAATATGAGTGTTTGTAGAAATTTTATTTTCAATATAATACACAAATAAATTCAAATATTGATCACCGATGTTAATTTTCACAGCCTCTTGCAAGAAAAACAACTATTTTTACATCTAAGGAAATTTATTTATTTATGTCTTTATTCATTCTATATTTTACACTACACTACTCTACTTTGAAAAATAAAATATACTCACATATAAGAGTACTTCTAGTGAAGCCATTTTCAAATTAATGCCTCAAGTATGCACATACCCGTATTTGAAAATTCTATGTTAATAAATACATGGGTATGAGAGACCAACTTCCCTGTTAAGGACGGCACCAAGAGTTGTTGAAGCGCAGAGTGATGTTGTGAGCAAACAACATAGTGAAACCAGTCTTCAATATAGCATTTATTTCCTATATTTGTTGCATCCTGAAGTTCCGTGACTGAATTCTAGATTATGTTGATGCTTTCTTCCTTGACATCATCCTCTACCCTTTTTTTTAGATCTTTGTTCATAGAACTAGATGAAGGAAAAAAATTTCAAACAATTCTTAAAGCTCGGGACCCAGAGCAGGGTGAAACTTCCCTCCCCAAGATGAGAGATTGGGTGCTTAAATACAAAGAAATAAAGCAAGAAAGAAAATCAAGAAATATTAAGCTCGGGACCTGGAGTAGGGTAGCATTTCCCTCCCTGGGACGAGAGATTAGGCCCTAAGAAATTAGCAGAAATAAAAGCAAAGAAAAATGACTAATGCTCACGACCTATAGCAGTTTATAATTTCCCTCATAGGATGAGAGATTAATTCCTAAGAAATCAATAAAAAAAGAAACAAAATAGAACAACTACACTTAGGACCTAGAGCAAGGTAGAATTTCCCTCGCTAGGACGAGAGATTGTTTCATAATAAATCAATCAAAAAGAAAAACTGAAAAAATACTCTCAAGACCTAGAGTAGGGTAGAATTTCCTTCCCTAGGATGAGAGATTGATCCTTAGATCAATATGAATCATGTTATTACACCTTTATTAGCCTCCCCAGAAATGACGCCAAAATGTTGGTGTCCAAGTGTGAATGAATATTCAAACTCTTTCCCACATTAATTATCAATCTGGGTGCGTTGGTTATTGTAAGGCTAACACACACTGTATGTGTAGATACAATAGCACAATTCTGATGTCAATCGTGGATTCAATAATTTAAACAATGCAAAAATCATTGTAACATAAAATAAAGAAATGGCAGAAATAAATCATAAAGATTACAATGCATTCAAAGCAATAAGAGTATTAGCAAATACATCTACTGTCATAGCAATTGCAAATTATAAAAAACATGAAATAGAAATAAAAACTCACAAGAAATACACGGCACCTGATCAGAGAGTGGGCCCAAATCTCTAATGAAGGTTGCGATATGCTCACAACTTACAGAAGTAACACGAAATTAACTTTCATTAACTTGATCAAATAATGTTCTGTTACACAGCTCCATTCCTTGCATAGCCAACCCTCTATGCATTATCTTCTATGCATTCTATCCTCCCCTTCTCTCTAATTTGTGCCATTTTAAATATACAAACAACAAAGGGGAAAAAAGTGATTACAAAATCTCAATAATCAAGATGAGATCTTAAAGATCTTTCCATCATGATTCAGCTCGCACAAGTCAAATCTGGCAATTACAATTGGGGAAATTTTGAAAAACGGCCACTACAAAAAATATGCAAATCTATCCTTCGAATAACCCTGCATTTCTCTCAATCAAAATAGAATTTTTGAAAATTTCTCTTCAAAAAACTAAATTGGTCCGTTCTTCACAAAACCCATGTTTCGGATTTTCAAGATCCTTCTTCGTTTGGCCAAAACGTTCAACACAAAACTGTCTCTTGTTATTCCAGCGAATTTCTGAGTTGGAATATTTAATTATCAGTTGAAGATCATATAGAAGAGATCTTGGAGGCTAAAATAGTGAGTTATGTTTTAACGAATTCATTAATAAACCATCATTGAAAAAATCATGCATAATAATCATTAATTTATTAAAGTAAAGGAGAACAAGTTTTATTTATCCAAAAGAGCATAAATAATTATGAAATAGAATTATATAATAAATTATGATAAATAATGTGATAAAAGAATATTAGAAATGGATGAAATGGATGTTAATAAGTGATAATAATAAGAAAAATTATTGGCCCAACAAGTCTATCAACTAAAACCATGATGACACTCTTTCCTTCGGACTTAGGTAAACCTATGATAAAATCCATTGAAATCTCCTCCCAACATTGACTTGGAATGGATAAAGTTTGTAGAAGACCTGGTATCTTAATTGTCTTAACTATATTTTGTTGGAAAACCAAACATTCTGCGACAAAATTTTGAATATCAGATTTAAGGCCATCCAAAAAAAATTCTTTCTTCACCCTCTGGTAAGTGTTTAAAAATAATGAGTTTTCTCCTAAAGGAGAAGTGTACAATTACAAAATAATATTTTGTCTTACTTGGGAATTATTACAAATATATAAGTGATCTTTTTACCATAAGGAATCATGTCTCCAACTAAATGTATTAGATGTACTAGGATCTTGTTGCAACTTTTGAATGAGTGTCCACACTTTTTCATTCTTCTTCCATTCATCCCTTGCTTTGGTTATCCAATCTGTTTGGATAATAGAAATGGAACAAAGCAATGCTTCTACCTATTAATCCTCTCTTGAGAGTGCATCTGCAACAACATTTAGCTTCCCTTTTTTGTAGATGATTTAAAAGTCATAACCAAACATCTTTGTTACCCATTTCTACTACTCTTCTAAAGATAGTCTTTGTTCCAAAAAGTGTTTAAGCCTATTATGATCAATTTTTACCTTGAAGTGTCTTCCCATTATGTAAGGTCATCATTTCTTTAGTGCATGTAGTATTGCCAACATTTATTTCTCATAAATAGGTTTATGTAAATACTTTCCTTTGATTGGACGAATTTCAAAAGAAATGGGTCTTCCTTCTTGCATGAAAACAACACCAATTCCATTTCCTGAGGCATCACGTTCCACAATAAAGGTTTTTTTGAAGTCTGGCATAGCTAAGACTGGTGCTAGGCACATTGCCTCTTTATGTTCAAAGGCCTTAGTTGCTTTAGGAGTCCATTAAAATGCATCTTTCTTCAATAATGTTGTTAGAGGTGTTGCTATTCTTCAGTAATTCATAACAAACTTGGGATAATACCTTGTTAATTTGAGAAATCCTCGCAACTGCTTTATGGTTGTGGGGACTTTCCATTCCTTGATGGATTTAATTTTCTTAGGGTCTACCCTAACACCCTCATGAGATACAATATGACCCAAATATTCTACCTCTTGTACTCCAAAGAAACATTTGTATGTTTTTGTATATAATTGTTTCTCCTCCAATAGTTTGAGCACCCTGTAAACATGTTGAACATGATCCTTTCAAGACCTGTTGTAGATTATTATATCATCAAAAAATACTAGCACAAATTTCCTAAGGGTTTGAAAATGGAATTCATCAACCCTTGAAATGTAGAAGGTGCATTGCTAAGGTCAAAAGGCATGAACAAAAATTCATAATGACCCTCATGAGTTCGAAATGTTATTTTTGGAATATCTCTAGTCTTCATTCTAATTTGATGATAAACTGAACAAAGATCCAACTTGGTAAAATAAATTGCTCCATGTAATTCGTCTAATAATTCATCAATCAGAGGCATGGGAAATTTATCTTTAATAGTGAGCTTATTGATCTCCCTATAATTTGAATGCATGCGCCATGATCCATCCTTCTTGTGCACCAATAATAATGGAGCAGAGAAAGAACTTTGACTAGGTTGAATTATACCAACCTTTAACATTTCTGCAGTCATATGTTCAATTTCGCTCTTTTGGACATAATGATATCTGTAAGGCCTGATGTTTGGAGGAAAATTTCTTGGAATTAAATGAATATCATGATCGTGATCATGGATAGGGGGGAGTCCTTTAGGAGTTTCAAACACCTTGGAATTATTTTTGAAGACTTTCTGGAGATCTGGAGAAATAGATGATTTCAACATTCGAACTTCTAGTGAGCATAATTGTTCAATTACACATCATTGTTCTTTCTTATAAGCTTTGTCATGAAATTATATCTTATTATCTTTCCTGGCTTCCCTACGATACCTCGTAGTTCAACTTCCTTTCCTTTAGAACAAAATTTCAAGAAAAGTTCTTGAAAATTAAAAGCTACGTTCCCCAAAGATTGTAACCATTGTACTCCTAGTAGAACATCAGGACCTCCCATTGGAATGGAAAGCATTGGAATATTAAATACATATTCCCCCATGGTTAGCTTGATATTATGGCATTTTCCAAAGAAATTTATAGCTCCTCCATTTGCAACCATCACTTGACATTCTACTGTTGGGTATAGGAAAAAATTCAATTCCTTGGCTACCTTACAATGAATACAATTATGTGTACTACCCGAATCAATAAACACTATTACCTTTTTCTTCTTGATATTTCCTTCTATCTTGAGAGTTTAAGGAGTGATAATTATTGCCAATGCATTACACAATATGGCCAGACCAATTTCTTATTCTTGTAGGGTTGGTTCCTGGTGTATATCCTCCTTCTTTTGAAGTTTCTTGTTCATTTTCTTCCTCCTCTTCACAATCTATGCAAAATAATTTATTCTCAGCACACTTATGACCTTTAGTGTATTTTCTATCACAACTTTAGCAAAGCCCTTTTGCACTTTTTTCTTCCAATTGTTGTGGTTTCAGCCTTGTAGGTTGTGGAAGTCTAGGAGTAGCAACACTTCCATCTTTATAGATGTGAGTGGTAGGCCTCCTTGTCATAATAATTTTACATTCAATTTTTCTTGCCAAAATGAATGTCTTCTCCAACGAATCAAGTTCCCAAATGCGAAATTCATTTTGGATGTTATCCTTTAAATTCCCTATGAATATATCAATCCTGTATTCCTTTGGAATATTAGTCATCCTTATATTCAAGTTTTGGAAGTCCTCAATGTGCTCCAACACTGAACCCTTTTGTTTTAGATTTATCAATTGGCTAAGGAAGTTGTTTCTTTTTGTATCCTCATAATGTGCTATCATTTCTTCCATAAAAAGTTACCAAGTGACAATTTTTTTACGAGAGAAAATCCATCAAATGTATTATGTTCTAAATGTAAAGTTGCAATGTGTACCTTTTGTCTGTTTTGCACATTATTGAGATCAAAATATTGCTCCATTTGTAGTATCCATGTTACGAGATCCTTGCCATCAAACTTCCTCATATCCATATTTATAATATGGTTGTTCTTCCATCCAACATTAGATTTTATGAAATCACGATTAACATTTATTTTTTTCTTATCATGAGTTTCCTCTACTATCTTTTCACCATTAGGAAACATTTCTTGTATCAACTTTATCAAAACTTCCATGTATTATTTTAGATCATTCTTCATGTTTTCCATGTTGTATTTCATTTTTTCTTCCATGTCATCCATTTTAGCTTCCATACCATCCATCTTAGATTCCATGCCTTTCTTCAAAACTTCCATTTCAATTTTTGTTGCTCTTTGCAAGAGCGAAATTTGGTGCACTTCCTCTAGTAATTTTGATATGTCATGTTGTAATTCTTCGTCTTCATGAGTCATAATAGAGCCTTCTAAAGGCTTAATGGGTGTTGAATTCTATTTTGGGGCCATTTTAGAGCCCAATACTGATATATATTCTAAAATATTCCCTTTGAATAAATTCCAATTGATTTTTCACACAAGACTTATGCAATTCAAAAAAATAAATACAAACCTTTTTCTTTCTTTTCAGGAGCTCGATATTGAAACTGAATTATCTCTGTGATTTCAAATCTTCAATATCTAAAATTTGGCCTGTAGTATCCCTCTAAAGATTATTTAAAATGTCACATGTCTGACCTGATCTGGACTCTTGAAGACAAAGTTATGCCCAATCTCCCACAATGACCTAATTATCGACTAGTTTAGTAGAGCGAACTTGTACGGTGTTCCACCTATCACTCTTTTCTCCTTGAGATATAAAATTTATCCAAAGAAAACTATAGTCCATGTATGTGCGGCCAATTTTTAAATAATTCCAATCTGATTCTCAGAGAGAGAGTTATGACAATTTTCCCACGGTCACCTCTTTGAGATGAAATTCGGGAGCTTGAAAAAACCCTAACTTCCACCGATCATATCTCTGAAAATTTCGTGACCCAAGATATGAAATTTTTACACGACGTTCCTCAAGATTTCAGATTCACTCTGTAAAAATTTCTGCTTCTGAATATTCGCAGAAAAATATTTATCGCACAAATTCCACGATGACATGTTTAGGTTAAACTCGGGAGCCTGAAACAAACCCTAACTTCCATAGATCATATCTACAAACATATTGCGAACCAAGATCTAAAATTTTTGCAAGACGTTCCCTAGGATTTTATCTTCTCTCTGTAAAATTTTTAGCTTCTGAACCTTCATAGAAAAAATGTTATAGTGAAAATTCCACGATGACCTATTTGGAGCAGTGAAATCCTAGAATCCAAAGCTCTGATACCAAATGTTATGAACCCGACTCCAAAAATAGAATAAAAGAGAGATCAAAGCCTTAGAAATAATCCACTTCGAAGGGGAAATCTCCTTTACATTACATAAATGAAAAATTCTTGGATGATATAAATGAAAAAACTGCCTTCTATATATAGGAGTCCATGGGGTCACAATACAATCCTAGTCGGCCTAACAATAATAATGAAAGGGCACAATAATAACAATATTGGGGTTACAGGGGTACAAAAAAAAGAATAAGGGGGTTAAAATAACAACAATAAGGGACTATAGTAGTAATATAGGGACATAACAAAATCTGAATGTGGAATGTAATCATTGTATTTTTCAAGCAAAATAGGTCCCTCTTCTAAAAATTCATCCAAAACTTATTACTCCTGCTCAAATGTCGAACCTATTGTTTCCATCTAAGAAATATCTTCTCTTACATAGATAGTTTCCATGCGACCACATTCGCACTTCATTTCTACAAGTAAGAAAATATAAAGTGAAAACAAGAAACGTAATAAGGAGAAATTTCTAAATAACAGAGGTCTGATTCTTTGTCACAACTATAATCCATCTTTGGCATTAAAGGTTATATTGCATATGCACATTGTTATCACTCAGTAATTTCTCCAGGTTCAAGAGAGAACTCACCGAGGTAACCAAAAACGTACTTCAAACTCTAGGATCTAGCTTTCTTAGGGTTCAGAGAGGGATCTCTCTATAAGATTTAACTTTTTTTTTTTTAATTTGTGAATATTAGGCTAGTTATGAAAGTGCAGCTTTGTTTTTTTTTGGTAGATTTGGTGGGAAAAATCACTTGAAAGGAAGGATAGCGGTAAATCTAGTTTTCCATTGGGCTAAGGAGTTAAAATCAAGCAAACAGGACTGGGATCAAGGCCAAAAGGTCAAATCTTTTCAGGGCAAGATATATAACCCTTGAAGATCTTGGAAAGTTGTTTTTATGAGGTGGTATGATCGGGATAAATGGCACTTAAGAATACTTTGATCTGGAAAAGGAAGTAGTAGGAAGAGGTCAAACGAGAGAGGGAGAAATTAAGGGTTCCCTACACTGGAAATCCGAGGAAAACATATAAATGATAACTAGTTAAAAACATGGTGCTTTTAACAAATCCTGTAGTAATGCTCCTAGTTATTCATTCAGATTTAGAAAAAACATAGATAGATGCATGTAACAAAGAAAAATAACAATGACAAGTAAGGAAATACTTCACTCCAAACAACTCATCACAGGAATCCTAAAGTATGATTCCAATTGGTTTGATCCGGCTTGCTAACTCGAAATTTGACACACAAAAGCTTTCAAGTCCAACAAGAAATGACTATAACAATATCTAGCAACTTTATTCCACCCTAATTCTTCAAAGAGTGAAGTATTTATACATATTCTAAACTAAAATATCTTGAAAAAATATCAAGATTGTTTTACAAATATCTCAAACTATTTTACATAAATAAAAATCAATAAAAGGACACTCAAAACTAATGAATCTATTTGGCACTATACTTATGGATTGATGGTGACAAAGAAGAGAATTTTAATTTTATCTCAACTCTTAGTTGATGATGAGGCATCCAAGTCACTAACTGTCTCCTTTCTTTGTGAATTCTACTCCAACAATTCTGCAAACTTGGGGTCCAATGATACCTTTGTATATATCAATCCGAAATAGATATTTAAAAAATGAAAGAATTTTTTGTAGATAAATATGTTTCTAAGATAAACCTCTCTCCGTTTCCCGAAATTCAATTCCAGTTGTTCACAATATGCTCTGTAAAAATATGTCTAAAATTAAATTTTTCCTAATCTGAAAATTAGGCTGAGAAGATGTGCATGTTAATAAATGTGCCTAACATGAGATATTTTTTTGTAGCTGGACATCTTAGGAACATAAACCTCCTTCAGTTTTACAAAATTCATCTTGGATTGTCCACAATAGTTTATGAAAAACTATGACATAAACAGGAATTTTCCACAAAAATGTCACTTCTTGCTCTGTTTTCATCTTTTAACCTTTTTGTTCTTTTAACTATTGTTCTTTTACTTTGGATAAACTTCATTGTCGGTGAAAGTATTTTCATCTTTGTTTAACCATTATTTCGTTTGTATTTACTTTTACTTTTTACCTTCAATGCTCTGTAACTTTTTGAGATTTGACTTTCACTCTGACTTTCGTTTGATACACTTTAACTCTAATGCTCTTTGACTATTTATGTTTTCACTGTCATTGTGAATTCTTTTTTCATTTTCACCATTCACTATGAAATTTATCTCTCTCTGCATAAACGACTTCTTTTTGTTCTGCCGCCTAAAATATTTTGTTAAGGAATATCATTTAAAAATCTTTTCTTTGTGAACTTTTTGAGTAAAACAGATCTTTAACTAGTATTTAGATTGTTTTATCCAAATTCTCCTTTTTCTAATGACCTGCAAAACGAAATAATTGTTAATGAAACCCTGGCTGCAGGGAGGTGATAATGGCTTTAATTGGTCACAATACTGGATTTGATTTTGGCACTTTGGAACCTTCAAGATTGCTAGAACTCTGATTTTTTGGCATTTTGGCTACTTCTGCAAGTTTAGATAGTTTGCAGAAGTAATTTTCACTTTTAGCAGAGGCTTCTTGGATAAACATGTGAAGTATACTATTTTCTTAGGGCTTTCTTTCTAATTAGGTTTATCAAAGAGGTTAACAGGCTTTTGAAACTGACTTAAAACAAGAAACAAGGGTTTCCTGAATCTTTTAATGAGAAATTGGGCTAAAAAAGTCTGTTAAATTTAGGCAAAGAGGCTTATGATACTTTCAAAGGCTTTCTGGCTTAATTTAGAGTTTAAAATAGTTCATTAAACTAAAAAAACTCACAAATTTCCTTCAAAATTGTGCACAACAGTAAAACAGGGTTTATGGAAAAAATTTGAGAAGGTTTGGTTTGTTTCTCGACTATTTTCACAGTTTCTTTTAATTGATTTTTAAGCTCTGAATGTGTTTTTGTTCTTTTGAAGGTATTTAAAGCTGATTGCAGGCTCAAATTTCAAGGAAATACCTGTTGTATATAGGTATTGGGCTTCGAAAGAGTTTTTGAGGTTTTTTGAATGAAACAACAACTTCTGTAGATATTTTGGAGCAATGTAAAGCTCCTGGGCAGTCTTCAATGGTCGCAGGGAAAATATTGCAGGATTTTGGGCATAGAAATGGGGAAAAAATATGTTTTTATAGTTAAGGAGGCATGTGCAAAGGTTAATACGCAGAAATATAAGAAATGTATGCAATTCCAATGTTTTTATGTGTATTAGGGCTAATAAGCTGAAGGCATTTAATACAGGTCAAGTCATGGGGAATGGCAGTTTCAGGTTATAGCGGATTGAAACTTGATTGGTTATCGCACAGTGTTTAGGTGGTAAGTGGTTTTGGGGCTAACCCAGGCAATCTAACAGGAATTGACCACGTGGAGGAGAGATAAAATCTCGAAACCGCCCATTTCGCGCAAGTTTGAGATGTGGGTGATTGTGCAACTTTTCTATGCGATATTGATTTCTATCCGTCAGATCTGGGATTCGAATGTGAATGGTCCAGATTCATTAGGAAGCTGCGTCGAAATGGGGAGTGAGACAAGGGTTGTTTATATGCGGCGGGGTTAAATATTATATAGTTTCAAATGCTTTTGTCATTTGTTCGAAAACCATAGGGGGCGGGATATTTAAATATAGATATGTTAAACCAATGGAATAAGGGAGGAATTAATATTGCACACGTGGGATATGAAACATTGGTTTTAACTTTAAAATAGTTTGTTTAGAGGGTTATTTTAAATAAAGGTTTTAATACTATATGGGATGGTGATGTTAGGGATTTAATAGAATAAATTAGTAGTTAATATGAATAAAGGGATAGTGAAAAGGAAACAAAATACATGTTAACTCTAAGTAAAGTGGCAAAAAATATGTTTTTACAGTTAAGGAGGCATGTGCAAAGGTTAATATGCAGAAATATAATAAATGTATGCAATTCCAATGTTTCTATGTGTATTAGGGCTAATAAGCTGAAGGCATTTAATACAGGTCAAGTCATGGGGAATGGCGGTTCGGGTTATAGCGGATTGAAACTTGATTGGTTATTGCACAGTGTTTAGGTGGTAAGTGGTTTTGGGGCTAACCCAGGCGATCCAACAGGAATTGACCACGTGGAGGAGAGATAAAATCTCGAAACCGCCCATTTCGCGCAAGTTTGAGATGTAGGTGATCGTGCAACTTTTCTATGCGATATTGATTTCTATCCGTCAGATCTGGGATTCGAATGTGAACGGTCCAGATTGACTAGGAAGCTGCGTCGAAATGGGGAGTGATACAAGGGTTGTTTATATGCGGCGGGGTTAAATATTATATAGTTTCAAATGCTTTTGTCATTTGTTCGAAAACCATAGGGGGCGGGATATTTAAATATAGATATGTTAAACCAATGGAATAAGGGAGGAATTAATATTGCACACGTGGGATATTAAACATTGGTTTTAACTTTAAAATAGTTTGTTTAGAGGGTTATTTTAAATAAAGGTTTTAATACTATATGGGATGGTGATGTTAGGGATTTAATAGAATAAATTAGTAGTTAATATGAATAAAGGGATAGTGAAAAGGAAACAAAATACATGTTAACTCTAAGTAAAGTGGCAAAAAATGAAGCATTGCTTATATTTGTTGTATTATTTCACTTTAACTTAGGAAAAATGTATTTTTAGGGTTTATGAATGATTTTTGAAAGTGAATGAGATTAGCTATTTAGGGTTTAGCTTTTACTAAGTAAAAATAGGTTTTTACTTAGGAAAAAGGGATTATGATTCATGAATGAAGGGTAAATGTTGATGAATATGGGTCTAGTTTGGGAATTTAATATTTGTAACTAACCAGTCATCGAGCCTTGGGTCCAGTCCCAATAAAATTTAGATAAATTCTCTGAGCCTTTTTTACTGATAATTTAGAATACTAAATTTTGGAGGGGAGGGGAAATTAGTAATTTTGCCCCATGATGCTCTATTACATGGTTGCTCAACTGATTTATACCTGCCCATCTCTATTTCTAACATTTTTTCTTCATCTTTATAGGTTCATTTAGGCTTGCAACCTTAAAACATTTTTCTTTCAAAACATAAAACTATCTAAGTCTACCTTATTTCATCAGAGGGCTCAAATTAAACTGTTGAGCTCCTCATTATTCTCTACCTATCTACTAATTTGACAAGTTTAAACTGTTTGAAAAATCTTTATTCTCTATCTAAAACATGAAATTAAAAGCATGAAAAGTTAAGATTAAATTGTTTAACTGATCATGGATTATGGAATTTATTGACACTCTGCACATAATCATTATTCTTACAGTAAAGCAAAAGTAGTGGCATTTGGATTTGCTCACTTTCAGGTCTTATTTTTCTTTTTATTTTGGGGTATATGTTTTTCGAAGTCCTTTGATCTTTCTTTTAGGACTTTTTTACCCTCTTTTTGGCTTTTATTATTTTTTCATTTTTTTCAAAATATGGGAAAACAACTTGCAGAAAAAAAGGTATGTACATATTTACAAGACTATCAAAGTCAATTCAAAATTATGAATCATATATTTATAGGACTCTAACAGCGGCTTCACATGGGGGTGGCATCTCCTGGTGATATGTCAATAACATCGTTGACTAGTAGCCTGATCCTTTGAGCCAATCCCAAACATGCATTTGTGTTGTTATAAAATATCCGTGACTGATACTCTTGGACTGAATTTACATCCTTTTCCACAAAATGAAATCTGATATGAGACTAAAAAGGTGTTGCAACCTTCAAACCAAACTACTAAATCATCAATATCTTAGGGCCTTTTCCTTGGCCTCCAATCTTAAATGAATTATTTCAAACTAGCTGAAAATTGTAAACTGAAATAAGCTGAAGTCCTACCTACTTACTCTAATAAGATTTCCAACTGCTGGTTATGTAAAATCAAATAGCCAATGCAACCATTCAAGCATTATGTACTATGATAGATTTTTTTGCATTTTCTTTTTGATTATCCAAATTATAATTCTGCAAACTATTAGAAACTTGTCAACAAATGAGAGGATGAGGAAATACTTGATTTCCTTTGTTGACTCTAGAAAATTTTCAAAAGGATATTCCAAGATATATACACCAATGTTTAACTAATATAAACAATTGTACATCTGTTCTGGATGACCTCCATGCCATGAGACTCAATTGTCATTTTTAACTTTATTTCCTTGCAAAACCAATCTATGATTGTTCTGAGATAATTTTAGATTTTCAGATAAGCTTTGTGATGATATTTCTACTAATGAAAATGTTTGTTTGAGGAAACTTTTATCATCTTCATCTTGAAGCTCATAGTCAATAAATAGATAAAGAATTTGAATGCATTCATTATCCAACATATCTGCTATTGGATCATGAAAAACTTTAAAATATTGATGCACTTTATATATGGGTTTTAATGGAACTTAATAGATTTCTAGGGGTTGTTCATCCTTTAAAAACTGAAATGCTTTAGAGAATAATGATATAGAAATTTCTTTCAAAATTTTTTAATTTCTTCTTCACTCCCATATTTGATGTGTATTGTCACTCCCATATTTGATGTGTATTGTCTGATCACTGTATTTGAGCTGTTGAAATTGAACTTCCTCATCCCACAAACTAGCTAGTGATTGCTCTGTGAAGTTAGCTTGAATTTGGAGAAGATAATTATCTTCATACTGATCATACTTAGGAAAATCTTCAAAAGAAGGAATGTCATCAATCATACACATTATATCAGCAGATTTCTTTTCCAGCAATCTTGATATATCTTGATTAGATTGGTTGCATTCTATTTGAAGGTCATTGTTTTGCTCAATAGGAGTACTATCAGGAAATGGGCCTTTTTTGGAAGGTAGAACAACATGAGCATCAACCTGTTCTTTTGTCTCTCCATGGATAAAAAATTTAGTACATACATCAACATTAGAATAAGTAGAAAAAATTTCTTCATTATGTAAATATTTTGAGGATGGTTGCATGTTTAGAAGCAAATTGATTTCTTCTTCGGTGAAGGGGGGTGGAAATCTTTGAATTCTTGGATTTGAATAACAATTGTTTTTTCTCTTATGTAAAAACTGATCATGAGGTTTAATATTTTCTTTAACTTCAGTCAAAACATTATATGAAACATCATTTGTTACTACAGAGGGGCCTTGTGGATATTGATTCATCTCTTGATCTATTTCATCTTTGATTAACTCCTATTGATTATCATGACACTTAACTTGAGAATGAAATTTATGGGCTGCTACTAATAAATCTTCAAGATTTAAATTTCCTAAATATTTATTAATATTTTTAAGGTAATGTATGAGATCTTCAGCTTGATCACAACAATTTTCAGCTAATGATAAAGATGGAAAATCTTCTTTGTAATGCTCATAAAACACCTTGTGAAAATCCTTTAAATAAAATAAACTAGCAGGTTTGAGAGATTCATACCATTCCCTTGCTTGTCCTTCTAAGGTTTCCATGAATAGCTTCATAAGGCAATCCTCATGCCAATCACCCTTCAATCTCCATGAGTGTATATGAAAATCTATGACATGTAACAAAGGATCATCAATATTCTCATCTTGAAACATTGGAATATTTTTATCCCAATTTACATTTGGTAGTTTGTGTGGAAATCCAAGTATGTGATCTCTGTTCATGGGAGCATACCTGTGTTTTATCCTTCGGTCATCTTGTAAATTAGTCATAAAGAAGGGCCACTATATCTATACAACCAAGCTAGATCCTTCTATAAAATACAATATACATTGAAAAAATTTCTTAATGAGAAAGAACATAATGTCTTGGATTAAGATCCAAGTTGAAAGCCTGGTCTTTCCATATTGTTCTTCTAGGTTCATTCCTCGAGTGGAGTCTTGATAGTGAAATTGATTTGGAGTCGCCGGGTGGATGATTTTAACATTTGTGTGTTTGATCACTCTCCACCATCATAGATCAGATCTGAAATTGTAAAATATTTCTGAAGAAAATGTTAGTCTTCCCTAGTATGGTCGCCAATATTTTATCACTCAGTAATTTCTCTAGGTTCAAGAGAGAAATCACTAAGGTAACAAAAAACCTACTTCATAGTCTAGGATCTAGCCTTCCTAGGGTTCAGAGAGGGCTCTCTCTGTAAGGTTTAACTTTGTTTTAATTTGTGAATATTAGGCTAGTTATGAAAATGCAGCTTTGGTTTTTTTTTGGTAGATTTGGTGGGAAAAATCAATTGAAAGGAAGGATAGTGGGAAATATATTTTTCCATTGGGCTAAGGAGTCAAAATCAAGCAAAACGGACTGGGATCAAGGCCAAAAGGTCAAATGTTTTTATGAGGTGGTATGATCGAGATAAAGGGCACTTAAGAATCATTTTATCCAGAAAAGGAAGTAGTAGGAAGAGGTCAAACGAGAGAGGGAGAAATTCAGGGTTCCCTACACTGGAAATCAGAGGAAAACATATAAATTATAACTAGTTAAAAACAGGGTGCTTTTAACAAATCCTGTAGTAATTCTCCTAGTTATTCATTCAGATTTAGAGAAAATATAGATGGATGCATGTAACAAAGAAAGATAACAATGACAAGTAAGGAAATACTTCACTCCAAATAGCTCATCACAAGAATCTTGAAGTACGATGCCAATTGGTTTGATCCAAACTGCTAACTCGAAATTTGACACACAAAATCTTTCAAGTCCAACAAGAAATGACTAACAATCTCTAGAAATTTTATTCCACCTTAATACTTCAAAGAGTGAAGTATTTATACAAATTCTAAACTAAAATATATTGAAAAAATATCAATATTGTTTTACAAATATCTCAAATTATTTTACATAAATAGAACTCAATAAAATGACACTCAAAGCTAATGAATCTATTTGGAACTATACTTATGGATTGATGGTGACAAAGAAGAGAATTCGAATTTGATCTCAACTCTTAGTTTATGATAAGGCTGTTGGGTATGTGTTATATTCTTTCCATGACTGGCCCCACGTACTGTACGTTGCGCCGGGCGCAGCAGGGGGGGTCATAAGGGGGGCGACAGCCCCCCTTGTTGGGGTCCAGGGCAGCGCCCCAGCAAATTTTTTTTTGGTATGCGGTCCCACTCATAGGTAGACCCACCCATGTTTTGTGCATGAGTTTGCACATGGTTTTGGGCTACGATGGTTTTCGGCCCCTGGTATTTTGTAGATCCGGTTAAGGGAACTACAATTATGTTCTAATCGAGGGTTAATGGATTGGGGTTTATGTATGCTTCAGCATGTATATATATGTGTTGTAACACTAAAAGGAATATAATGAAAAATCAAGCTGGTCATCCCGATTTGGGATCCAGGGGAAAATCTCTGTGTTTATCTATTTTATGTTTTATGCTCTCGCTATTGTTTATTTTCTGTTATAAGATTCATGTGTAGATAATTTCTGTTCAGGGTTAAAACCTACATTTGGTATGAGAGTTGTTTCAGCTTCAAGGGGATGCCTTTTCTACTGAGGGTTTTTTTTTCGGGCCTGATGTAGACCTTGTTTAGTGGGAGATCTGCGGGATCAATTCTTGCAGTGAAAGAAGATGGCGAGCGGCGGAAAGATAGAGATCGAGAAATTTAATGGTCAGATTTTTGAGTTATGGAAGCTCAAGATGGAGGATCTGCTAGTGGATAAAGATCAGTGGATCGTGGTAGATCCAGGTACTAAACCAACAACAATGTCAGATGAAGACTGGAAGAAACTGGATCGGAAGGCTAAGAGCACAATATGGTTGTGTGTCTCAGATTCAGTATTGTTGAATGTATCTGGGGAAGCTATGGCGAAGAATTTGTGGGAAAAACTTGGGACTTTGTACCAATCTAAGTCTCTGGTGAATAAGTTGTTCCTGTGGAAAAAGATATATAACCTTAGGATGAAGGATGGAGACTTAGTGACAGAGCATCTGAATACCTTCAATATTGTGGTAAGTCAGCTGTCATCTGTTGATATTAAAATCTTAGATGAAGATAAGTGCATTAGTTTGTTGTGTTCTCTACGAGACTTGTGGGACAGTCTGGTTATTGCAATAGGTAGCAATACAACTACCTTGAATTTGGATGACATTGTCTCAGCCTTGCTGTCAGAGGAAATGAGACAGAGAAATATGGAGGGTCAAAATGGAGATGCCTTATCTGTACGAGGAAGGTCCCAAAATAGAAACAAGAATAAGGTTTCGAGTGGGAGATCTAAATCTAGAGGGAGATCTAAATCTCCTAAAAAGTTTGTAAAGGTGTGCTGGAAATGCGGAAAGGAAGGACACTACAAAAAGAAATGCATATCTAAAGCTCCTGAGAAAGGAAAGGGATCTGATGAAGCTCCTTCTGTAGAGGCAAAAACCACCTCGGATGAAGGTGGGGATGTGTATTTGGCTTCTTCTTCAAATACACATGTAGATCACGAGTCATGTTTGATTGACTTGGGTGCATCCTTTCACTTCACTCCCCATAGGGAGTGGTTCTGCGAGTATGAGAAATATGATGGCGGCGATGTATTCCTAGGGGATTATAGGAAGGCTAGAATCTTCGGACATGGAAAAGTCAAGCTGAAGCTGCAAGGTGGAAGGATTAGAACACTTCCTAGTGTTTTGCATATTTCTGCATTGGCCAGAAATCTGATTTCTGTAAGCAAGATGGATGATGCAGGTGTAAAAACAATGTTCGAGAAAGATGCCTGCAAGATGGTTTGGGGAGCACTGGTATTAATGTGGGGAGTTCGGATTGGAACTCTGTACAAGCTACAAGGTAGCACTGTTATTGATGGGTGTAACAGTTCTGTGGTTCCTGAAAGTGGAGCGGAAAGCCTAGCTGTCTTTAGAGAAAAGACCATGCTATGGCATCAAAGGCTTGGACATATTGGAGATAAGGGCCTTCAGATACTCCATAGAAATGGTATGGTAGAAGGTACGTCTAATTGCTCTCTGGATTTAGATTTCTGTGAACATTGTGTATATGGGAAGCAAAATCGGGTGATTTTTCCTTCTGGTGCTAAGAGGGCGAACACGATATTAGAACTTATGCACAGTGATGTGTTTGGACCTGTGTCAGTTCCATCACTAGGAAAGTCTATGTACTATGTTTCATTCATAGATGAATTCTCAAGGAATACGTGGATACATTTCTTGAGGAAGAAATCTTAAGTATTTAACAAATTTAAAGAATTTAAGGCTCTGGTGGAAAACCAGACAGAGAAGAAGATAAAGGCGCTAAGGACAGATAATGGTGGGGAGTTCTGCAAGAAGGAATTTGAAGAGTTCTGTAAGAATTGTGGTATAGCACGGCAGAAGACTACTCCATACACACCTCAGAAAAACGGAGTTGCAGAAATAATGAACAGAACGATGATGGAAAAGGAAAGAAGCATGCTTAGTGGTACCGGGTTAGGACAAGAATTCTGGGCAGAAGCAGTGGAGACTGCATGTTACTTAGTTAAAATATCACCTTCATCAGCGTTGGAGGATAAGACTCCATATGAGGTATGGACTGGTAAGAAACCCTCTCTTTCACATCTAAGGGTATTTGGATGTGATGCATATGTACATGTTCCAAAGGAGAAAAGGACCAAGTTGGATAATAAATCTGAAAGGTGCATCTTTAGTGGGTATAAGGATGGTTTAAAGGGTTACAAGCTTTGGAACCCAGAAACAAGGAAGGTTGTGTACAGCCGAGATGTGGTGTTTAGAGAAGTGAAAGATGTTGTTAAACATGAAGTCCTACCAAAGGAACCTGAGAAGATAGAGTTTGATCTAAAGGAGGATGAATCAGACTCTACAACAGAAGAAGACTCAGAAGATGATGAGCCACAAACTCCAGCTTTAAGAAGATCAGTTCGGGAAAGAAGGCAACCCGAAAGGTATAGTCCATCTGCTTTCTGTTCAGGTTTTGCCTTAACTATAACTGATGATGAACCCAGAACTGTCAGGGAGGCAGTAGATTCAGAGGATGGAAAACTCTGGAAGGAGGCCATGGTTGATGAAATAGCATCCTTGCACAAAAACGATGCATGGGATCTGGTGGAGTTGCCGGCTGGAAGGAAGCCCATTGGGAGAAAATGGGTGTTTAAGAAGAAGATGAATGTAGAAGGCAAGGTGGAGAAATACAAATCTCGGTTGGTAGCGAAAGGTTATTCCCAGGTGCCGGGAATTGATTTTGGTGATATTTTTTCTCCTGTTGCCAAAGTTACTTCTATTAGATTACTTTTATCTATTGCTGCTGCATTTTATTTTGAGATAGAACAGATGGATGTGAAGACAACATTTATTCACGGGGATCTAGAAGAGGAGATCTACATGAAGCAACCTGAAGGCTTTATGGTGAAGGGTAAGAAAGAACTGGTATGCAGGTTGAAGAAGTCTCTGTATGGGTTAAAACAGTCACCAAGGATGTGGTATCAGAAATTTGATACCTATATACGGGGACTTGGATTCACCAGAAGCAAGGAGGATCACTGTGTTTATTTTAAATTAATTGGTGACCGTGTTATTTATTTGGTCTTGTATGTGGATGATATGTTGTTGATTGGAAATAACAAAGAAATTATCCAAGATTTGAAGACCCAACTGTTCTCCAAATTCGACATGAAGGATCTTGGTGCTGCAAACTATATTTTGGGCATGGAAATTAAGAAAGATCGGGCAAAGAGGAAGCTCTGGTTAAACCAGAGGAAGTATGTCGAGACTATATTGCAGAGGTTCAATATGCAGGATAGTAAACCGGTGAGTGTTCCTATTCCTGTAGGTGCAAAGCTGTCTGCTGAACAGTTTCCCAAGACACAAGAAGAAGAGGAGGATATGTCCCGTGTTCCATATGCAAGTGCAGTGGGTAGCCTGATGTATGCAATGGTCTGTACTAGACCAGACATTGCACATGCAGTGGGAGTATTGAGCAGGTTTATGTCAAACCCAGGGAAGGAGCATTGGACAACAGTGAAGCGGGTTTTCAGATATTTACGTGGCACTAGTGATTATGGCTTGTGCTACCAGGGAAGACCAGGATTGGAAAGAATGTTGGACATTCGTGGTTTTGTTGATGCAGACTGGGCTGGAGATCTGGACCAAAGAAGATCTACGAGTGGGTATGTGTTTAGCCTATTTGGAGGCGCAGTCAGTTGGATGAGTAAAAGACAGTCTGTAGTGGCTCTTTCAACTACAGAGGCAGAATACATAGCAGCCACTCATGCAAGTAAGGAAGCAATTTGGTTGCAGAGATTGTGTTCAAGTATGGGGTTGGTACAACAATCTATAAGGATAGACTGTGATAGCCAAAGTGCAATTTTCTTGGCTAAGAACCCTGCTTATCATTCAAAGAAAAAGCACATTGATGTTCAATATCACTTTGTTAGAGATATGGTTGAGGCTAAAAGGGTGTTGCTGGTAAAGGTGGAAACTTTGAAGAATGTTGCAGATGCATTGACGAAGTCTGTGAGCACTCAAAAGTTCTCTTGGTGTAGAGAAACAATGGGTGTTGAAGAATTGGCCAAATGACTAAGCGCTCTTGTGGCCCCCCGTGGAAAGAAAACAACAAGTGGGAGAATGTTGGGTGTGTGTTATATTCTTTCCACAACTAGCCCCATGCGTTGTACGTTGTGCCGGGCGCAGCAGGGGGGTCATGGGGGGGCGCGGCGCCCGACAATTTTTTTGATATGCGGTCCCACTCATAGGCGGACCCACCCATGTTTTGTGCATGAGTTTGCACATGGTTTTGGGGTACGATGGTTTTTGGCCCTTGGTATTTTGTAGATTTGGTCAAGGGAACTACGATTATGTTCTAATCCGGGGTTAATGGATTGGGGTTTATGTATGCTTCGACATGTATATATATGTGTTGTAACACTAAAAGGAATATAATGAAAATCAAGCTGGTCGTCCCGATTTGGGATCCAGGGGAAAATCTATGTGTTTATTTGTTTTATTTTTTATGCTCTCGCTATTGTTTATTTTCTGTTATAAGATTCGTGTGTAGATAATTTTTGTTTAGGGTTAAAACCTACAAAGGCATCTAAGTCACTAATTGTCTCCTTTCTTTGTATTATGCTGGTAATTATAATTGCAAAATTGGGGTCAAATGATACCTTTGTATATATAAATCCAAAATAAATATTTAAAAAGTGAAAAGGTTTTGGTGGATAAATATGTTACATAAAATTCTCTGTTTCCCAAAATTCAATTCTATTTATTCCACCAATATACTCTGCAAAAAATAATGTCTAAAACTAGATTTTGCCTAATCTGAAAATTAGGCTGTAAATATGTGCATGTATATATTATTCTGTAATAACTGTGCATAAAGTGAGATAGGTTTTTGTAGCTGGAAATCATAAGAACATAAACCTCCTTCAGTTTTACAAAATTCATCTTGGAATTTCCACAATAGTTTCTGTAAAACTGTGACTTAAACAGGAATTTTTGGCAAAAATGTCACTTCTTGCTCTGTTTTCATCTTTTAACCTTTTTGTTCTTTTAAATGTTTTTCTTTTACTTTGGATAAAATTCATTTTTGGTGAAATTATTTTCATCTTTGTTTAACCATTACTACCTTTGTATTTACTTTTACGTTTTAAATTGTCTGCTTTGTAACTTTTTCAGATTTGACTTTCACTCTAACTTTCATTTAATACACTTTAACTCTAATGCTCTTTGACTGTTTATGTTTTCACTATCATTGTGAATTCTTATTTCATTTTTACCATTCATTGTGAAATTTATCTCTCTCTACATAAATGACTTATTTTTGTTCTGCTACCTGGAATCTTTTGCTAAGGAATATTATTTAAAATTCTTTTCTTTGTGAACTTTTGGAGTAAAACAGATCTTTAACTAGTATTTAGATTTTTTTATCCAAATTCTCCTTTTTCTAATGACCTGCAAAACAAAATAATTGTTAATGAAACCCTGGCTGCAGGGAGGTGATAATGGCTTTAAGTGGTCACAATACTGGATTTGATTTTGGCACTTTGGAACCTTCAATATTGCTAGAACTCTGCTTTTTTGGCATTTTGGCTACTACTGCAAGTTTAGACAGTTTGCAGAAGTAATTTTCACTTTTAGCAGAGGCTTCTTGGATAAACAAGTGAAGTATAATATTTTCTTAGGGCTTTCTTTCTAATTAGGTTTGTCAAAGAGGTTAACAGGCTTTTGAAACTGACTTAAAACAAGAAACAAGGGTTTCCTGAGTCTTTTAATGAGAAATTGGGCTAAAACAGTCTGTTAAACTTAGGAAAAGAGGCTTATGATACCTTCAGAGGCTTTTTGGCTTAATTCAGAGTTCAAAATAGTTCATTAAACAGAAAAAACTCACAAATTTCCTCCAAAATTGTGCACAGCAGTAAAACAGGGTTTCTGGAAAAAAATTGATAGGGTTCATTAGGGGAATTTTGAGGTCTAAAATAGGCCTCCTAAGGAAATTATAAAATAATAGTGGAAATAGTAAAATAATATTTGATTACATCATCAAATCTAAGAGGGAAAAAAAAAAAACTACTTTTTCAACTCGTATTTTGAACTTATCTCCCTAACGTTTTACTCAAATTTTGAGAAGGAATACTCGTTGGATGCAAAATTTAATTACCCATCCAACGAGTACCCATGTTGGATACTTTTGATGGACTCGGCTACATGAAAAATGAGAAATAACTGAAAAACGTGATTGCAATCATGTTTTTTCATGTATTTCTCATTTTTCGTGTATCTGGGTCCATCAAAAGTATGCAACATGGGTACTCCTTCGATGAGGAATTAAATTTTGCATCCAATGAGTACTCCCACTCGAAATTTGATTAAACCCTTAGGGAGATAAGTTGAAAAACGAGTTGAAAAAATAGTTTTGTTATTTTATTATTTTTTAATCTTTTTATATTTTTACTCCAAAAATGGTGAAGCATCCCCCATGGTTGACATCATCATCTTGAATCTTATTGGTTCTCATGAATTTTATTTTAGTTATACATTTTTCTTAGGAGGCCCATTTTAGACCTCAAAATTCCCCTAATGTGGCCTGTTTTTGGACTATTTTGACAGTTTCTTTTAATTGATTTTTAAGCTTTGAATGTGTTTTTGTTCTTTTGAAGGTCTTTAAAATTGATTGCAGGCTCAAATTTCAGAGAAATAGCTATTGTATGCAGGTATTGGGCTTCAGAATAGTTTCTAAGGTTTTTTGAATGAAACAACAACTTTTGTAGAGCTTCTGGAGCAATGTAAAGCTCCTTGGCAGTTTTCAATGGTCGTAGGGAAAATATTGTAGGCTTTTGGGCATGGAAATGGTGAAAAAATGATGTTTTTATAGTTGAGGAGGCATGTGCAAAGGTTAATACACAGAAAGATAAAAAATGTATGCAATTCCAACGTTTTTATGTGTATTAGGGCTAATAGGCCGAAGGCATTTAATATAGGTCAAGTCATGCGGGAATGGTAGTTTCGTGTTTCAGCAGATCGAAACTTGAGTGGTTATCGCACAAAGTTTGGGTGGTAAGTGATTTTGGGGCTAACCCACACGATCCAGCAGGAATGGACCACGTGGAGGAGAGATAAAATCTGGAAACCGCCCATTTCGCGCTGGTTTGAGATCTAGGTGATCACGCAACTTTTCTACTCGATATTGATTTCTATTTGTCAGATCCGGGGTTCGAATGCGAAAGGACCAGATTGACTGGTAAGCTGCGTCGGAATGGCGAGTGAGACCAGGGTTTTTTATATTCTGTGGGGTTAAATATTATATAGTTTCGAATGCTTTCGTCATTTGTTCGAAAACCATAGGGGGAAAGATATTTAAATATAGATATGTTAAAGCAATGGAATAAGGGGGGAATTAATATTGCGCATGTGAGATATTAAACATTGGTGTTAACTTTAAAATAGTGGGTTTAGAGGGTTATTTTAAATAAAGGTTTTAATACTATATGAGATGGTGAAGTTAGGGATTTAATAGAATAAATTAGTAGTTAATATGAATAAAGGGATAGTGAAAAGGAAACAAAATAAATGTTAACTCTAAGTGAAGTGCCAAAAAATGAAGCATTGCTTATCTTTGTTGTATTACTTCACTTTAACTTAGGAAAAATGTATTTTTAGGGTTTATGAATGATTTTTGAAACGGAATGAGATTAGATTTTTAGAGTTTAGCTTTTACTAAGTAAAAATGAGTTTTTACTGAGGAAAAGGGGATTATGTTTCATGAATGAAGGGTAAATGTTGATGAATGTGGGTCTAGTGTGGGAATTTAATATTTTTAACTAACTAGTCATCTAACCTTGGGTCCCGTCCCAACAAAATTCAGAGAAATGCTCTGAGCCTTTTTGACTAACAGTTTAGAGTACTGAATTTTGGAGGGGAGGGGAAATTAGTAATTTTTCCCCATGATGCTTTATTACATGATTTCTCAACTGCTTTCTACCTACCCATCTTTATTTCTAACATTTTTTCTTCATCTTTATAGGTGCATTTAGGCTTGCAACCTTAAAACATTTTTCTTTCAAAACATAAAACTATCTATGTCTACCTTATTTCATCTGAGGGCTTAGATTAAACTGTTGAGCTCCTCATTATTCTCTACCTATCTACTGATTTGTCAAGTTTAAACTATTTGACAAATCTTTATTCTCTATCTAAAACATGAAATTAACAGCATGAAGAGTTAAGATTAAACTGTTTAACTAATCATGGATTATGGCCTTTATTGACATGCTGCACATAATCATTATTCTTGCAGTAAAGTAAAAGTAGTGGCATTTGTATTTTTTCACTTTTAGGTCTTATTTTTATTTTTATTTTGGGGTATATGTTTTTCTAAGTCCTTTGATCTTTCTTTTAGAAAATTTTTACCTTCTTTTTGGCTTTTATTAATTTTTCATTTTTTTCAAAATATGGGAAAACAACTTGTAGAAAGCAAGGTATGTACATATTTACAAGACTATCAAAGTCAATTCAAAATTATGAATACTATATTTATAGGACCCTAACACACATGATGACCTCATGTGCACCATGCTTGTAACCACCAGTTGGAAATTTCTGCCTGCTTTCCATTAAACCAAATCCACTTGTTTTAAGTAATCCAAACTGGGGTTGACTTCAGCACCTTAAATTTTATCATTTTCTACATACTCTTAAACAATGTATGAAATATCAAAAGACATAAAGTTGATTCAAAGTCATACCATGATTCAGAAACACAAAAAGATATTTGATTGTGTCTAGGCCCCAAAAATTAGTGCAACAACATTGGGGAAAACCACTCGATCGAGGAATTAAAAATCATCCCTTTTTCGTTGGAATGGTGACTTTGACTACATTTGTGGGACCAATTTCCCAATTTAATTTAATTGGAGTGAATGGATGGTTTTACATCTAGGTGGAATTTGATAGATGGGAAAATAAGAAATCTTGCAATAAACAATAAATCTATCTATCTATATTTATATATCTAGATCTATCTCTATCTATCTCGGGATAAAACATTTTCTTTGTGCAATATACAAAATAATCTTTGAGTGGATGCAAATAAATATCATACATTCACTTAGAGATATGAATTTTTTTTAATATAATTGATTTAACTAATAAGTTATTTCAATCAATTTAATGAAGCTTATATCTCACCTTTTACAAAATGCATGTATTTCCTATATACATAAATGATAACAGCATAACATGTTCAAAAGTGAATTGATGTCAAACTGTGTTCAAACAAATATATAAGGAAACACATCATAATATCAATGAAATATTTCTCATTTGAAACTCAAATTAAACATACAAGATAAAAGTACCATATATATCTTTACTCAGCCCATTTGAGAAATAACTCTCGGTTGAGCCTTTTGTATTCAAAAAACTTTAAGAGAACAGAAGTGGAACATCAAAAAAATCGTATTTTTTAAATTTTAGGACCCCTTCTTAAAATACATGAATGGGTTTAAATATAAAACTAATAAGTCTTAAAATATTCATTACAATAAAAATTGAGGAGGTTTCAAAAAACTCTCCTTAAAGTAAGTAAAATTAAAACATAAATAGAAATTGAAGGGGTGATTTATTGGAGGGTTGTCTTGTTATCCCTTCTTCCATTTGCTCCTTGAGTTGAAGAATATTAAGCATAGGCTTAACCTCAGGAGGTTAGCCTAGCCTAATGCATAGATGTCCAGTAAAAAAAACATCAGATAATGGAGGTAGCATGTATGAGGATGTATCGATAAGACAACGAAGCATGAGCCATTAGCTGTGAGGCTATACTATATATATTCAGAATCTTTCCCAGTCCATATTTTTTATATTCATAATATGCTCCTCTTTTACTTTTCACACGTCCTCCCATTGTCTTATCAAATATTTTACCAAAGGTGATGCACTAGGAGGACATTTATCTCTGGGATTTGTTGCGATCAGGTTCTGGCGGACAGTTTCCACAATGTTTGTGGCAATTTATTTGGCTCTGGTTATTTCCATTTCTACATCCTTTAATTGTATATTCCAATCTGTGAACATTATCTCTTTCTTTGATACTTCAATTCTGGGCACTTTGACCTTTCAACCATAAGTTGAATCCGGCCAGGTAACAAATTGGGATACATTCTCATCTATGTCATTGAAACTAATCCGCATATCAACAATTTGATTCACAAGTGAATCTATTTTCCCACATAATTCAAGGATGCTTGTGAAATTCTGGAAAAATATAAATTGATGATGTGCCAATAAGGTGTTTAATTCTAAAACTTCTTTTCTAAACTCGTCAGTCTTTGGGATATCTTTCATTTTCTCAATGGAGAATCGTAATTGATGAATTTGAGTATCTTTAGAATTAATTTCACTTCGATGTTGTATTTTCAGTTGGTGTAGGATATCTTGAAGTTGTGTGATTTGTACCTATACCTGTGGACTAACACTCTACTTTCCTTCTTGTAACTCTATTTCAAGTTGAAGGATATTTTCATATGTTTGTTTCATTAGTTAGTGAATCTCGGATTCCTTGTCAATAGTTGTAGATGCATAATCTCCTGTAAAATATGATAACTGAGTTAGATCCTATGAAGGATCTTACTCTGTGTCTTTTCAAACAATGTCCATTGACATATTTTCTTCAGTGAGAGTATAGGAATGCTCTGTTCTTCTCCTTTTCTTCTTCCTGCTAACAACTTCCTTTTCCCTAAACTATAAAAAATGTCCAAGGGAGGAATTTATTGAATATTTAGAACAATTTCAGAGGTTGGGAAGATCATGATGTATTCTATTCTCTCTGTAATTACTACATTTTCAGAGGGTCCAGCAGTAAACGATTCTTGAATTGTAGAAGGAGGAGTTTGTACAGTATGCTGTTGGTCAACAATCATAGTTGTTTGTTCTTCTTGGAGCTTGAGGTCAAACTCTTTCAAACCATATTTGATATTGCTGGGGAAATCCAGATATATTGTTTGAAATTGAACTAATTTCTCTTGATCTGTCGTATTAAGGACTTTAGTATCCTTAATAGTTGATTCACTTTCTTTCTGAGTCATAGTTTGATAGACATCCAAAATCTTGAGTGGAATTGTTTCGAGTCACTTATTTCTGTATTGCTGAAACTTTAGTACTTCTGGTGGGTGAAGGTGGAAAGTTGCCAACTTTTTAACTGTGGCATAGCTTTCGATAGACTCAAATAATTTGTCAAAATCACCATATTTGTGTACAAAGGGTATGATTTTCACCTGAGTAGTGAAATTATTGGCCACTTTCAAGGGATCATATTTCCTATTTGGAATTGTAAATAATTTCAAACACTCAATTTCACCAATTTCCACTATATCATGATTGTATTTTTCCATTCCATACACACCGCAGTTAATTGGAAAGGAAGGCCATAATGACCTCTTGGCTTCTTTCAAAAATCTGGTCAGACCATTTCCAAAAGTTTGGTATGTGATTTGTCTTGTGAGAAGTTTATCATGAACATTTAGGGGTAAGACCTATGGATGAGCTAGGCTACCAAATACTCGTACATAGGTGAATGACTCCTCACCAAACCGCTTTCCTATAGAATAAAAGTTGACTTGGGCCTCTTTCAAAAGTCTCGGGGATTTCTCATTAAAAATCGCTTCAAAAATGGGTAGTATAACTTCATGATAGATTTTGAAAAAATGATTTTCATATTTGGATTCCCAAAGAATACTATGAAATACATGAATCAGAACAGGATCTTGGGTAGTCCGTTTCTAGCCCATGGCTGGAAAATCTGATGTAAAACATACATCATCCATAATATAACTACTCATATAAAATGGAGGAAAGATTTTAGAAGAGATAGAGCGATCCTTTCTATATTATAAAATTTGGGTGGCAATATTATTTTACATAATATTTCCCCAATCCATAACATAAGCATTTGTTGTTGCTTCCATAAGGGTAACCCATTCTATTGAAAATCTAGTTTTCTCTGACTGACCAAAAATTCTAGACATCATAGCATAGATATAACAATACGGACTTGCAAGAGATTCAGTAGAATACATACCCTTTTCATCGTTCTTGTGTTTGTTAGGATTTCTCCTCCACTACTTTATTGGCGTCGATTTGAGGTCCTTTTCTTTAGCGAAATTTGCAAGGAATTTGTTATCATAAATCCTATCATGGTTCGGAATATGGTAGACTTGCTTTAGGTCTTCCACTTTAAAGGAACCAATCATTGTTCCTCTACTTGTAAGGAAAGTTCTATCCTTGATGTTAAGATTATCGATAATCCACCTTACCATATCAGTATATGGTAGTATGTTATGCCGTGTTGCAGTTCGGTGAAGAAAAGAATTGCCTGTGTCTCCAATTGTAGCTTCAGAAAAATTTCAGGCATCAGCTATTGCCTTTCTTTGGATTTTGTGAGGTTTCTCGTCTTCAAACAACTTATACATAGATTCCCATAGAGAGGATCTACTTTCAGGTCCGCAAGTTGTATATGTAAATAAGGGAAACATATCTATTCTCTCAGAGGTAGTAGGCGTAAGGTTAAGAGGAGCCATATGCTTCTTTGCTTTCTTCAAAGCCTTAGGCATTTCCGGAGAACTTTTCCTACTCAAACTTGCCTGTAAATAAGTAATAAATAATAAGTGGGAAGAAGGAACCTTTTAGTTTTACAATACGCACAGATACCATAGTAATAGAAACATTTCAAATGGATGAGACTTAGCATGCTGATGGGATATGAATTGAATGCTCATTGTAGGAAAATGATTATGGCGGTATGGGTGAGAAAACCATTTATTTATGATATTGATAATTGATATGGGTTATAGCGGCTATATAATAATTTCTCAATTAAAACTAGATCTATCGCATTACATCGTGGCTCCTGTGTAATATCTTCATTTAATACTAATGAGCTTAGCTTTTATGTCGATTGCGACATCACAATGGCAATATCGTGAAGTTGATAGTATGCAAAATGTGTTTGTTTGACAAGAGTGTCATATGTGATGTGCGATGTGATATGCTTTATCGCATCAATGATTATGAGTGGTAACAAAATAGAACAGTTAATCTTTTGCGATAATGCGATATGATATGATGATGTGGCAGAAGTCAGTCCCATGGGTATTCTTTATCAGATCTACTTATAAATATCGTTTTTTCCTCATATAAAAGAATTTAGGTTATATTCATTGGATCGCAAAGATGTTTCAAATCATTATTTGCAAATTATATACGTTTTGAAAATGAGTTTGTCATTTGCGAAATGCAATTTATCTCTGCTTAAGTATTTGGAAAGCCAATTTTTAAAGTTTTCATCCATTTTTGAACACTATTCATATAAAAACAAAATACTTTAAGGGTTTATTTTCTTAAAATCTAAAAAATAAAAGGGTCCCCACTATTTTCTAAAGTAACTATGGCTTAAAATAATGGGGGTTGTTGATTTACACAAAAATTGGCGATTCACTGGAAGAACCAGTTATCTCTCAAAAACAATTTCTTTAGTATCTTCAAATAAGTAAAAATAATTTAAGGAAACATGAATTATTTTCAAAATATTTAAATGAATAAAATTACTTTGAATATAAAAAAAAATCATATTTATTGTCAATATTTTATAAACCTTTCATAAATATATATCTCCTTTGCTCTATATCAATCATTATATGGTTTAAAAGGTAAAGTAAGCATTCTTTTTGTAACTTAGATTTTTAATTTACTCCTTTTGTCATAGGTATAGCCACTGCTACTAATAAATATTAATAGCTTAAGCAAGGTTACCTTTTAACCATTAATGACTCAGTGACCCATCAATTTATTTAAGTTAACTCCTTAGTTACTCATTTTTCTCCTTTCTCTTAAAAATTCATTGTCCTCGCTTGATGACCAGAGAGTGACAATGCCATTCACTGGTTATGATTTAGATGGAACAAGATGGCTCGTGATGAGACCCCTTGTCTTATGAATTTAATATCATGAGCCATTACCATGATTTGGTATGCAGTTTGTGATAATCTCAGTTAATCATTAACTTATGATCATGGTAAGCAAGCTCGTGATGAGACTTCTTATCCTTTTAAGTTTTTTTTTTTGAATTACACTCTAAAAAAATGTATTTTCAATGGATGGGGAGAAACATTAACTCCTTAATAGTTTTGGATGACAGTTTAGAGTTAAAGATTCTTAGTTACAAAAAGTCTTTTCTTTGTAAACATGAATCTTTTTTATGATTCATAATAGAGTAAAAATACTTTACAAGTTTTGAGTTTACAACATTTAAAATTTCTACGGAGAAATATTTCAGAGTTCTATAGTATTCATTCAATTTTCTAGGTTGGTAATTATTTCCTCAAAAATTTCTATTCTTCAAAAATAAAAGCATAAAATAATTCAAAGGTGTCGTGAACTAACAAAAGTATGTAATCAAACATTATTTTGTAAAAGAAAGAAAAGAAAAAGGATATAATACATTTAGAATATAATCTTCTTCTAAGAAAATAATATTTTTAGGATTAGCCCATTAACAGGGAGTAGGTCTTTTCTCCCTTGAAGGTCTTGTAACATAAAGGTTGATGGGCCAATTTGTTCAATGATTTGGAATGGTCCAATCCACATTCTTTGGAATTTGGTATGCTTACCTTCTTCCTCATGTGCTTTATCCCATTTGAGTACAAGATCTCCAACTTGGAAGTTCTTTGGGAAAACAAAATTTGCATCAAAACAATTTTTCACTATTTGTTGGTGATGAGCATGAGAAATTTTGGCTTTTTCCCTTTCTTCTTCCAATTTAAGGATCTGTGACATTCTTAATTGTACGGAAGAAGAAGGTACTTGATCAATAAATTGAACTAGGGCTAGTGAGGGAAGAACTATGTTTGAAGGAATTACAACTTATTTCCCATAAACTAGATGGAATGGAGAAGTTCCTATGGAAGCTTTTTGAGTAATCCTATTCACCCATAGTGCAAATGTTAGACATTTATGCAAATTTTTCGGATTTGATCAATAGTTATTTTGATGATTCTTATGAGATTTTTGTTTGATGATTCTGCTAAACCATTCCCTTGGCGATAGTAGTTAGCAGAGTATTAAAGTTTAAAACCTATTTTAAGAGAAAATTCTGTCATACTATTTCCCAAAGATAATATGCATTATCAAACATAAGTGCATTGGTAAACGAAATCTAGTAATAATGAATTGATCAATAAATTCAATTATGGCTTCAAAGTTAGCTACCTTTAGTGTAATTGCCTCCACCCACTTAGTAAAATAATATGTTGCAGCGAGAATTTATTTATGCTTCTTGGACGAGTTAAAACAATGTCACCTATGATATCTAATCCTCATTCCTCGAAAGGGTTATCAATGTTGACTGGTTGCAATGGCAATGCTGGTTTTCTTTGTCTTCTAGTAGTAGTTTGGCATGTTTTTCATTTTCTCACATCTGTATGAGCATATTTGAACAGAGTGGGCCAGTAATAACCTGCATAAAGGATCTTATGTGTAGCAGTATCTCCATCGAATTGTCCACCTGCAGGTCCATCATGAATTTTCTGCAAAACCCTCTGAGCTTCAGATTTATCAAGGCATCTTAGATTTATCAAGGATTAATATTATAAGCTCTATGAATAAATTATACCTTAATAAAATAAATAGTTAGATTAATAAAGCCAAGGGATTGATATTATAAACCGAAGGGAATAATAAACCCAAGGGATAAGTACTAAAACCACAAAGGATTATAAAACTAAGGGAATAATATTAAACCCAAGGGATTAATATTATAAACCCAAAGATAAACATGGTTGAGCATGGTTGATTTTTTTATTGAGACAATCTTTGTCACAATGCGATGTTTGACCATGATTTATTTTGATATTGTGATAACCTTAGTCATAATGTGATGTTGGACCATGGTTTATTTTCATATTGAGACAATATTTGTCACAATCTAGCGTTGGACTATGGTTTACCATGATTGGTTTCCATATTGAGAAAATGGTTTAAAAATTCATAAAATAAATATTATAAACCAAGGCATATAAACCCTATGATAAATATTATAAATGCTAAAATAAACACGGTTGACTATCGTTGACCATGGTTGATTTACCTATTGAAACAATCTTTTTCATAATACGATGTTAGAGGATGGTTGATGATGGTTGACAATGGTTGATCAAGGTCGCTTCTCATATTGAGACAATCTTTGTCACAAGGTGACGTTGGACCATGTGGCACACACACACATACACATACAAAAGCATATTATGGTTAAAACACTTAAATAGTATAAATTTTATTATAATCGAGAAGTCAAATTCCTTCAATGTTCAACATGGAGTTAGCCCATCGCATATATATATATATATATATATAGCGAGAGAGAGAGAGAGAGAGAGAGAGCCTTTTTCTAAATAGAAGAATATAGAGAGAAATTTTGCACCTAGGAAAATTTTATCCTTCTTATTACATGAGAATTTCAAATATATTTTGTAATTTATACTCAATATTTAAATTAGTTTAGATAAATTATAAATCATTAACAAACATATTACCATACATATGATAGTGGTTCTAAAGAAATTGTTATTTTAATAGAAAAAAATTTAATTAAACACTTTAATAAATAAAACTAAGATCTTTTTTAATATTAATCCTTACTTAACTATATTTATATATTTTAATATCCGCATATCATCCTTTAACTATAATAGATATCAAAATTCCCAACTTTTATTATGAATTAAACATCACTTTCACAATCTCTTCGCAGTTTTTCAACTTAATCTATAAACAAATAAATATTTTCATAAAAAAAAATTGAAATAACATTATGTTAATGACTTTTTTTATATGTCCGCCCAAATCTTTAGACAACATCAACATAATTTTATTCCAAAAAAGTTATAACGCCTTAATCTATTCTTTCTCACCTTTATTTAAACTTTATGATCTATTATTTTCCCAACCTTTACCTTGATCATGTATGTTCGTTGTTTCTTTCTTCATCGTAAACATTCCAAATATATGCACCGTTAATTTCTATACATCCCGAATTCATAGACCTTTCTTTATGATTGCATTTATCGATCTTGATCGGTCATATGAAATGATACCTATGTATTCTTTTATTTTATTATTCTCAAAGCAATCCAATAACAGTTTTTATCATGCTACATGTCCTCATTCACTCCCTTTCTCAACTTAATAAAACTGGACCCATTAAAGCTAGTGGCTTGTCCTTGTCTATATGGCATAAGATATTGAACCGAACTGCCACGTCAATTTTATTTGTTTGTTGTAAAAATGAAATTAGTATTTAAATTAATGAAAAGTGATAAGTTTTTTTTTTTTTAATTTATTATTTAATAAAAAATATTCATACTCTACCAGACCCTTTTAAACGTCCTTGGTGTGCTTTAAGCTTTCATTATAATTTACAAGATTTTTTATTATAAAAAAAACTTGCAATTAAATCCAATTATTAATACAAATAATTATAGGAGAAAAGGAAGTGTTCTACGTGTAAAGAAAGAGCCAATGCTTCATGTGATGTATGATTCCACGTAACAGGTATATCTTATCCAACCTACAGGTGTGCTTTACGCTGTGTTAGAAACGGCCTCGGTGTAATAGTGCGTGCACATTAATCAAATAAAATAATCCTGAAATACTGAGGCGTAATTATTCAAAAAATATATGATACTAAGACAGCATTGGCATTGCATCCTCTGACTACTTCGAGTTTTGATCACAATAAAACTCAACTGGGTCCCACCAATATGAAGTCACACTTTATAAAATAGTTCAGAGATAACATCTCGAAGCTCGTTTATGATTCTCCACCGACGATTTCTGAGGTACACGTTTCCTGTTTCCGAGGCGGGCACACGTTTTATCGTCTCCGTGGTTGGTTACGCTACCCCTTAAATTCTGTGATCAAACTTGAGTAGTCCATCATGAATTTGAATCCCAGTAACTGCTTTAACACCCTGATCAACGTGAACATGTGCTCCAATCCCACCTGTGAAGATGGGCTTGAGAATCCATATCCAGGTGGTTTCAAATTAATATGAACACGTACTCCAATCCCACCTTTCAAGATGTGCTGAGAATTCATATCTAGGTGGTTTCAAATTTGAAGGCCGTAATCTAACTGAATTTCTTTTTTCTCTAAAAATTATGTGAGATTTTAAGAAAATTTGGCAGTGATTTTTGTAAATTCAGGTTATAGTTATCAAATTTCAATATTTTGGATGCTTAGAGATTTTTATTGTGCTGAATCTATTTCCACCATCACAAACATTATTCAAACACTGTTATTGCAAAATTTCATAATTATTTTTACCCAAATTCCAACAACATTTGCCCATCCGTAACAATTCCTCCACCTCCTTAAACAAACTCAATTTCAAGTCCCTGCGGCTATGAACATTTACATTTTAATAAACCTATCCAAAACTATCCATGGGTTTTCGACAATAAAAGTCCAACATCGATATATGTACAATAAAAATATATTTGATCCCTATGCGCCCCAGCATTAAAAGTCAGCGTTTACCAGTGGAATGGATGTCAACCAACTCCCCCCATTTAAACTAATTATTTAGTGCATAAATGCAGCCTGGGGGTTTGCGTGGAAAGAAAATTTAGGATCTGACTCCCAGCCCAAATAAAATACAGAAAGAAGGAAAAAGCAACAACACCTAAATCATCAAATGTCGGTAGGATGGACGTGAATGCTTTGGGCATGTGCCAACAAAACGGAAACAATACTAAATATATAATTTTTTTTGTATTTTATTATCATCATCTTCGAGGATGTTATGCCTCGCCTCTCCACTACTCGACTGCTGAAATAAACTAAAATGAAAGCTACAAATTCGTATCTCGATGTAATTTGAGAAGTGGGTGACATGAAAATAGTTAAACTCATATATTTTTCCCGGTACCTAGGCCTAGGCCCATGCCCAAATAATTTGATGTCGGGTGCATTCATTATCGAATAGCATGGATAATGGGTGCGAGCAGTTTGATCCGGATAATTATGGGTTCATTCAGTTGTTCATCATCTGTTCATTTATGGTTGTGCTAGTTTGATGTGAAAGAAAAGTCCACAGTTTCTGACTCCCAGGACGGGATCTTATAAGGATAGACCTATCCTCATTCTATCCAATCACAACAACCCATTGTCTCTATTCCCATTATTTCCGCTCCAATACCCTAAGAGGCCTTTCAGAAATAAATTTTCCACTTTCACAAATTCTCTAACAGGCCTTTAACAAATAAATTCCTTTATCGGAGACTATAAAAGAATCCCCGCGTGTTCGAAACCCTAAAATCGTGGAAGGTCTCTCACTACACTCACAACCGGAAAACTTTTCAAACTTTTCAAAAAATCACATTGGTAAAAAATTACATTGCATTAGTTCTTATGATGGGAATTGAAGTTCCAATTTCAGTCCATTTAATAGACATTAACATTAGATTTTCGGGTTTCCCTTTTCATCGTCCTTTCCCACATCCCATATGAGAAATCATGTAGCAAAGATTGAGTCCATTCAACCAGCGAGCTATCCAAATAAAGTTTCCAGACATTGCAAGTTTTGGAGAACGGAGTTGGTCCACAATTGAATCTCCACAGATTAAAATTGATTATTCTTCTTAATTTCATATTATTTCCTCAATGAATAGTTTTCTTTTTATTTAAATATATTTTATTTATTTTTTATTTTTTTATAATAATTTTTTTTATTGAACAATATTTGTTGGAGTTGTTTTTAATGCTATTTTTAAAGTTTCAAGTTTTTATTATATATTGTTTCTATATATTTAAATTATAGTGATTTTTAATAATAATAAAGTGATTATATAGAAAAATAGAGTAAGTGAATTTCTTGCTCATAACCTTTGTCTTATTAAAATATCTATTATTATTTCAAAATAGAACAAAATTATTTAATGAATATTTAATTGTATGTCAAAATTATGTAGGTTCTTCACAAAACTATTATTTCGAATTTAAAGGAAGAAGTTGATGAATATGTCAACCAAATTATTTTAATCCAATTCTTCCAAATATACTTATAATGGATCAAAATAAATATCAAAATAGGTAGCATACAAATAGCTAACTCCTCACCAAAGTTGTTTTCCTCGGTCTCAGAGTATAAACCTCTCAAGAAGTGAAAGGATTCTTAGGATTAATCTCCAGGAAAGGGGAAATTTTGGGCTGACCCTTTGGAGTGATTTATTTGACCCCAGCCTTGCTATCCCTAGCACTTGAATGCTTATAAAATAAAGATGTAATACAATCACCAGCCTTAAGCCAAAGGCTTCTCGATTTTAGGCACTAGTATTCCTCTTCTTTCCTTCTAAGAATGTGCATATGCTTACTAATTTTCTCTTCTTTTTCAATATTCCACTTCGTATTTATACCATCGTCGATATAATCTTGGCGAATCTCCACGTGACTGATGAGTTCATATTGTTCCTGGCCTGAAGGTTTAAAATTGGATTTTTTCCCAAATTCAAAGAGCTTGCTTCACCACTTTTAGTTTTTCCTCCCACAAAAAGGCTGGAAATCCATTTATTGGAGTTTCCTAAGCTTGTTTTATTATATCAACAACTTCTTCCTACTAGAGCCACCCTTAGTTGAAACTGAACGGGATCAAACCCAAATCATCTAAAGGGTCAATATCTAGCATAATTGGGTAACATTCAAATTCCCCCCAAGAAAAATTGAGGAGGAGAACTCGATTCCTTTAGCCAACCAATTTCTATGGAGAAGGAAGTGGTTCAAGATAGCCACAATATGCTCAAAGCCACTTCACTGATTCATCCAGGTGTATTTCCATTTTTTAGTAGCTATATCGAGAAGATCACATTCATTAATTAGGTCTTGCAACCTTTCTAGAAAGGTTTGTATAATGACACTTCCTCCATGTTTCCCTTAAGGGAGAACAAAAATTTTGAAATATCCACCAACAATGTTGTTTATGTTCCATTGTTCCTCCCTTAATCTAAATAGGGAGTCCCAAAATTTACCCTTCTCAATATAGGTGACCAAGACGTAAACACATACAAGGTAGAAAGCTTCTTTTGTACTCTTGTCTTATAATCTAACAACCACCCAGTATCTTGACTTGGAAGTAACCTTCATAATAAAAAATTATCTGACCAAAATGTACTCAGGCCTCTAGAAGCTCCACAGGAAATTTGAGCTATATACCATAATTGTTTCTCCAAAAATGCCTATATATAGCAAGGATCTCATCTTCTACTAATGTTGTTACTTGCAAATATAATATTTTGGTTTTTCCATTTTAACTAAACCTTTAACCGCTTGGTATTTAGAAGGGTTTCCTAGTCCCCTCGTATTCCAAGACACAAATTTTATTTAAACTTAGAGGCAGTTGACTTACCTCCTTTGGACCTTGTTCTCCCATGTTCTCTATTACTCACATTCTTGAGAATTTTTGTGATTTCGGGTTGCTTTCCTAGCTTGATGTTTTTTTCCTCTTCCTCTTCTCGCACATATTTTTTGGAAGGTGTTCCTTCTTTTTTGTGATTTTCCAACTCATGCCTAGTGGAGTTTCTTGCCTAGTAAAGCCTCTTCTTGGAACATTTCATAAGCACATTTCCTGCTCTTTCCCCTATTTTTTGTGGCTCTCATGTTACACTTTCTATCCTTTTATCCCTCCTATTAGGGTTTGACGAGGTCATGGATATATTTTAAATCTAGAACTGAAACTTACTAACAAGTTTCATTTATTGAATGAGGTCTTCCTCTTGAATCTCCCCCTCTTCTCCTTTTCCCTTTTATTCTTCAAAACTTTTGACTTATTTACCTATATTTGGATATATTTATTTGTTCTCTTCGTGAGACAGAATCTCATAGGGATTAGTTCACGTTGAAGCAACATTTTGAGGTGGGGTTTTAGGGTTTTTGACTCCACCTTTTCCCCTATTGTCCCCTATTTTCAAGGTGTTCCATTATTCATCGTTAGGTAGGGTCATTTGTTCCCTCTCCATTTACTAGCTCACTCTTCTTACAATCTTTATCCAGGTGAATATTGGTGGTCACCCACCTATTCCACTTGGGGCTCCACCATTGTCTATTTCAGTTTTTCAGTTTCGGCACAGTTTACTATTTTTAGCAGTTTTTCGGGTCCTAAACTTCCGGAGCCGTTTTGAGACCTGCGACATATATGATTCCGTTCCGAAATCGATATTCATGGAGACATTTCTAGTCCTTAGATAGATATTTATAATGATGTATCATGTGCGTCAAACAGAGATAGTATGCCGAAGTTACGTCCCTGGGAAGTTGAAACACCAATTTACCCAAACGGGGCCCATAGTTTTGGCGCTTCATCTCCTAGGGTTAGGTTTTTGGACGTTTAGAGTTCTCCATTATTTCTCCATAATAAATAGGCCCTCGAGCCTCATTGTAACATAGAGTTCAGAGGTTTGTAGCCGCCACATCTCTTCTCATATATTCGCTACCAGCACCCTAGCTATTTTATTTCCATCGTGTTTGTGAGCATATTTATGTGATTTGATATTAATGAAATGAAGCCTTATTTCCGCTGTATTTCTATGTTTATGGTTATTTTTGTATTCTGTTGTGTTCCTGCATAAATCCAAATCAAATCTCATTCAAAATGCTTGTATTCATGGAAAATTTTACATTTAAAAGGGATATGGTCATATTCAAGTGTTTGGATATGGCTCCCCTTCCCTTGGGTCAAAATAATCTCTAAGGGAATACCTTTCTCTAGGTCCACTTCCACGCATATTTTAGTACACGTAAATTGTTGCCCTTTTGGATTAGCACGGTCAAGGAACTGGCTGACTCCATCACCAATGGCCTTCAAGAATTCATCACTCCAATAGGAAAGATGTAAGTAGGGAAGCTTGACCCAAATATGTGCAATAATTGGAATGTCCTTATTTGGATTAAAGTCCAAGGACATAGCATTCATCTACATCCCTCTGGAGCCAAAAACATCTGGCCCATTTTGGAAAACTACATCTCACACCTCCTTGTACTTGAAGAGAAAGGAAAAGGAGTCATTACCCATTAAATAGATGCCAAGATTCCCTTTCATCATTAATTTCCTAGCCTTAACATATGATTGTTCCACAGACTTGGGCAAAGGCCACATGCTTGTTAACTTCCCAACTAGAACTCTATCAGAATAAGTAAAGGAAGTTTTCCAAAAAGTAGGAGGGGAGAAAAAAACAAGTTATTCTCATACTTCTAGATGAATCTAGTTTGTTGTTCCTTTGGCCTTGGATTGTATTTTAGGGATGAGACTAAAGCTTGAAAAGCAACTCCTCATCACAAGGAGGGGCAGAGGCCACCCCATGCTCGAAGCCATTAGAATTCAATGGAAAAGGCGCCAAAAATAGTAAAGAATAAGGTTTCAGAGGCGCAAAAAAGTTTCAAAGTATTGGTTAAATATTTTTACTAACCATCATTAATCACAATCTCCACAATTACTTTCTCACACAACCAAATCTTTTGAATATCAGTTAAAAATAATATTTGAAAGTTTACTATCAATTTCTTTTTTTAAAACCAAAATCTTCACTCTTAAAAAAACAAATAACTATTTTCAAAATTTTGTTATTTTTAGGCCGATAGGCCTTCTCTTTTGAAAGAGATCAAGTTTTTGTTCGTCAACATATTCATTCTCGTGATGACACATGTTTTTTCTACTTTTCACTGTACCTTGACACCTATTTCTTTGGCCATGCGATGAGAGAAATAGACTACCAACCATAGTTACCTGTCACAGTCTTCATTTACTGGCGGAATGGTAGGCATTTCCATTTCAGTCATTTCAGTTATGGGAAAAGATATCTGGCGGAATGGTAGGCATTTTAGTTATGCGAATAGAGATATGGCGAAAGGATAACCCTCATCTGCGCTGCTACAAGGATGAGTTCGACCGTTCATGAGTTCGACCGTTCAGTCTACACAGATAACTATAGCCAGAATTTCAAGATAATCAGATCCGGTAATGAGCAACATTGAAGCTTTTGTTTTTGTTAAAATTTCGAGATAACCAGATCTGGTAATGAGCAACATTAAAGCTTTTGCTTCTGTCAAATTTCAAGATAACCAGATCTGGTAATGAGCAACATTGAAGCTTTTGTTTCTCTCAGAATTTCAAGATAAGTAGGCAACATTCAGCTGAATGTCGGCATTATGAAGACTTGAGTTTAAGTTAAACATTTATGTTTCAGAAATGTTCTTTTTAGCCAGTAAATTTCAAGATAAACGTTCATTTCACGTTGAAACTTGAAAATTGTATACTTTTGAGGAGAAAATTATGTTTCTTCTATAATTTCAAGATAATTGGATTTGGTAATGAGCAACATTAAGCCAAATATTGGCACTATGAATATTTCAAGTTAAACATTGGATATTTTAGAAATGCACCATTGCCAAATCTAGAAATGATCAGCAGGGAGTGCAAAAATTTCATGTTGAATTGTTTACAATTCAGATTTGTAGAATATGATCTGTTCTGAAGTTGTCTGACTTTTGCAAGGGTTTGTGTTTTCAGGTTGTAGAGCTGGTGAGAAATGCAGTTCCTCTAGCATTGACGGTAGAAGATGATCCTAGAAGGCAAGAGATGGAAAGGCTGCAGAAAGAGAAGGAAGAAATTGATAGAATTGCACATAAGCATGTTCGCCGTGTTTTATGGTCAGGTTTAGGTTCCCTATCAGTGGTGACCATGTTATTTTTCCGTTTGACATTTTGGGAATTTTCCTGGGATGTCATGGAACCCATAGCATTTTTTGGCACCACAGGTGGACTTATTGTTGGCTATTTGTATTTTCTTGTTACGTCAAGAGATCCTACTTATCAAGATTTCATGAAGAGACTTTTCCTTCGGAGGCAGAGGAAGTTGTGCAAGAAGAGAAAATTTGATGTGGATAGGTTTTTGGAACTGCAGAAACAATGCAAATCATCTCTGGATTCTAAAAGAGATCTGGAAGCACTTGTCGGGGACTCATCTTAACTTTCTGCTGACTCAGCGAGCAAATTTGTGAATTTTTCCCAGATAGCGGTAAAATCTTTAGTTATAAGGTTTAAACTGTGCAGTTTCTCAGATATTGAACAAGATTGTTTTTGGTACAGAGTTGTGGAAATGGAAAATTGTAAATTTCCATGGACATAAATAAAGCCTATTAGCTTTTCTTGCATCTCCTCTAGGACCTTATCATCTGGAATTTTAAGATGGAAGTTTCTTGTACTTGCTGGAAGCTGAGGGTCTTCAATTTTGACAGATGTAAAAATGGAAATGGATGGTCACAATTGTCCATTCATACAGGGAAATTCACCTCGCAGATTATATAATCCATTACTTATTTTAAATCATGTAAGCATCTTGATCTTGGAAATGGATTTAATATTGTGGATGTGTTAAGTGTAACATTTTATCTTATCTAGACAATAAATTTTCACTAGATATGCAATGACTCAGTGTATGTTGTGCTTGTTTTTGTTGCATATGCCATTTAAAATCATGCATATTTGTATGGCTTCATGCCTGGTTTGCGGTGCACAAATTTAGAGTACCCTTGATCAGTTCCTTGACATGGGGCTCATGCAAGCTCCTATTTACTGTTATGTAATTATGCTGAACAGTTTATATGATTGCAATCTTCGTGGTAGATTGGAAAATAAATTTTTCAAACTGTGAAATCACTAGCCTTTTCCAAGGGGAACAGATAACATTCTTTCCTCTTTTAAATGGGTTAGGCACTTCACCAGTATTTTGTAATGTTTCAAACTAATTTCTCTCGCTTTAAATTTTATCCCTTAACTGCTTTAGAAACATTGTTCTATTTATTGGATCTTGTTGGAGGATTTGTTTTTCTACAAATGTCTCTTGTATGTTTTACATAAATCAAAACAATGTTGATGTTTGTAGCTCGGGCAGGTACTTCTGCACAAGACCTATGTGTGTAAGGGTGCAGAATTTGCCCATAGTCCCCTTAGGTACTTGCTCTAGTGTGAACAAGTTGCTAATGCAACTTAGCCTCAGTTTAGCTTAGGAAAAAACATATTATGTTGGCTTATTGAGTTAAAAAACTTAAGAAAAGTAAAGTAAATTACTTTAGACAATATGATTTAACTTTGGTCCTTGATCTCAAGTGAGCCGAGATTTAATTTCGGCTGTCAATTACTTTGGAGATTAGCATTAGGGATTTAGCTCAATGTAAAGTTATAAAAGCAAGACTAGGGAGATGGGAAAGATACACTACAACAACACAAGATTAAGAGAGACTACTAAGTTCTCAGTGAGTGTTGGGTCCGAGGAGGGCAGCAAGGAGATCCAGATTAGCCAAAGAGAGTTGACCAGCTGGAACAGTTCCAGGGTTGTATGTAATTCCTCAAATGGGCTATTATACCAAGATGGGAGCCCAAGTAAGTTTGGATTATTAATGAAAAACTTTGATTGGGCAGAACTAGTGTGTCGTTTTTGTGAGATTGGTTATGTTATTTTTGCTTCCGCTAATTAAGTTAAGAACCTAGCTGTGTAAATTATTCAGTAGATCTGCAATCTGCTAGCTTAATGATTTATCAGGTGTTTGGTTTAACGGAAATCTAACAATTGCATGACACACTACTTGGAAAAATCTGCTTGGAAGTAACTTGAATAGGGAGGTTTACTTGCACCCAGAGATACATAATCTGCAAAAAAAATTCGAAGCTTCAAGTACAAAAAAATTGTCTGAATCATGTTGTGCAATATACCATTGATAGGAACAAGAGTTCAAATGACTTAAATACTACCCTGAAGAGATGAATGCATCTACTCTTCATGGCCTATAGTTCAACTGCATGTCAAATAGCAGTTTCGCAGATGCCTCTCGGGATGCAGCAAAATAGTTGTCCAATGCACACTTGCAGGCAGGATCTCTCAAGAATCAGATAGTCTAGGTCCTGTTGAATTGGTTGCAGTCTTTATACTGTCAGGTAAGTATTGGTTCATTTAAAAAAAATTTGTTGTGTCATGTTATTGGCTAATGCTTGGTACTGCGGTTGGTCTTTGAGTTTTGGAACTGGATCTCTTGCTATTCGAAATGTTTGTATCTCTGTGTTTTATGGCAGCATACAATTATAGATTTTTCAACTGAATCATGTACTTTATCAAGCTTTTATCAAAAAATCCACATAAAAAATGCATCTTTGTTAGGACATTTGCATAATTAAACTAGCCATTTAACATGTAACGTCATGTTGGGCTATACATAAACACGCGTTTGTCACCAAGATCATCACAAATAATTCTAGAACAATTGAAATTTGCTTATGAAAAATGACTTGGCCTAGAATAGATTCCTTAAGAGAAAAATATTTTACTCCCATGGGTTAGTGTGGATATTTTTTTCTTGCATCCATGTTAATGTGTTCTATGATGCCCATGCCTTTGAAATGTGAATTGCGAGTTGTTTTTTTTGAAGTTATAAGAGATTTATGCATCATAGAGTGACATGCCCTATATTTATAATAGAGTATTAAACAATACACCTGCTTTGTAGTGCATGGTTGAAATCTGTTATCAAGATGTTAAATATTTTCAGAAACAAGGGATTGAAATTTGAAATAGATTCTTTTGAGTGCAATCGTTTAGCTCTTCCCTTCGATCCAGATCTTTAACTTGAGTGGAGCCATTTTAAAAGACACCTCAGAAGAAATATCTTAATTTCAAGTGTATTTTCATAACAAAAGGGCAACTTTCTTGTGCTCTCTAGTATGCTTTTATTGTACTATGTGTGACTTAAAAAGATGAACATGGTAGTGTATGTGCATTAAAGAGTAGAATGATTGAAATGAATAGAGTTAAAGGAGGAAGGAAGGGAGTTGTTATAAACTTATAAAGATTAGAGATATTGCAGAAGTGGAGGAAACTAAAGAAAATATTTCCACTCAGCCGAAGCCTTCTAGCTGAACACAAGAGGACCACTGAGAATGGGACTTGGTGATAAGTGTTGTTGACCAGCATTAAATGTTCGATTTTGTATATTGCTGAGCAACCCAATCAGGGAGGAGGAAATGCCCAACCAAGAGCTTCAAGGACATACTGCCCCTTCTTCAAAACATTGAGAATATAACTACTTACTCTTAGTTGGTCACTGACCATGTACTCTGCCAATATGGTGTTGCCCATGTTGGAAGAGACAAACGGAGAAATTAGATTGAAGAGGCAACGACAACCCAGAATGAAGAAGCACATGTAACTGTTGATTAATTGAATCAGGAGGGCACGTGTGGTTCCAGATGTCATCATTGAGCCCCTCTACCAGAGGAATACCTATCAGGAAAACTTTTCTCTACTCATGTTCAATGTTTGTGAATATGCTAGATATCAAGAAACTTTCCCTCTATTTCGGACTGTGTTTACACTATAATCCAGATTAGCTGAGTAGGCTTAAGGAGATTTTCCTCTGTTACACTGGACGAAAGGTGGGAAACCCGTTCCAATGGTTCCCCCACTCCCGGGAACTTTGGAACTGTATGGGAACGTTACCTTTTCAGCGGAAACTGCTATGGGAGCTGGGGACAATTCTGGGAGCTTTGAAGTCTGTTTTTTTTGAGTTTCCACGTTCCCACAGCTCAATGATTGGGTTAGGGATGTGAATCATGACAATTGCTCGAAAAAGGGAATTACGAAGTTGTCATAGATTCTTCATAGTTCTGTATAATTAGTACAGATTCATAATTATGTCTCTGTTGTAAGCAAGCTTTATAAATTCATAATAGGCAGAATTCATAAAAATTCTTCACAAGTCTTGGACTAAACAAGCAGCTGTGGATAATTCTTATGGAACCTCTGTTTCTAAATATCCAACCCTGGGTTTGGGGAATACAAAGCCTGTAGAAAAATATGCTGAACTACCCACAAAACATGAGCCTATGTTGAAACCTTCGCACGAAGAAAGGCCAAAGATATCCTTAACACTGATATCCTTAATTGAGAAACTGGAGCAATCTCTTGATGGGTTAAGGATACCTGGTGAAACCCTGTAAATACATTTGTTGGGCTATATCGTTCTCAACCAAAGTAGAATGCTTTTGACGATTGGTTCTGTATTTCTCTATAGTTGTTAGACATTTTCATGTTGCCATAACCATTTTAGTTTCATTCCTCTTGGTCAGAGAAATTGATCCTTCACTTCTTTTTTTTCTTTTTGGACCTTGAGATCGTAAGTCTCAAGACTCTTTGCAACCATGTTCTTACCATGATTTGGGAGATCCACACCAGCTGTTCTGAGAATCCCTGAATGATCTCAGGCACAAATGCTCTGGTCATACTTCAAACCATCCTCTCTCTTAAATTCAGATCCAAACTTCTCAAGCAAGAGCGTGAACGGTGAGAAATCATTTGCTTATCTTTGCATGCCCTACTCCTATTGGTGTTGGCCCATTGCAATAGTGTCATACAAACTTATGTCTTAGAAAACTAAGCATTTCAGATTTGAAGGCACAGTGACATGGTAGTCTTTATAGAGAATTGAATAAGAGCACAGATATGTTTGATTGTCATTAAATATTATAGCTTTTATGTCTATCAAGCTAGGATTAAAAATTAAGACTTTGGATTTATGATGTATATATAATTGATTTTGTCTTGAAACCTGAATGTAGTGAATATCTAAATTTTAAAATGAATTGAAATACGAATATGTGGTGTCATTGATTTTATTCTCTAACATTTTTGTGATTTATTGTGAGAATTTTTTTTAGCATTCAGAAGTTGTTTCATAGCCAATTGAATCTGTTTATTACCATGGATTTGGCAATGGTTTTTAGCTTTCTTAAGCATATGGTGTCTAATGATTAAAAAAATGTAGACCAGTGGACTAACTTTCTGACCAATTTGCAGACACCCATTTTATGCCAAAGCAGCTCGCTGTCATGCATGTTTCAGAGCTCTACGCCTTGTTAGGCATCTTGAGCTAAAGGGAGATGAACTGCTACAAAGGTTCCCTCAACCCTTTTTATCTTTGCATCTGAGATTTGAACCTGACATGATAGCTTACAATAGATGTGAGTATATCTTCTACGAAGAAAAAATCTTTCGGTAAAAATCACATCCAAATAAATTTGGTCGACGCGTTTCGAACGGCGGTGTGGCCATCATCGGGACTTGCTTCGAAACGCGTCGGCCAATTTATTTGGATGTATTTAGAAATTTTTCTCAATTTATAGTCCTGAAGCAATATTCTAAAATATATCTTCTCTTCTAGACAAGGCAAGCATGATGGGATTTCCTCGCAATAGCAGAGCTGCATTGGACTACTATATATCCATCAACAGTGAGGCATACATTGGAACATATTTTGGGAACATGGAAAAGATGGTAGCTACAATGAGAGCTTTGAGTGGGCAACCAAACACAATTTTTCTCAAAAGGAGAGCTTTTGCAGAAGCTGTTTCTCAAGGTCTCAATGGAGTGAGGCTGGCAGATTATTTGTGGGAGCTCACAGGGATGCTTTAGTTGATGGAAGAGGATCTGCTCTACCTGATTGCTTTTGCATGTCCAACATTATAGATTCACATTAATTGTGATGATAATTTAGTTATATGCTATCTCCATATTTCATGCTTTCAGAAATCTGATTTCATCTTCGGAGTGGATCTTCGACATGGGATATTTCTGTTCTTTTTTTAAAGTTTGTTGCCAGATTTTTACATTGGTTTTGTTAGTTGGAGAGGGGAAGGGAACCACAGCATGTAAAAATTATGTTGCTTATGATCATTTTCTGATCATTTCGCAGCAAAGGAATATAAATTTTTAGTGGCTACCACTTTATTCAATTTATGTTTTCTCATGGTCTATAACTTTTTACTACACTGTCTTATCCATCTGGGTCAGGTGTGTAAGTAACAACAAATTTTAGCCTGTTACCTATTTCTAAATGAAATAGAGTTTCTGAATAGAATACCACTTTGTCCTGTCGATCATGCTGTGTCTCAGGCATAAACAACTTCCATTCAGTCTGTGTGTGTATAATGTCAAATTAACACCATGTTTTAAGCTTTGACAACATTGGGATGGACAATCTTATATGCTACAAAAAAATTGTGCAAAAATCTACACAATCTCCTTCATCTCAAAAACTACAATTACTTCAAATTAATAATTCACAAACAATACTCCTATCGGCCTCTCCTTGCACCTTAGAGACATTTTTGAATTTACCAAAAACAATTGATATCTATTATAATATATGATAGTTTTAATTTCAATTTAACCCCTCAAATCTCTTCTTACATAACAATTTAATTTCGGCAATTGCTAATACCGAATACTCACTGGTTCCACGAAGATATGGGATGTGCGTGCTAATAGAGATAAGGAGCTTCAAAGCTGCACAGTGTTGATTTCGGGCATTTCGACGTACTTCCTCTGAAATCTATTCGGCATCATGCAGTCTAGTTCTGAAGAGCATTTCACATTACTTCCCTACTATCAGTCTACTATTCTGCAATCGTTGTTTCCAGACCTACTATCTTTTAAGATCCGGGCAAGAAATTTGGAAGATGGCACTGGATTCTCTGCTCAGGTGCTCGGCGTGCTGGCCGCTCAACGAGCTAGAGAAGCACTTCAACACTCTTACTGGATCTTACGTGCAGGACCCCAAGTCCCTGGCTTTGACTCTCCTGGATATTAAAGAATACCGGAAGTCCTGAGTATTTATAGTGAGCATGCCCAGCCATAAATCCAAAGAATAAGGTTGTTGTTTGGAGTTATTTCTCAGGAATGTTTATAGCGGGCATTCCAAATACATGGTAATTTCAATTGACGGACAAGAGTATTGATATCGTTTGTCTAGCCCAGGATAGAACTGAATATTAGTGGATTTTGCATGGAGTAGTAATGAGTACACATACTCCATTGTGAATTTTATTTGGCTATATCTTTTTATTGAACGTCATTTATTTTATATATATGGTTTTGCATTGGTCAATTGGGTCAATATAGGTAGATTTATAATTGTTTTCTACCAATAAATAGTTTTGGCTCTCCATTGGTTAATGCATTTCATTTAAGATTTATGAGAATAATATAATCACGGTTTTATCAATGGATAGGATTTTGCATTTACAATAATAGAATAAATTTGAAATATGGATAAATTAGAAGTGAATTTATAATAAAATTAGTCATATTTTATATTATTAATTTATGTTATTTTATTTGTAATCATAATTTTGAAACCTAAATTTATATATATA